>CABFVX010000533.1:62120-174948 GCA_902151425.1 Timema shepardi | reverse complement strand
TATATATATATATATATATATATATATATATATATATAATGCTTTTTTTTCTAGATATACAGATGTGATTAAACTTATTTCCTACCCAGAATGAACAGATTTTATAACCTCATTATATGCCAAATACTTAAACAATTCCTTAAATCCACCATCCTACGTTCGTTGTTTATTTGTTGTCTCTTAAATATAATATAACATCAAATAGCTAATATACACGCGATTGACGAGCAGTGGCGGCTCGTGTATAGGCACTGCGGAACTGCAGCACCCCCTATTTCCACTTGATATTATTGATAACATTTAATATAATGAGTCCTTTTTTCTTTAATTCCTTCTTTTTGTAGTGCAATCTATATTCTTTAAGCTTAATGTCAGTACTTCAGTAGCCATCCACCAATTTATGAAACATATACAAAAAGTCTTTGTATGGAACTGTGCGCTTCACATTGCCAGTGACGTAGTGTTTGACTGTTGTGCACATGTGCACATAGGAGGAGGTGGGGAGTAAGGCGTGACTGCCAGGTAGAGAGAGCACTGTTGCTCTGCCGGCTCTGGCGTGATGGTGGAAGGATTTTTTTTTCTCAGCATGTTTTGTTATTAAAAACCTTGTACCATATTTTTGAATTGATAAAGGGTAGACGTGTGTATAGTTGGATTATTATTCTGCTTCCAGCTATTCTATTTTATTAATTTTTTTTATTCTTTTATTTAACAGAAAGACTAAATGGAGAAAAATTTCCTCGATTGTCATCCAGAGATCAAGGAGAAAATGATTGAACTTTTTGCGCAAGTTAAAACAAGACGAATGGATTTCATTTTTACATGTTTAGATCAAGCTTGAACTGTAAAAATTTAAGTTAAAGTAAGTAAAAAATATATTATTTTTTATGATTTTATCAAGTTCCTAAATAAATTTTCTTTATATACATGTTTTTTTCCTTTTACACAATTTTAAAATAATAGCTAAACATTTCTGGAAGAGCACTCCCACTAATTTTAGCATCGAGCCGCCACTGTTGACGAGACCAATGTGATATAATTTTAGGTATTTAAAAAGAATATTAATAGATTGCTTGATGCATCGATACTTGCGAAATAATTAATTAGCAGCAATGTAATTTACAAGAGATGTAAAGTATAGACAGTGTTGATGTCTACACACATTTGATGTTATCCTCCATGGATCTACTCTTTCTCTCTAATCTTGTCTCTGCTTTCTGCTCTAGTGACTAGTCAACTTGACACTTGACAGACATTAAGCATTATAGAATACGCATTCTGAAAGACAACTTTGACTATTATTTGTTTTGTATTATTGTAAATTAGTCAACTTTTGTGCTTTTAAATTTGCCACCAATTACAATTTTTGAATAAAGATTATACCACTTGTATTTCGAAAAAAAAAACACACTTCACATTAGAGCGTATTAAATTATATTGACAGCCTATTCTATTTTTGTTGAGGTAAGATAATAAAGTTTTTGTTGTGAAATTTCTATTGCCTACTAAACAACCAATATTTGAGGCTTCATGTTCTATTCTCGGGAGTATTAAAATTCACCATTCTGAAATAATGTTTGTTTTCATTCAAATATTATGTTTATATCAAGAATTGGGGGTAAGTTACTTATAACCACAACCAACTTTAAATAGGTGAAGGGCCTAGCTTTCTTGTTCACAGGCTGTTTTCAGTGTTTTACCCAATGTTTGTATAACTAAGGTTAACAGCCAAATTTGAAATCTATAATATTTTTTTATAGGCCTAGTTACACTAAATATAATTCTGATGAATCCTTCCTCTAGTCTTCACTTCCTTAAATTATGATCATGTTCTCATCGTATGTTGGTTGGCACTTGATCATGTATTTTCATACTTTTGGTTTTATCAGAGTGAGGTATTGCATATACATGTATGTCATTTGCATTGGCGGTCGCATGGACTAAGGTAGGGTTGCCGGATTTTTGCTAGGGCAAACCGTGATCAAAAAAATTAATAAGATTCATAATTTTTTTTTTTCAATTTGACACATTAAATAAATGTCTTTTACAGAAACAAAAAAGAAAACAGGCCTTAATAATATTTTAATAAAACAAGACAAGCAAAAGTTAGAAGTGTACTTATATTTGCGATAAGATCTTGCCTCCTTCATTTTGCACTGTCTTTTCGACACGTTTAGACTTTTAATACTGTTTATTAAATTTTATATGTAAATATATTTCAGAACCAGTAAACAATCATATTCCTCCATTTACACTTACAATCTCACAATAATGCAATGGCATACGGTACAAACTATTCAAAGATAATTAAATCACTAAACTTATAGGATAGACGGGATTTTATCGAATTGTGTTATACTAATATATACCAATTTGACAAAAATAATGCTAATAGGCCTCCTACATCACCAATTGCGCGATAAAAGTTATCAAAACCAAAAAAGTGAAAAACCAGGGCAATAATGTGTCCCAAAGTGGTCTTTCAGGACACTGGGACTATCATCTAAAAAACGAGACAGTCCTGGAAAACTGGCTACCCTAACTAAAGCATCAAACTCGAAATGTATAATATTTCTTGTGGCGGGGAGGTTATGTTTGGGTGTATTAAGTTTCAATCTTCAATGGTGTAGTCATGAATTTTGCAACTCTGGAACGCAAGGTCGTAGCAGACCCAAAGTTTTAGGCCAAAAAAATTGTCACAAACATAAATTTCTCTGGAAGCTATTTGGAGCATTTTTTAATGGTTACTAAGGATGAAACTTACTTAGCACACTTCCCCTAAAATTTCAATTATTTGCATAGAGCACATTAAATTTCATCAGAATTTATTTATTTATAGTATGAAAAAACATTTTAACATAATATTGATATAAAATCAACTAGTTAACTTGGAATTGCATAGTACAAAACTGTACTTAAAAGAATTCAATATTTTTATACAAAAAGCAGTGTCGGAATCGCGTTCCCGCTCCACTACACACCTGCTAATCTTGACCACAAGAACTGAGGGTGATTTATAAATTATTATTTGTAGTTTTCTGGTCTCCTCTCTTTGCAAATGTGGATGTATTTTCTCTCATTTGTCCTTACAATGTACTTAATGAATCTATATAACCTAATGGCACACTCTTTATTTGTTTAGAAGAGAATGACGCACAGTTCGAGCCAGGGATGTCGAGAAGAGGTTTGGATTTTGCTGGACTCTTGAACAAGAAATCGTTTGCTCTGACTTTGCTTTTATTTGCTTGCGTCTTGTACCTGTCTTATAGTTTCAACTCATGCCTTGTTGCAAACTTGAACAGAGCCCTTCGGCAGGTTAGCAAAACTTTTTTCAAGTTTACTATAATTTTTAGTTAATCTCCTCATCACCTTGTGTCCAATGTGGAGTTATTGTGGTTGTTGCAGCAAAGGTCGCACGGGGGACTTCTGTCATATGTCGGCACAGCCGCCCCAGTCACCCGTGTTCCCGAGAGCAAGGAGCACGGAATCAAGAAAGAGACTGTGGTGCGGGTGGTACCGCTTACATGGACTGGAGTGCAGGATCCTGCTAGCATGGTACACTAACTTGTTTTAAGTTATAACTAAGTTCGTTAATTTGTACTTTAGTTCCTTTAGCTCTTCACTTAAAATTTAGAACTGGTTCAAGTACTCACATTTCCTCCTTCGGTTACGTCCTATTTCAGTACACTGTTGGTTATTTCAAGCATCAATTACCATATAACTTTTAAACCATGATTTATTACTAAGCAAGTACAATTACAGTCCAATTTTCTCAGGAAGGGCCCTCTATGACAGCTAGAAAAACTACTAGAGCTACTTTCACATACATCAGGTATTTTATAATAAAGGAAAGTGATGAAACTAAAGAAAAAGGAAAAATAAACTATTAAGAGTAAATTTGATGAAAGCCCACCTAGGGAAAGAGTCCATTGGACTCTTCCCACATTTTTCCTCTTTCCCTAGGTGGGCTTTCATCAAATTTACTCTTAATAGTTTATTTTTCCTTTTTCTTTAGTTTCATCACTTTCCTTTATTATAAAATACCTGATGTATGTGAAAGTAGCTCTAGTCCAATGGACTCTTCCCACATTTTTCCTCTTTCCCTAGGTGGGCTTTCTTCATCAAATTTACTCTTAATAGTTTATTTTTCCTTTTTCTTTAGTTTTATCACTTTCCTTTATTATAAAATTATCTAGCCATTGGGCCACCTCATTTTTATACATCAGGTATTGTTATCTACAACTCTCACCTTTGATAGATATTTTCAATATCTAGCTCTAAGATAACAATAAAAAATGTTTGAAAATGTTTATCACTGTTGATCACAGAAAAATGTTTGTATTTTATAAAAGGTTTTTCCTGTTAAAATTATACTCTTATTTGAACCATGATTTATTACCAAGCAAATACAATACATGTAAGAATGTAAGAGTACGCTTCTTTATTTATTTTGTTCGTCTTTTTTAGAAAATATAATTTTTGATCTAATAATCTGTATAGTGCATCAATGTCCAAGGACAGTGAAAATATCTTATTTTAAGCCATGTAAACATATGGCAAAGGTTCATCCTTGAAACCACGTAACACTGTTGAGAATGCTGAAGTGGGAGTTCTTAGGTCTACATAGTACCACATGTGGGAGAGGCTACATCACAGTGTTACAATTACGTAACACACATATATTGTAATATTGAAATGATCTGACATCTTAGCTCGGTAGCGTGTGTGTCTCCTGAGCTAAGGGTCCCGGGTTGGTTTCCCGGCATGGCCGAAAAATTATTCATTGGTGAAATGTGGGTTTCCCCTTTCACATTGCTAAATTATCGGCCGGGAGCTGGAACAAAAATAATGTTTGGGTTTTCTTTCACAGCACATTCTTGATAAAACTCTTCTACAAAATCAACTAGGGATTTTTTTCTTAGTACTACGTCTTACTACTCTTTCGGGTTACAAGCTTGTGTACTAATTACGCCAATGGTTTTAGGGATAAAGAAGGTTATATTTATTTTAAGTGTACTCACATTTGTGTGAAAGAGTGGAAAACCATTTTGGAAAAACTATCCCCAGTACACTCGACTGAGATTCAAACCTAGATCGCCCCATCATCAGCAGTCTAGTGTAACACAAAAGTAGAGCATTATACCATATGGCCACCAAAGCTGGTAACTAGCGATGTTACTTGCTTCGATGGCCTCAAAGTCTAAGGTGTCTTTCTGCCAATAGACTAGCGCCTTAGACCTTGCGGTTACCAAAGCGAGTCATATTATCAAATATTGTATGAATATTATATGAGGCGTGTAACCCGAACAGGTAATAAGACTTTTAAAAAAATTGTTTGGTATCCCTCTACCTTTGAAAGATAGATTAGCAGTTAGGGCTTCCACATACATTATAGATACTTTTAAGAAAAATTACAATTTATATCTTAGTTTCAAGTGTACGCTTGGAACCTCTTTTCTTCAAAAGTAGATCACTATCTTGCTCTCTTAATTTTGATTATTTTAAAATTGTTCATAGATATTTTTGAACAGCCCTACATGGCAGGAGAATGTGAAAATATTTAAAAAATTATTTTGATCTAATTTGGTCCTCGCATCCACTTAAAAACCCAGTTATCTTAACTCATTAATTAACTTTTCCTAACTAATTCAAAACATGTTTTTAATATTTGGGTAAAGAATGACTTTTTATTAAAAACTAAGCCACGGTTGTATTAATACAATTTTTTAAGTTGAGAAATGGCCTCATAGTTTTTACTACTAAGCTACTTATTAAAATTTTTGTTTATCTTCCACAGAATGGAAACGAGACAAGCGATCTAGTGGACGGATCGCCAAAGTATAGGTTTTTGCGCCATCAAGGCCTGCGTCCCACTCGCAAGCTTCCTGACGCTCTCATAATAGGAGTCAAAAAAGGCGGGACAAGGGCCCTACTCGAGTTTATTCGTCTCCATCCAGATGTTAGAGCGGCAGGATCAGAAATCCATTTCTTTGATCGGTTTCATGATAAAGGATTTCAATGGTATAGGTTAGTGATTTAATACCTTTCAAAATGTCATTCATTTGAAGTCATTAAGGATATCTTTTACCAGGACTCTGTAGTCAGAGCCGCTGTGTCTGGGTTGGCTGTAATTTTATGTGGGTTTGAAGTTGGTGTCTGACTTTGGCTTCAAATTAAAAATGTATAGTAATAATAATATTAATATTATTATTACAATATATGGTAACTATATGGGTCGTTCTCAAATTGAGGGACAAACAGGAAATCAAAAAATAAAATAATTAAATTCAGGAAAAGTATTATTTATTGCTTGGTTATACAAACCTTATTAAAGAAGTAAATAATAATACTGGCAGAGGTTTATTCTACAATGTTAATGGGTTTTTTTTTCTCTTTTTCTTTTTTTAAGTTTTACCAAAGCGACTTCGTTAACGCTGTTTCAGATGCACATTAATATGTTATAATCTCTTAAATCCAAATAAAATATGTATTTTGACTAAATAGGCTATGCCATATTTTTTTTGACAACAAAATAAAAATGTTACATTTTCCTTAATTTATTTAAATTACGATTTTGTAAGTGAAGAATCATACAAAATGTATGTGTTAGTGATGTTAGATTTTCCAAAATCCAAAGAAAATTAAGTTTTACATTTCTCATTTTTTATTTATGTTTTTAATAGTCCAAATGTTAATAATAGATGGTAATATTTATTATTCTACTAAGACTGTTAATGAGAAGTGATTTTATTTTTGTTAGCAATGTGATAGTTGGGAAAACAGCATTTACATTGAAAATTTCACTGTACTAGTTGTGAGATACGTGACTATAGTTAATTTAATCACCTAACTGATGTTAGTGAGGTAATGACACCATTTTCAGCACTAAGCAAGGTTTTTGGCGGACTTTGAATTTCATAATCATGATATAAATATAAAGCGGCAAACAAACATTGAGGTTAGTTCCTTCCTCGGTTTACGTTCATATGGTGTTGGCTTAGTTATTTCTAAAACTCCAAATAATATTAATGTTAGCGAAGTGATTTGCAATTAACACACACTATACTATTTACTTTAATTTTCGTACATTGACCAAATAATATTAGATTAAGTTTTTAACTAATGAAATAACAAGAACTAGTAAGTACAGGACAACAAAACACTACGGCTATTGGGGAACAGCAGAGCATTCTGGAAGGTCTTAGCGCCAAATTCAAAATATCGTGTTCGTGCATTGCCCAAGGTCCCGGGTTTGATTACTGTGTCCAGGTGTCATTTTTCCATTTTCAGAATTTGTCCATTGTATTACTTGGTGACAAACAAACATTGTTAAAAATGTTGATATTCGTGAATGATTTATTAAAACACATTCTTCATATGAAAATAATGGTATTACGGGAATATTTTAACATGGTTATATATCTTTTACTCTTTTTTTTATTATTATATAGTACTTCAAACATCGAAATTCAGAGGTGGGAATAGTTAGTGAAGTGATGAAAGGGACATTTAATAATTATTTGATCTAATTTGTTTTTAATATTACTATATTTAAAAGTTTCCATCAAGTTTTATACACTTTCTACTACTAAAATTTGTTGTTGTTGCTTGTTTTAAAAATAATAAAATATTTATATAGGCAGGAAACATAAATTATCCCTCAATTTGAGATTTATCCATATAATTTTAATTTTATATTTTTTTATTCCTTAAGGTCAATGTTTGTAATTTGGATTGAAATTTTTTTTTTTTTAATATTTATTCACAGTTAAAGTTAAGATTTGGATAGAATGCTCTGGAAAAAACTATAACAAAATAAAAAATTATAATTTCAAACTCGGAATTTCTTTGAATCCCAAATATTTTGAAAAAAATTCAAAGAGTTTAAAGAGTGATCCCAACCAACTTTTCTTATTAGTGGTTTTCTAGTATTTTATTACAATCTTCAATTAAGAGCCGTGTATTTTCCTATCACTGTATTCAATTGCACCTTTGGTGAGCGCGAGTATCATATTTGACCACCTACACCGGTGATCATGTTTAAGAGCCCAAGTTTGCAGTACACTGTATTGCCAGTGACTGGGAGGTCAAGGTTCAAATCACAGTTGGGTGTACTGGAAGGAGCCATTCCACATGTTAATCTCTATGGTAATTCTATCTGCTCTTCACACAAATGCGACTGCACTTCCTCTAAACTACCCACCTTGTTCCTACCACTTGGTAGCGGTTTTTTCCCCCTCTCAATCTACCTGAGGATTGTTGGTTAGACATTCATGTCTTTTGGCGGTGGTGGATATGTAACCATCTTCTGAGGTCGGCACATAATGTAAGTGCGGGTGCCCCGATTAGATTATGTGATGATGATGGGGTGCCAATAGAAGTATTAAACCTAACTTAAGCCAAATTAACCAGACTGAGGTGACCATCGGAACAATTCCCCATCAGGAAAAATATTCTATGGTACTGGCGAGATCAGACCTGTTACTTATATACTACTAGCCAAGAATGCTGTCCACTTAGATTATGTAATAACCTTTGTCTCTTGTAGGGAAATCTCTTTTTGCTTTTTGAGGTAAGATTTTTTAGATATATACATATAAGAAGGTTCAGGAAAGAGGGACACAAATTAGAAACTCAAAGGCATTAACACAATATGCCTTTTACATTGTAAAACAAAAATCCAGTTCATACTTTACATTGCTGTCACTAGACAAAGTGGTAAGGGTCAGCTCTTGATCGATCACTACCTCCCATTCCCTCTAGCTATTGATCAGAAATGTTCAGGAGGTAGTGTGCTTATGTCCTTGTTTTTACTCTTCCAGGCATTGCATGCCTCCTACTCTTGGAGAGAAATTGGTGGCATTGACGAGTGTGCTTATGTCCTTGTTTTTACTCTTCCAGGCATTGCATGCCTCCTACCCTGGAGAGCATCTGGTGGCATTGACGAGTGTGTTTATGTCCTTGTTTTTACTCTTCCAGGCATTGCATGCCTCCTACCCTGGAGAGAAATTGGTGGCATTGACGAGTGTGTTGGTGGCATTGACGAGTGTGTTTATGTCCTTGTTTTTACTCTTCCAGGCATTGCATGCCTCCTACCCTGGAGAGAAGTTGGCGGCATTGACGAGTGTCTTTATGTCCTTGTTTTTACTCTTCCAGGCATTGCATGCCTCCTACCCTGGAGAGAAGTTGGTGGCATTGATCGAGTGTGCTTATGCCGTTGTTTTTACTCTTCCAGGCATTGCATGCCTCCTACCCTGGAGAGAAGTTGGCGGCATTGACGAGTGTGTTTATGTCCTTGTTTTTACTCTCGCAGACATCACATGCCTCCTACCCTGGAGGGTCAGTTGACTATGGAGAAGACGCCGAGCTATTTTGTGACCCGGGAAGTACCGCAACGGGTGCATGAAATGAACCCTGCCACCAAACTGTTGGTAGTAGTTCGAGACCCTGTTACCAGAGCCATCTCTGACTACACGCAAGTCTCCAGGTACATAGGTGTGCATTAAGTACACTGAGACCTTGAAATGTTACGGCTGTAACTGAAACATTAACAATAAAACATATTTATTATTGTAGTTTACTTTGGGAACATGGATAAACGACCCACCCCTTGCCTCTTGAACCTCTTGTCACCAGTATTAAAACTAACTAATGGAAAAACTTTTGGCAACAGGTGTTGTGAAGGCTAGCTTCCTATTGGGTAGAGGGAGCCAGCATCACATGCTTTGTTGTAAACACTGCGGAGTTGATCTTTACAAGAAAAATCAATTTTATGGTGCAATACATTATTCCTGAAAAGCAAAGAAAAATACACTACATCCAAGACTTTTTTTAGTATATGAGAGGGGTCCGAAATGGTATCATTACAATATTGTTAAATAAAATATACGGTAAGCGTGTATTTTAGTACAAAGTGCATTAAACTGTTGATGGATCGACTTTATTTTCTCTTCGAATCATAACCTTCATTTTAACTGAAAATCCCAAATCTGAATCTTAGAAAACATTATAAACAAATTGAGGTTAACTTTTCCATATTGGTTTGATTTTCTTTTCTTTGATTCTTATTTTGTTCACATGAAGTGGTAAATTATTGTTCAGGGGTTTGGTTGTTGTGTTCGTCATATAAAGCTTATGGGATAAATCATTTGTAAGCTATATGACATTTATTTGAAAAAAAAACTAAGTTGTCACTTTTACACTAGACTATACTGCTGTTGATGGGGAGATTGAGGTTCAAATCTCGGCCTAGTGTACCGAGGATGGTTTTTTACTCTCCCTCCATCCAAATTTGGGTACACTTCCTTTAAATTTAACCTTCCTCATCTCTAAACCAATTATCATAATTAGTACATAAGCGTACAACCCAAAAGAGCAGTAAGATGTGGAGTAAAAAAAAAAGTTCATATTAAATTTGATAAAAACAATTTTGTATTTTTTTTTTCAAATCTTTGATATTTTTTATGATTTGAGAGATTCAAATATTCGAAGGCATTTTCCAAACATTAGATTTAAAACAAAAGCTTTTGTAAAAATCTTCACTCATAAGTGATTATCTTTTTGATTTTGATGTTTGTATGATTTTTAACTAAAGTTTTTTTATTACCTAATCTTACTTGCAGTAAAAAACCTGGAATGCTTCGATTTGAAGAGTTAGCGTTTCTGAACGGCACGGGAGGTAGTGGACTCGTGGACACATCGTGGGGTCCGGTGAAGATTGGTGTCTATGCACGTCATTTGGAGCGTTGGCTGCACTGTTTTCCTCTTGAGCAGATGTTGTTTGTCAGTGGAGAAAGACTTATTGTGGATCCTGCAGCGGAAATGGCAAGAGTGCAGGTCTGGGTGTATTTGATTTTTAGTGTTGGTATTAGTGATTGAACTCTAGATCCTCCAAATACTTAAGGATATTTAAGATTTGAGAAAATATCATGTTCAAAAATTTGAATTTTGAAAAAAAAATCTATTGTGAAATCTGCATTAGAGCTCTAATCCTGCTTATGTCCAACCCCAGCATAATTTTAGGATAAAAGTCAACAACCAGACCCCAGAACATTGATTTAACTCTTAACTGATTGTATAGATGTTATAATGAAGTACTGGTACTGGTTCTTGATTGATCTTGTAGTACCTCAGGAGAAACACTCTTCCCTGGGACGTCAACTTTCTTTTGCTTGATAAACTTTGGTTGAGTGAATTAGCCTCCAAAGATGCCAAAAATGATGCATCTATATCCTTGGTCGGATCGTTTAAATTTCATGGAAATCTTGCCAACAAGGGTACAACATATACGAGAACTACCCCATATTTTTTGAATCCTACCCCTAAATTTTGTTGTTAATTTTGTCTTGTTAGCCTAAATGACCAATAAGCAGTAGTAAATCTCTAAAAAAAATTCCAATTCAAACATTTGAAAATATTGCATCTCAAAATGAATATTCTTAAAAAACTGAAGAATTATATGGTCCCACTTCCTTTTTAAAATGCTACAAAATGTGTTTTTAAAGATTCATATTATACATATTTATTTTTACTTCCCTTTAATCATAATTAAAAATGTATCTCTTGACATTGTTTCAGGACTTTCTTGGCCTTAAGCAGGTGATAACTGAGAAACATTTTTATTTCAATTCTACCAAAGGCTTCCCCTGTTTGATGAAGTCTGAAGGGCGGTCCACCCCTCACTGTCTTGGGAAGACAAAAGGGCGAAATCACCCCAACATCGACACAGCTGCTGTGGAACGCCTTCGCGAATTTTACCGCCCATTCAATGCCCGCTTTTATCAGCTGTCCGGCATCAATTTTGGTTGGCCTTGACTAATGAGACCTGATTATTGAATCATAAATACTTTTTTTTAATAAGTTTATTGCGGAGATGCCATAATTTTTTTTTTTAAGCTTAACTTTGATTATGATTCATATTTATCCTTGTAGCTTGGTAAGGGTGGGCAAATGTAATTTTATTTTCAAATTGATTGGTAAAATTAAGATCAAATATCTAATAATACCGATTGTATAGATTTTTTAATCTTTCATTAATTTTTATTAGAATGTTAATACACATACAAAATATTCATTCATAGATAGTCATTATCTCAGAAATTATATATAAAAAAGGTTTGGCTTATGAGTAAAAAATGTACACTAATGATGTAGAAGGAAGCCGACCGGAAAGAATAGTTAGGATAGTAATTTATATAGTAGTAATTAAACTCGTCTCTTAATTTATTTGTACACTGTTCACACTTTCATATTTGCACATGAAAATTATGTTTTGAAAGCATAATTTTTTTGATATGCTATTAGAATAAATTATAGCTCAAATAACACTCAAACATATTCAGATAAGCGTTTTTGTGTGTTTTATAGACTTGTGCTTTGTTTTGGTAATTTTGTCCGATCACATTGTCTTTTTTGTGGGTAGTTGTTAAAAAAAAAGATGTGATGACTTAAATTTTCAAACAGTCTTACCAATGTTAATTTTATTTAGGTACAATTTTAAGTCATCGTGTTGTACTTAATCTTTGATTCCGTGTCTTGACATTAAATGCCAAATATTTTTTTCAGGATTATATTTTAAATACAGAATTCAAATTAATTTAATCTAGTCATCCTTTTTTTTCTAAACTGACATATTGACAAGTAATACTTGTCTATTTTGTGTGTAATTACAATTTCAGTATTTTGAATCCTTACTTAAGTAAAGGTTAAACATTTAAATGTAAATAGTATTGTGATTAACCTATGTTTGAAGGATAAAGAAAAAAGGTGAGGTAATGGTGAAATTTGAAATTTCAATTTACCTGTGTAATTTTAAAAGCAATATTAGATTCTACTCCAATGACAAAGTTTAAAGACGGGTAGAGGTGTAATCATGACTGTTTCCTAATATTTGTGAAGTGAACATTTTTTATTGTGCTAAGTACAACTATGAAATATGGTGCCATATCTATTTGAATATTATTAATAATTCAAGTAATTCTTATTTGATTTAAAATTGTATCTAATATCAAAACTTAATTAACTTAATTTTTAGTGCTTCCTTAATAGTGCTATGTTTATCATCTACTAAACATTTACCTGCTGTTCTCATTTACCTTTCTTGTTAAGGGATGTGCAACTACTAAATCTTGCTCTAGTATTACTTGACCCTTCGTCCGTCTGGGAATCGTATATTGGAACCAGAAATAATGGTCATAATTTCTCATAAAACTGTGATCATTAAGAGTCAAGACATACATTATATAAAATGTCCAAAGCTAGGATAGGTTTTATTTGATATTATTACCATGTAAAGGTGGATAAAACCAAACTTATCTTGAAATTGGAATTTAAAAAAAACATAAGCAAAAGTGTCTTTTTAAGGGAAACCTCAATTTTTATGTTTTTCTATCCGTGTTTCTTGTACCTTTTTCCAAATATCAAAAAGCGAAAAGAAGTTTTCCCTGAAGAGATATGTTATGTACTCAAATCCACTGTCCATTTTTCATTTGTTTGTTATTTATGTTAACGGTACATGTTCCTATCTAAGTGTCCTATCATCCTTTACCGATTTCCCTAGCATTCCTTTTGTTTCCTCTTATAGGAAGTTGTGCTACATGTTTCGCACTCCCTCTTGATAAGTTCCGATAGAATGAAACTTAGATCAGGGGATTGAGTTAATATCGATCAATTTTCTCCTTATCCAGTCAGTGGCACCAATGTAAAATGTGAACTTTATTGTTCTTTTGGTTGTAAAAGCCATATTGTGTTTTATATTATGTTTCCTTCCATCCACCTTTCCTGTGCCTTTTTCCAAATATCTGTAACAAAACTACCAGAATTAGAGTAAGTTAATCAATTTCCTATGCGACAATCTCTTTTAAAAGGTTGCACAACCCTGCCTTGTTTTGAAACCAAGCAAAATAGTCTATATAGAATCTAACCACAGTAGAGCCTTTATGCAACACAAAATATAATTTAAAATTGATTTCTCAGCTCTTGATAAAAAATAAAATTGTGATGCTGAATAATTTAATTATTTGTTTTTATTGTGTAGTTTCTTTTTAATGATGGAAAGTGCTTTTAAAAATATTATAAATATGTACAAACACATGACATGGTTGCTATTTGTATTTTGTACTTAAATAATCTTGTCAATTATAAGGAAATAACTTACAATCCTGAATTGTGACATGAGCATTATTAAGTGTGTTAGTATGGTCTAGGGGTGACTCGTAGAAGTCGGATTAGTATGGAACTGGAACATTGATATACTGATATAAGCTGGTAGGCCGAGCTTACTTGTGGGACACACAGGTCGGTGTAAGAATGCCCCAGAGTTTTAACAATTTTGGAGCCGTATTTCTTAAGTTGGCAAACTTTATTTAATGTTCATGTTAAACTACAGTCAGAATATGGTAGAAAAGAATGTTTTAGAAAATAACATTTATGTTATTAGTCAATATTGATACAATTTTATTATAACACTAGCAGAAGTACTTGGCGTTACCTGTGGGGTAATTGTGCAGTTTATTGCACTGTTACCCTGGGCAACGCTTTGCTTAAAACATGAAAAAAAACCTCTTCATTTTATTGTTTCAAACCAGGTTTTTAAATTAACTAAAAAGAATTTAGTTAAAATTGTAAAATTCCTGGTTTGAGATGCGGTAGATATTGTACAATTCTCATGACAGGCAGACGGATCAACAAACTCTTTATTTTCTCAACATTGATATTATTAATCAAACATTAGAGCTTCTGATCACATAGTTTGACATATGAATCTATAAAAGTAGTTTTGTAGTCAATATGGCCCAATGGCTGAATGTTATTATAATACTTGGGAAATTGATAAACAAAAAAAGTAAAACATGAGAGAAGAAAATCCACGTTTTGAAAGAGGTAAAAAAATGTGGGTAGAATTTAATGCACAAATTTATTGTATTCCTTTCTTTTGTCTTCTATAGTACAGAAAGTGATTTACACATTGAAACACTTTAAACAAAAATGATAAAAAACACACATTGGAAACCAAATAATTTTAACCTAGTCTATGTAGGATTAAAATAAGGCTTTTTTTTCTTTTGTAACAGTCAGATACTGCCTTTCCTGTTATTTATTTTATAGATCTATTCTGCCAATCACCTGACCTCAATACAATTAGCTCTGTCAACCCAAACATAAGTTTTGAAAATAACTGTTTTGTCTGTTTTTTGCTTAAAGATTAACTACCAATGATCAAAGGCTTAAAATAATTCAATCATGTTATTTATTTTTACAAAACAAAATGTTTTAAGTTTATATTAAGTCTTTTGCCCGGTAATTTTTCCCCACTAAATTTAACATATCACACCACTTTCTTTTTGCTATAGTGGTAGTGGAGGGTTTTAAAATTATCCTACCAAAGATACACAGATCCAAACAAATGTACAAATACTTGAGTATAGTAAATGTTGGTACACTCGCATGCAGTTGTGTCCTACACTTTAGTGCAGATTTAACGTACACAAATAACTACACCAAAAATAGATCGCTAGTGTTGGCAATAATTTTAAACACTTACAGTTAGAACATTTAAACAGTCTTTTATGCATAATAATTATATATATAAAGTTTTATGAAACTTTTAAGAGTAATTTCTCATAGTTTTACTTCTAAGTAAATTTTAAAAAAAACATTATTTTATTTTGTAATGAGGTATGCTAAGCCAGGACTTTTGGATTATCATATAACTTTTTTATATAAACTGTTTATTTAATGTTAATGTGTCAAATATTATCTTTTAGTAATTTTTTAACTTAAACTGTATTTGAGAGTTATGTGAACATAATCTCAAATCCAAAGTTAAATAATTGCCTCTTAATATCATATTTTAAAGGGTCTAGTGCTGATGTATTTGGAATACAGATGAGTGCTTTCTTTGTATATATAACTGATTTAAAAAATTGTATTAATATTAAGTTTATTGGGGGATGAGTCAAATCCATTATTTTACAAATACAAATATTCATTTTACCTATGATTCCAAATTTGAATCTCAAAAAACATAGTAAACTTATGAAGTTTAATATAATTTTTAACTTTTAGGTTGCTATATAATATATTATTAGCACCGTGTCTCGCTACCCGTTTGGGTTATATGTACTTACACTAATGTGTAATGGTGGGGTTATTGCGAGATGAAATGTGAGGACCTACAGTTTAACGTGGGATCCGAACCACGGTGGAGGCCTGGCATTCCCCACATTCACAAGATGTCTTATCAGAGGTGAAGAAAGGGGTTGGCTATCAGATAAATCTGTGCAGGTACCAAGGATTGAACCCCGCACCCCCAGCACAGAAGTCTGACACCTTACCCCTAGATTGAATATAACATAGAAGTGGTTACTAAATGTTAATAATTATTTTTATATAATGCACTGATTATAAAATTCATACAGTCGGTAAAATGGTTGTTGACCACGGTGTTCTTGGGGTAAAGTGCTCGCCTCAAAACTTGATATTCGTGGGCTCAAACCCAGCCGGGTCGGATTTAACTTGAATGATAAAAATTCCTAGCACAACTTCCTTCTTAGGGAAAGTAAAGCATTTGTTGTCATGTCGATTGTGGCATGTAAAATAACCCTGGAAGGTTTGGGAAAATACCTTTCCCGGCAATATTATTAGGCCTTTTCACACTCGCTCATAGAAATTCTCGTGTGCTGATATTATCAGTGGGTTCAGAAAGTGCACGTTAAATACAATAAATAAATATTAAAATATTTTATAAATGGTGTGTGGTGTGCTCTGGGTGTTTTCCTTGTAATTATGTTGCACCCACCCAGCATAAGCGCTCTATACTAACACAATATCGAGTGGTTTACTATGTCGGTGATATATATCAAAGATGTTAATTATTTCATGTTTTCCAGACTTATGTAAATTTGGAAAGGTAAAGAAAAAAACTAAGGATTACACCCTTGAATTCTTAAGGATATTCAAGGATTTAAACAAAAATTAGATTCAAGACTCAAATCTCTAATTTTTTATTTTTTTCCCATTCTTAAAGTGAAACTTATTTTAGAGCTCTAATACAGCTTATTGGTGGTCCAGAACCAATTATAATTATTAGATGAACTTAACAACTCGGCCCCAGACCAGTAATTTAACACTTAACTGAATGTATGAATATTATAATGAATGGATTATATAAGAATGTTAACATTTAGTATTTATTTGTATTTTCTGTTAATTTATATATCCTCTAATATTCATAATTTTATTCGAGATTCAAAGAAGGTAGATTGGTATTCATAAAATAGTGGATTTGACTCCCAACTCTTAAAAAAAAACAAATTTAGATATGAAATTGTTCAATTTAAAAGTACTTTGTTTACTAATATTAAGATTATAACTTACTCAAATTATATAAAGCTTTATTGGTTTAAATTAGGAGGGATAGCCAGCACACTGACCTAGGTGATATTGGAGTAGAAATTGTTTAGATATAACGCTAAAAAACACACAAACACATTTTTAAGGACAAGCTTTCACGGTCACAATCAGCTTCACCAGGTCAGAAGAGTAGACTGATGCGTTTGGTTGAACAGTAAGGTTGGCTGTCCACAGATGACCTTTATTTTAGCTTTATTGAAATCAGAAAAACAAAAGGTTTTTGACAACTTTTTTTAAGGGCTGTTTTTTTTTGTAAAGATTGAAATTCATTAAAGTTCTTTTTTTAGCAAATAAAATTGACAGGCACAATGAATTTTATTAGCCATAGTTTCTGCTGTATTTCTTCACATCTATTATCTCTTGCAGTGATATTGTAATTAAGTTCAAAATTGAGTCAATTTTGGTTATTACTTTTTTTTTTATCTAGTTGTGTCAAATATTCATTTTATCAAATGTGGTGAGCCTAAGTAATAGAAACATTGATATGCCTAATTTACCCTCACTTATAATGTTATTCATATCAATTGTTAAGTTTCTATAGAAAATAAAAATATTATATGTTAAAACATTTTTAGCTATAAGATATATCCATATTTATTTAAAATTTAAAGATGCATTAAAAGTGGTAAACTAGCGGTCCGTTATGTTTGTCGCAAAGTTATATTGAGATAAGTCTTTATTAACGACGCAACTTTAAAACAAACGTTCCAATCTGAAAATGTTTTGAATCTCAAATATTCTTCAGTTATTCGAAAAAAGAAAGTCCTTTCTAAATTTAAAACTATTGCACTGCCATAAAATTTTAGACAGCCTAGTTGATTGTCTATTTGTGTAATTTCGAATATTTTTTATCAATACAAATCATTACAATAAAATATTTTTAACATATCACAAAGATTAACGAGGTTTTTTTTTTCAAGTTAACTTCCAAGGTTTTTTTTCTTTCTAATTAGCGCAAATGAAAAGAAATCAACAAACACATATTTAATTTCATGAGTCATCCATAACAGTCACAATTTTAAATGTGAAATAGAAATGTTTTAGGATAAGTAGTATCAGCGCATAATTTACGAACTAACTTATTACTAAGAAATAAAAAACACTCTGAACTGAACAATAATGTTATTCTGTATGAATTTTTTTTTAATTCGTGATGTTCTCTTCATTGAAATGAATACAATTCTGGGATTCTTAATCTACGACTACATATTTTCTTGTCATATTATCAAATAGGCAAACAACTGGATATCTTATTTTTAAATCTTTTGTTAAAGTTTTGTTAAGTGGTGTTTCATACTTTAAAACCTACTAATATTGCTTTTACATGAAAATAATATTGATACACTATGCAATAATTGTAAGAGATGGATAAAGAAGGAATTCAACCTGAAAGGAGGGTTAGTTTAGGCCTCGACAGAAACAAACTTAACTTTCATTTTTTTCACACTTCCATCTTCTTATCACTTTCACAGTCACATTATATTTTACATTTTCGGAAATATTCCTTTTTCATTAAAAAAAATATACTTTATAACTTTTTTCAGATATATTGTTGCAAAAAAAATTCTCAGGGCTTTCTGGTCTTCCTTATTATAAAAAAAGGAATATATCTGAGAATTTAAAATCATTCGGAACCAAGAAAATAACAAAATGTTGGAAGAGTGGATGAAAAATTGAAGAGAAAAATGTATTGGTTACTATAATGGACTAACCAAACTCTCCATTCAGGTTGGCTTCCTTGCATGTCACTTACCACACTGATTTCTTATTTGTTAGCTATTAGGTAATTACTAATTATTAATTTTATTATTACTGAACTATTTTTACTCATCACAACATATTGCTGTGATTGTGAGATAGTTAAGGCCTATATTTCTATGTACTTAGCCATAGCACAAAGTACAGTGTTTTAGTTTAAAAAAATTATTTCACAAACCACTTTGTTGATTATTGTCTGGACTGCATCATTTGTTCGAAACCGTTTTAAAAAGTACAAGCTTTGATGCAATTGGTCACTTAAAACAAGAGCAGTCTATTTTTTTATTAATGTAAATTATTGTGTGTTTATAAAATATAAGATAAACTTTGTATAATATATTTTAAGCTAAATGAGTTTGTTTTCTACTGACTGAAAAAGTGGTGTGGTTTTTACAAAGGTGTCATATTTAAAAAAAATGAATTGGGAATGTCACATTATTCACTTAAATCTCACTTAAAAACATTTAAAGTCTAAGAAATATTTCACCTTGCTTTTTAGAGGTAAAAAAATATAGATAATGGCTCAATAAAATGTTAATTTAGAAATGTATGATGTAATGTGTGTGTGTGTTGAAGATATCACTTTGTTAATTGTGAAATAAATAAACGTAAATAGCTTACTTTTCATACCAGTAGGGTAAGAACATTCTAATTGAAATGTGTCGTATCCATTTAGTATCTTTATTTTTTGTTTGGGCAGTTGTGTTATTATTTTTGCCCAAGGATCAGAAAATTCTTTAATCTGAAAGTATTTAAATATAATGTACATAAATTTAGTAAAGGGAATAATGAAAAGTACATTAGCACACATTTCTGTGGTTTGATCGATGGTGTCATCTACTGGATTTAACTTCTTCACACTGGTATACGCCATGTGTCTCTTACCTGGTTGACCAATGATGGGAAAGGCCAGAGTTCAAATTCTTGCTGGGTTTACTCATAATTTCCTTAAATGGTTTCTATAGATAGTTAACCTCTTATTTTTATCGCTTTGATGGCCATATTATCTAAACCATCATTCTCACAATGGACTGGGCTGCCAATGATGAGAAGCTTAAGGTTCAAATACTGGTGGTTGGGTGAATTAAGAGGGCCTTATCCTAGATTGTTTTCAACTCTTTCTCTCTCTCTCTCTCTCTCCATGCAAATGTGGATACACTTATTCTAAATTCAACCTTCCTCATCCCTAACACCACATCGTAATTAATACATATGTGCATATAACCCGAACAGATGGTGACATAAACAAACTTGGTGGAAGAGGTGGAGGGTTGTTTCAAAGGAAGTACACCTGCTTAAAGAGAGGATGAGAAAACCATACCCATCGCACCAGGCTGAGATTCAACCGTCACTGGAAATTCTATCTTTTGCGACCTTGGCACCTTAGACTGGTGTGAGGGGGATACTATTCTAAATGTTCTTACTCTAGTGGTACAGGTGATTGGAAATCAACCAATCTAGTGGGAGCTATTTAAGGGGCTATCCTTAAATTATGTAAGGCTTTTTCTTTTACACTATTTCAGACTCCACTTTCATCTCTATCTTTTTTTTTTAATGGATTGGTAAATTAGATTATTTTAATCGCTTGATTACTTTTAAACATCGCTTAAGGATTGGTTATTAAAAAAATAAAGTAATAAAAATACTTAAATAATAAATAAATGAAATTTTTTAATTTACTTATATATATATATTTTTGTGATTTTGTCTTACCATAAACATTGATAAAAACCTTACATAAGATGGATTCCCCCACATAAGAAAACACTGAAGTAATTTAAGGATGATCCCTAAGTGATTATTTTCATTTATTTATTTTGTATAAATCTTGTGAAATTTTCATAAATTCTATAAAGACTGAGAGGAAATATAATTGTAAAAACTTGAACTTACCATGTGTTCTAGTAGGAACAAAGTCAATTTATATTGTATTGCTCACAGCTACTGATGGACTATAGTGTTACTTTTTACTTTGCCTGTACCAAAGTGTTTTCCATCGCTAGTTTAGAAAGGTTTCATAAAGGAATTTCTGTATATATTTCTTTTATTAACTCTACTATTGATTAAAATGTAACTATTTGTGTGGGGGCCAGCATTGAGGTGTTGTCTATTGGTTTCTTGGACATATGTCACTTTTAGACTGTGCGTTATAACCTATAGAGATAAGAAACTCGAATACCTTGAGTCCAAAGCTCGGAGCCTTAGCGTGAAATCACAAAACAAATACAAAATTGTATATAAATAATTCACTGAAAAAGTGTCCTTGTTCTTTATAACATAAAAGCTATGGTCATTGTTACCAAACTTTAGCAAGAAATTTATTTTCTGTATTATACTAATTTTATAAACAAAACTGTATAATCTCGTATTGGCCCCACCTCATGCCACCAGAGATTGTCGGTTAGTATTCCTGGCCTTTTACTGGCAATGGCGGATATGTAACAGACTTCAGAATTTGGGGCAACATGTAGGTCCGGCCACGTTGCCCTGATGAGATTATTTGATGATGATGTCTTGCAAGTAGAAGTCTTAAACCTAACTTAAGCCTAAATAACCATACCATGGAGACCACTGGAACACTTATTCATTCACAAATGGTACCATCGAAAGTCAAACCCAATACCTTTATATTAGTAGCCAAAATGGTGACCTGGTGGTCTAGGGGTAAGGTGTCACACTTATGTGCTGGGGGTCCAGGGTTCAATCCTCGGTCCCGGCACAGATTTATCTGATTGCCAAACCCTTCCTTCACCTCTGACAAGACATCTTGTGAATGTGGGGAATGTCAGGCCTCCACCGTGGTTCGGATTCCACGTTAAGCTGTAGGTCCTCCATTTCATCTCACAATCATCCTACCATTACACATTAGCGTAAGTGCGTATAGCCCGAACGGGTAGTAAGACGCGGTGGTGGTGATGATATAATTAGTAGCCAACTAGACCAAGAGGATGGACTTCCCCTGGCTTAATATTGTATTTATTTTTACAAAATTGGACATGTTTAAAGCTTTGATGATTCAAAAGAACATAGCTGACTTTGTGTCAATATAAATATAACTCAATCCATCTCTAATAGTTTATACTTTATGCTAGCAAAGTCTATCCATGCAACCATTCTCAGCCCTACTTAAGGTTTTTAGATTGTTTTACTGAACTAGAAATGGACGATACTTTTGTGTACAGCCTTTCATTTCCTCATGAAAGAGTTTGTGTGTGCCAATGTAAATATATGTGACTTGTAATTTAGTATTGATAACTCTCATGCATGTTACCAACCTTGGAAATGTAACTTGTTCTGTAGACATATCTGTTTTTGTATGTAATATGTCACATGCACTTTGATCAGGTCAAAATAAATTGTAATGGAAGCTTGCAATATTTTATATTGGAAATTTTTTAATTTTGATTCAACAGGGTGTCTGCTGGGTAAAGATAGTCACAAAAAAGTCACTAATTGCAACAAAAGTTCAAATAAGTCCCTGAGAAGTCACAAATTGTCAATATTTTGGTCAGAAAGTCACGAAAATATTTGTTTTTGAATTTACCGTACACCATAACATGAACGTGTTGAAAGTTGCACCACCCATTACTCGTGATGCCATAAGTTGCCTAATTGTTTTTACTGTGATACCAAGGATAAGGTTAATGTTCACCATCTAGTTAAAGTTTAATGTTACGTGTGAGTGCATTATGCCTATATATGCATTATAAAATGTTCGACTGTTTACCAAAAGAATTTTGTGGTCAAAAAATCACTAATTTTTGTTTCTCCAATTCATTAGACACCCTGTTAAAGTGTTTTAAATGAGTAGGTTTAGTAAATTTTCAACATGCATTACGTTTTTTTATTTTTTTAAATAACACACATAGTTTCATAATTTTTTATCTCTATATATAATAAGACAAAACTGATTTTCAACGTTTCTAGGAGGGGAAAAAATGTTTTACTTAATTGCTTGAAAGATTGGAGGAAAGCTGTAGATATTTCCAATCATAACATCAACATTATATGGTAGTTATTTTTAAAATATTCATGGTTGGGCATCCTGTTTTAAAATGAGTTTCTATTTTGCTTTTTGGATTTTATCCGAAACAAGATTTTAAGTTACATTTTTTCTACACCACAAATATTTAAGCTCCATAAAATATAATTATAGTGTTTTGTCAATTATTAAAGAACACATAAAAACCACAATTTGATGCAATAACTGAAAAGAACAAATTTGAGTATTTAATTATCTGACGAATCTGCTGCAAGATTCTCTCTCAACAAGTAAATTTTAAATCCTAGAACGACTATTGTAAAAGGCCATTAATATTTTTAAATTTTCGACATAGTTTCCTTGGAAGCATTAAAATGAAATCTCATTTACCTTTGATGCTTCAACAGTAATTTTTTTTAAATTTATTGTACATTGAATACATTTATAAGTTAAAAGTGTTATTTTATTTTTATATATGTTTTTACTTTTTACTTTATTTTTATATTGTGCGGTTGGACAAACAAGATTTTGATATTTATTTTCTTAGAATATTTGGCAATTAAGAGTTTATGGTATGTTTATTCTGTGAATATTTTTATTTTATTTTTGTGTTATCAATCAAATTACAATTGTATAAGCATATCATTTCATTTATGTACAAAATCTAACTTAATGACATTAAAACACAGTTGTGTGCTAAACTAAAAGTGGCTCAAGTTTCCAATGTCTCTTCTCATTTGAATAAATTATGAATTATTCTAGGATTTACCCAATAATTTATACACTTGATGTGATCAATCATTTTAAGCTGGGGGCCACACAGAGCGCTACACTATGTGTGCTATGATTTGTGCGAGACACTTCAGTCTCGTCCAAGATGTTGGTTGGTAGTTGGCCCTGAGAGTGTGATGATTGTGACAATGAAACTTTGTTCTTTCATTGTACAATAAACCGGAAATAAAGTGAGAACATGCTTGAAAAGAATAGAATTTGTTCCGGTATCTAAGGGTTTTTCTCTACTTCCTTACCTCTTCAACTAACTGCTCCAGAAACATCATATTTACTTACACACTACTATTGCAGTCTGCACTTGGCTGGATACCACGGCTGGTCTATTGCGCATGTCGCTTGTCAGCGAAGCTTAAAAATATAGCCGAGAATCAAACATGCCGAGACGTAGCTAAGATATCAAACATAGCATACACATCTCTGTGTGGCTTCACCACTAGACAGATGTCTTGTCAAGACAAGACCAGATTGGCATTTGTTTCCAAAGAAGAAGCAAAGCAAAACATCTAAAGTGCGGTAGCAAAGCTTTTTATAGAGTTGAAAAGTTTGAGACCCTGCACTGGTGGGCACACAGTCTTAAGTCGTCAGTTTTGCAATATAATAGACTTGTGGAGATCGAGGTTATATCCCGGTCATGCGTACTAAATGCCTTCCCACACGTGTAGTTACACTTCTAAATTTAACATTTCTGATCCCTAACCCATTAGCATAATTATTGCATAAGCACCCAAATTAGTTATTAGTTAGTCAATTTAATCCATCATGATATGAGCATTTGTGCAGTTGTCATTACATTATTGGCAGCATAAAGCTCTACCGAGTCGAAGGTGGCTGTGTTATCTGATAGCTCGTGATCTTGATTGATCACTCATATGAAGTCAATGATTTCCACACGTCCATCACAGACTACCTTAAAATATAAGTGAAAAATTACTCATGAATAGCTCAGTTGTTAGAGCAATGGCGTACTAGACCCAAAGGTCCAGGGTTTGATTCCCGTGTCTATGTGTCATTTTTCAGTTTAAACAATATGAAATAATAATCTCTTTATAAAACATGGTATTTTAATAGCAGTTTTTAAATTCTTCACTGGTTAGAAATATTATTTTAACTGCAAACAAAAATAAAATTATGAAGATTTTAATCGAATTTATTAGAATTATGAAAGTTTGACACAATATAGAAAGACTACTATAATAAATAATTAACAAGCAAAAAATAGTAATGTGAGGAATATGAAATAAAGAAAATAACTATTGGTTGCAATTTAAATTTCACTTTTAAATAATTTTATTTTCTGACTTTATAAGCAGACGTACGGGTTAAAACATGTCTGAATAGTAACAGTAAAATATCAAACCAAATACATTGGATATGTAATGATTTTATTTAGTTTAACATGATTTTGTTTTTAAATAAAGCCTTAAAGAGTAGTCAAGATCACTGATGAATTAAGATATGAACAAACACTGTCCAAGCGACATTCAAGCCATTTTAAATTACCAACATCAGAAATCGGTGAAATATTCACATAACACATGCCAAACATGTGTAGAAACTATTTTTTGATGGGGTAACATACTTAAAGGCAACATCAAAGGTTATTAATTTTCTTATCATTAAGATTAATTTTTAACCATATTGATAACTTCTTTTGCACTTTTATTTTTAAGGCAATTTGATTGGTAAATTAAAATATATGGCAGATATTTGAACATTGAGATCATCAAAGTATAGTTAACACTCCATGAACCTGCGGATAGTCCATCTACGTAGGAAAATGGAGTGCAAACAATAAAAAACTAGGCAAGATCTTCCAGTTGTATTTGTTGAAATACAACACTAGTGCTATATAGACAGACATGTTTGATCGATAATAGCATTACTTTCTTTAAGCAGAATGCCAGTGAAAGTTTTCTCCATTTTCCTATTATTTATTATTACTTGTTAGGTGTGTACAAAGCTTTTAAATGTCAAGGGTTATATGTTTGCTTCAATTGTGACAACCACAATCACTTTCGCATTGTTGAAAAATTTCAAAGGACGAATAAAACTTTTTAATACATTATGAACAGATTTGAAATATCTAAATAAGACACATTTCAACAGTTAATCATTTTTAAACCAACTGCTAAACACTATTTTAACATAGACTAGTGATTAAATTATATTAACAATGCAAAAAATTTCAGATGTCAGAATAAAATAATATAGAGTGCTTTGTTTTTTCCGCTAAAACTTTATTCTTACTTAAATGTGCAAATTTAATGGATAATTTAAAAATTAAAGGTAGTTATATATGACACAAAAAAAACCCTTAGCTTAGACTTTGCTTAGCATTTAAAAAATTACCTTCACACATCCCTAATAAATATTAACCTTCGGAGACTGGCGTTTATAAAAATAACATGAGGACTAGTACCATTTAATCTTTTGTAACTTTCTATAAAATGTTATAAATAATTATCAAAAACACATATAGTAATACATAATATTATTATTATTGAATAAATATTTGAATGAGATTGTATTTTTGTAAAAAAAAATTTTATTAAAGGGATGTGTATTATTATTATTATTATTATCACCGCGTCTTATTACCCGTTGGGGTTATACACACGCTAATGTGTAACGGTAGGGTGATTGTGAGATGACATGAAGGACCTACAGTTTAACGTGGGATGCGAACCACGGTGGAGGCCTGGCATTCCACACGTTCGTAAGTTAATACACGTCTTGTCAGAGCTGAAAGAAAGGAGTTTGGCAATCAGATAAATCTGTGCCGGGACCGAGGATTGAACACCTTAACCCTATACCGTACGGCCGCCCAAAATAATGTTGCAATATTTCAAAAACATAGCTATAAAAGATTTTTCTTCCTTCAATTCGTATTTTATGTATAATAGCGACCGCACTTGAATATCAACTTTAGCAAACTCTAGCAATGTAATAGAACATGCACAAACTCTGTAATGTAAACATATGGCGGCCAATGGGCCAGACTTATGACATGACTAGTGCTGTTGCATTTTCACAACATTCCTGCACGGCACCTATTTATAACTTCCGTGTCTCAGAAAATAAACATTATTTTTCTGATAAAATCATAATACAAAGCAGAAACTAATTGAGGAATACTTGGAGAATATCCGACCTAATTACCTTTAATTTTCAAAAAATTACAGCTTTTGTGAAAATGGCAGCGCCAGTCTCCGAAGGTTAACTATGCAGGATACCATTCGTTTTACCCCCACACATTTATTTAATCATTATCATTAAGAATTAAGTCTTTTTTAATTCACAATAACCTAGGTATAAATAAATGGTGCAATGCACCGCAAGACTTTCTCTCTCACACATTCTCTTGTCTTAAAATAACGATATTTACTAAAAACTCATAAGATTTGGGAAACGAAATAATATACATTGTTCCAGAAACACTCAAAGAAAAAGCATAAATGAAAGAATTTACACTTTTACAGAAACTAAGAAAAGAGGAACATCTCTGTATACCAAAGAGCATAAAAATCAATTTCGATTTTCAAAACCCTCCATCAACAATTTACATTTGTTTATAGCTCAGAAACTATTATAAAAATATATTTAGAATAAAAGATTTTTAACTTTCCTTGATAAGTTATTTCATATTTGAAATATGAGTAGTTGCAGTCTCTTGTCATTTTGTTTGTAATATTAATCACTGGCTGGATACAAAATTTAATGAAAATTAGTGAAATTTAAGATTTTTTCTCTCTCATTTTATCCCTCAGTAAACTACCTTTAATTTAAGGAATAGATTTAAATTCATAAAAGCTCATNGGAACTTCCTGAAAACAAAGGATACCAAGTATTAGCTCAATCAGTGAAATAGTTTTGACCCTAGGCTAAAATATAAACAGGCGGCAGTCATCGCGAGAACTGTTTTTTTTTTGTTTTGGGGGGCCATAAGAGTTAACATTTATCAAGATCTTTAAGGCGAAATTTTCTATATATTTTGCTCAGAGATATGGGTATTTCAAGTGTTATCATTAATGGTGGATTAAACTTAATTTTTATGGAAGGAGCTTATGATCCTATTAAATAAATTTATACTTTTAAAAGTAAAAGTTCAAACAAAAAAAAAAGTTTGTTAGCGCTGAACCTAGCACCAAGAAAAAATATGTTATATGAAGGATTTTTAATTACCAAGTGTAAAGGATTATAATATAAAGGAGATTTAAATTTTATTAGTCAAAGGTTGGCTTGATTGTATTTTTTTACTGTTTCTATCATGATGATTAGCAAACAAAGATGAAAAATTTACAGGAACAATAAAAACAACACAATTTTCCTATTCAAATGCAATCATATTGTTGTAGGGTTAAGTTTTTTTTTTCAGCATTGCAACAACCAGGAAGTCATTGTTCATCAGCGCCATCTTACCGCAGTGAACTATTATAGTTTGAGTAGGAGTAAATTTGAACTTGTGAAAACAATAAAGTGGCCTAATCTATGATCTGATGGAACAATGTGCCTTGGTAAGCATATAAAAATATTTTTTTTAAACAAAACTGCGACTACTCATTAACAAAACAGTTTTTTCCCCCCTGGCTGTACAAACTAATTTCCCACAAAGTCAGAAATGCATAATGTAAAAATACAGTTTCACAGACAATGGTGTATGTTAGATATAATGTGTGTTCACTTCACTTACCGTGAAAGATCTTACCTTAACTGATTACACTATGGCTATGGCTTTATTTCATTAGCTGCATAGTGGAACCACGCGAGAGAAGCTTGCTGCCTTCAAGGGTATGACGTGTACATACAGTTCGTCCCAAAATACAGGGCCGGTATAACTTTTAATGTGGTTATGGATTTAGTAAGTTACTATAAACCGAGTAAAATAAAACATTTTGGAAACGGTCATTTTACTAAATCCATTTTACATTCCTTTTTTTTAACACCACGTCTGACTATCTGTTTAGGTTATTGACCTGTTAAGGATGAGGAAGGTTGGATTTAGAGGGAGTGTACCCGCATTTTTGTGGAGGGAGAGTGTAAAACCATCCTCAGTACACCCAGACAGGATTCAAACCCTGATCTTTATGTCAATAGCAGTCCAGCCTATTGTGAGAGTAGTGCCTTACACCATGTGACCAACGAGGCCACTATTATTGAGTTAAACATGTTCATGATGATAAAGTCTATTATAACATATAGGAAACATTTTGTAGGTCAAACTGACAATACATTTAACCTCTACTTTCGAAATCAACCGGAATATCTACATTAGAAAATTGAAAGAACGAGACAGAGTCTGGTGAGACAACGGAGAACAAAAGAGGCACGCCATCCTCGAAATGCCGGAGAAGCCACGAAATGTCCGCAGGAGTCGGTAGTGGGTCTTCGAACCTGATGACAAGCAAACATGTGATGGGTCACAAATTTCAAAAATATATAAGTCATAGAGGAGCAAAAATATAAAAGGATGGCCTCCCAATGCAGGCAGTTCTGGCTCAGTTCTCGAGTGTTTCTAGGTTCAGATCTTGGTTGGTGACATTGAGTGCTTTGAAGTGAAATATACTCGATACAAATCATTTTAAAATGACATATTAATGATACAATAGTTTTTATTATGGATGTCAGATTTGACACTCTTGATTCTTAGTGGTATTGAAACAATTGAGAATAAATATTAATAACATAAATTTGGATTCATTGAGCCTTGGCTCATTAGTTTTCATTGAGACTTACTTTTTTTCACTTACTTACCAACAAATTGTAAATGTGTTCAGCATGATTCTTAAGTTCTTGTACCTATCAAATATGGCCGTATCCCAGTTTATTTTAGGCCTAATTTTTACACTTTTTAATTGTTTTTTCTTTTGCAAATACATTATAGTATGATTGAAGATTGAAAATATAACTGTTAAGGAATTGGAATAAAAAAAATTGAGATTAAGATTTAAGAATCATCAAAATCGAGAAGAGGAATTGAGAAAAAACAGGAAATATGACATTGCTAGATTTTATATAAAAGATTGTTTACACAATCAATGCCTAAGAGAGATCATTATTTATTACTCGAACAGTTTAATGTTTAACAATTAGGTGGCCCAATGGCTAAATAATTTTATAATGGAAATTGATAAAAAGAAAGAAAAATGAACTATTAAGTACAAATTTAATAAAGAAATCTCAACTAGGAAAAAAGAAAAAATGTGGGAAGAATCCAATGCACAAAGGTGACACTTTCCTTTATTGTGTCTTCTATATACTGCTAGTAGAAGTAATCACACACACATTTAAACACAAAGTAATATTTCAGAATTGTTGCCTTAGTAACAAAAAAAAAAGCAGAGTAGTCACTTTACACCTCTTTTTTGTTGTGTATGTATGCGATCTTTTGTGTGTGTGTGTGTGTGTGTGTGTGTGTGTGTGTGTGTGTGTGTGTGTGTGTGTGTGAGTGAGTGAGTGAGTGAGTGAGTGAGTGAGTGAGTGAGTGAGTGAGTGAGTGAGTGAGTGTGTGTGAGAGAGAAAGAGAGAGACTACTTCTAATATAGAAGAAGAAATTTACTAAAAATTGGCATTCCATATTTTGCAAATGTGTCCGTAGTCGTGATAGATTTAAAGCACTTGTCAGCAGTAAAATTCAAGATCCTCCATAGTCATAAGACAAACATTATACTGTCTCAAATGAAATAAGTTGTTTGATTGTTCATCTAACTCACCCAAAGACGACAAGCCTGTAATTGGGGAGTCCAGGAGCACATTTGCGGAACGAGGCAACAGGCAAAAACAAGTCGAAGCTTATCTTGAGCTGTTTGTTATAACAGTATTTTGAAAGAAATCTTTGGGTGCCAACTTGCTTGAAAATTTGGAGACGAGACAAAATAGTTTCTGGAAGAAAAGAAAAATGTCATACACACCTAATCACACATCCATATATTGAGTTATACATTATATTTTACTCTTATTCAAAATAGAGGCATATAAAATGTAATATTTTATATATGAATTTATTAAATTAGTAGCATACCTGGAGAAACTAAATGGGGAAATTTATATATAGGGAGGTCTTCAACCCCTCGAAATAAGGATACGTGAGATTTAAAAAAAACATGGATTTACTTTTACCTTATGTACTAACTAATCTAATTTTTTAGGGATGAGAAAGGTTGGATTTAGAGGAAGTACACTCACATTTGTGTGGAGGGAGAGTGGAAACCAATTTAGGAAAAAATACCTCGAGTGTTTTCAGTGGGAATCAAACCCTGATCTCCCCGCCATTAGCAGCCCCTCTATTGCGATAGTAGCACTTTAATATATTTTTACCCATTTTGGTGGCCTTGTGGTTTAGTTTTTCAGAATTTTGAATTGAAATTATTTTAGGAGTTTAATCCTTCTTATTGGTAGGCTCCTAGGTCCTAACTACTCAAACCCTAATCAGTTTTACATCATAGTTAAATCTGTCAATCATGATAGGACTATTCGATACCTTAGCTCAGTCAACAACAGGTCTGTCTACTGAGTTCAGGGTCCCAAGTTTGAATCCCGGCTTGGCAATTTTTTTCTTATCATTGGTGAAATATAGGTTTACCTTTTCACAGGGATGAATTAACGGCCAGGGAATGGATGTTGTATCTGTTCTTGTCTTGAGTTAAATTATAAAGCATATGACACTACAACAGGCCTAGCAAGCCAGTAGTAGAAAATATATGACTTGAATGACAAAAAAAAATTGAACCAGGTCACAGGTTGGAAACAGTAATGGATGTAAAGTAAATATCATGATAGACTAGACTAGACTAGACTAGACTAGACTAGATTCCAATGAGATAGTAATAAAGTAGTTAAAAATTAACTTACCCACTCCAACACAGTCTTTCGGCCGGAGCAGAGGCAAAACTACAGATTCATCAATTTCATCTTCATCGTCTTCATCCTCATCCTTTTCTTCTGGAGGTTCGTCGTCACTGCTCATTGTGAGGTCCATCGGTTCCAGCCTCGGCTTAACTTCCCTTTCTTCCTTAACGCAAACCGTGCCCGTAGCATGGCCCTCCGGTTCCACAGCAATAGTTTCAACCGGTTCGACTTCTGCCTTTACTCCCTGCCTCTCTTGCTGCCCGATGTTCTTGATGTCTCCCGCATATTTCCTGGATGGGTTGAGGTATCTGCCTCTTGTGGGTTCGTGTTTATTATTACTATTCCTTTGTCTGTTCGAAGCCGACGAGGAAACGGTAAGACACTTTATTTCATCGTCGTCATCCTCGATGTCTATAATCAAAGATGACTCCTCTATTTTTGTTTTAGAAACTGCCAATAAAGCGTCACTTTTTTTACTACCATAGTTTGATAGTGATGGTGAAGAACTTGGTTTTATATCAGAATCTAAAGAGTCAGAAGCACGTCTATCCAAATTATTTTGTTGGTTGTAATTAGGCATATTGTTATTTCTGGTGGATTGTGTACTGTTGGAGGGATTCCTATGCTTCCAGCTGGGGTAATGTCTGCCTCGATAGCTCCTCCTCCTATAGTGATGGTACGTATGGTTCCTACCTTTATAATAATTGTGAGCCTGGTTTTGATAAGGCATGCGGCTGCCCATGGCTAAATTTTGTGCCATGAGAAACATTCTCGAAGCTTGGGCAAACATGGTTTGGGCAGAGAGACCAGGGTTTTCAACGTTTGGATAGTTATTAAAGGGCACTGGAGGCATGTTATAAGGTTGCACATACATTGAAGGTGTCGGCAATAGGGGCGAATGATGGGCGTTTAAAGGCGGGGGAGCATTGGCACGAGGACCCCAGACATAAGGTAGCCAAGGATTGATTTGTCCGCTGTTTTGTTGTGAAACCGAATTTCGACCATACTGAGAAGCAAACACATTGGTATTTTGGACAGGTCTCCCTCCATAGCCGACAGCCTTCAATCGCCAAAGTTGAATGTAATAATCTTTCTGCTTTGGCTTAGAATTTGGCGGAAGAAGATGCTCAGGTGGGGTTTTAACGTGGATAGTAAAACTGTTTTCTGCACTTGGGATCTCATTTAAAATAGCCTTCCTCTCTTCAGGGGTCAACTTTGCACTCTCGCTTGCATCCAAATCAATTACTTCAATCTCATTGTAAAATTTGGCCATTTCCTCTTCTATATTGGTATTCACTGGTTTGACGTCATCGTCTGATATATCAACAACATTCTGACAAGTCTTTGAAGTGGACAACCTTTTGTTGTGTTTGTTCATCGAGTTTTGTCCAACGCCCCTGTGTGTTGATGTAGACGATACTGAGGCACATTCAATTACTTCAGTCTCATTTGCATTAGAAGAGGTTTCATTCTTTAAATTAGTCAATTCCCAAGGATTTAAATTAATTATTCCATTCTTGGAATCAGGTAACGAATCAACTCTAGAGCGCTGCTCAATTGGGCGGGTTTCATTAATCGAAAGAGACCTCCTTTTACCAGTTGTCCTATTTTCATTATATAAACTGGACATCTCACGATAGCGTTTGCGATTCATTTGATTTGGTGGAGTTGCTTCGGTCTTAATTGGAATAATTTCTATATCTGACTTTATACTCGATGCTTCATGGTCATTGTTAAATTCAATCAAATTAATTTCTGTAACAATTGGTTTATGCTCTTGCGATGTGTTTATGATTTCCCTGGTTCGACTGGGAGTTGCTTCGGTCTTAATTGGAATAATTTCTATATCTGACTTTATACTTGTATCTCGATGCTTCATGGTCATTGTTAAATTCAATCAGATTAATTTCTGTAACAATTGGTTTATGCTCTTGCGATGTGTTTATGATTTCACTGGTTCGACTGGCTTTCTTTTTAGTACTAAAGCTTGGACCAATTTCCTCAATGTCTACATCACACTTAGAGGAACCTTCCTGATTCATATTCAAATCTCTCTTACTGGTAAGGTGCTGTTTTTCACCAATTTCAACAATGTCATTATCATCTGTTTGCTTATTGATAGAATGTGCATGAATATCACCATCAGTAATATCAATCAACTCTGCTGATTTTGTAATCAGTTTTGAATCAGACTTTTCATTCACAATTTTGTCTGCGTCTTTTTGCACTGAGGAAGATTGTTTTGGTTTATATCCCTCCACAATCATGATTTCATCTTCGCTACTAACTTCGGCAGCCAAAGGTGATCTCTCTTCACGTAATACTGAATGGTCGGCATTTAATGTATCTGAATTACTTTCTTGTGAACAATTGTTTGAATTTTTATTCAAGCCAGCAGAATCCATTGATTCTTTATTGTTCAATTTGTCTTCAATGTGTGAATAATCCACATTTTGATTGATTTCTTGAAGGTTACCTTTGCTTGTCGAGAGAACAGATGAATGACTATCAGTGTGACCATCAACTTCATTACCACTGTCTCCAACTTCAAGATCCACTTCCATCGGCGTGCTACCAGTCGCATTTGCATTGATAAAACTTGGTTGCTTTTCCACCCTTATTTGTGCAGGGGAGTCATCTTTACAAATATCAACATTTTCCTCAATAGTTGCACTAACAATATGCGCCAACAGCTCCTCCTTGGCACCATCTGCATTAGATTCTTTATCTTTATCACTAATTTCTCCTGCATTATTAGTTTCTTCACACTTTACTTTGTCAGTATTTTGATGATCAAGAGATTTCTTCATATTTTTCTCTAAAGTGTCTTTGCTAGCGGTTTGATTTTCCAAAGTACTACTATCACCAATAGTTTGTTCTGAAATAGGCTTTGTTTTTAAACCACTGGGAATTTCTGATGAAATTCTGATGTTTTTACTTCCAAATGCCCTTTCCAAGTTACCCACTACTGAAGAGTTGTTAGTTACCAAACTTATTTCTGTACATTCATCAAGTGTTTCGATCTTAAGTGAACCTTGAGTGGCTGAAAGAGATGTTTTATTTTGCGAGTTTATTGATGTTGACCTTAATGTATTAGAATCTGAGACACACTTTGATCCATCTTCTAGTTTTATATCAGTCTTAGTTACGGTTTGTTGCCGACGATTAACTTTACTAATTTTTGAGGGAGGTGGTTGAGACTCAATCTTCAAATCATCTGTTGAGAGTAAAAAATTATTTTTGTAAAAGCAATTTTGTTGTGAATCAATAATACTAACTTCGTGATCATTGTCATCAATGTCGATTAACCCTAAGTTTTGATTTCTCGGAGAACGATTTTCAGATAAGATTATCACATCTTTGCTGCTACTCACATTGGGGGATATTGAATCATTCGGCAATTCCTCCCCCACAATAACTAAATCATTCTCTTGATTTTCACAATAATTAATTGATGACATTTTAGGTTTTCTCGGCACAAAAGTTTCATTAATTATACTTTTAGAACTGTCGGATAAACCAGCAAAATTTGTTTGTGGTGTGACTGGTTTATTTTTACCTGCCCGAGAATGTTCTGCTGATGTGACCTCCTCAGATCTTCTTGCCGAAACAACAGTGTGCCCCAGAGCATGATAAACTCGACCAACACCTTTAACTGATGCCGCACTACAAATTTCTTCAATGTCACTATCCGCTGAGTCAGATGAAATGTGTGGATTCAAGGATCCTTGTTCTCGGTCTCTGTTGGGATGGCCAACCTGTGATTGATTCCTCCTGCCCTTGTTTTTCTGGCGGAGGACGTGCTCATGCAGACCGATGGTGCGCTCATAGTTAGTGACCTTGAGTGACGGAGAGTGACGCATGACACGGTACCCTTGACGCATTAGGTGAGCATACGTACGGTACTCATCCAAGGTACAACCTGTTTTACAGCCCAGAACTACACTATAAGCCTGTTGGACACTCAACGCAACCCCTCCATACATCAGCTCCAGATTGCTCTGAAACATAACAAATTATAATCTTATGTATTATGACAAATAGCTCAAATTTCTGCTCAAACGCACTCACTAAAATAACACAACCAATTAAAAAAAATCGCAATAAATTGTTAGACCTACATCTTAGCTCTGTTTGTAGCACGTCTACTTATTTGATTAAAACTCACGGGTTAGAATCCTGTCAAAGAGGGATGTCAAAGCAGTCAAGACAGGACAACTAATGGTACTGTATTGGTTTTGATATTGTAGGGCCTAACACATAACATGACCCTAAAATTTTGAAAGTTTTTTTATATGAAAACAAAGGGTCTCGAATTTATCTTGAGAAAACTTAACAAATTTGACATAGTTTTATTTGAGCTCTATGTAGCTTTTATCATTCTCTTTTTATGGTTATGGTGTTAAGAATATTCCCATTATATATGCCCTGCAATGGGCTCCAACTATAGCGATTACGTTTGTATACATGCCCAGTGGTGGATTCAAATTATCGTAACCCTTTACTTTGTCATTATTGCCTAGCGAGTTTAGTGTCATGTATTGAATTTATTAAAACCTGATTATTTATTTTAATGTCCATTACACCATGCTCTTCTGAGACACGTTCTACAGGTAGTTCAATATACAATATTATTTCACTAAAACACCATTTTTTATTTTGATTTAATTTTGAAAATTTTTAATTATTATTTAGCACCGCGTCTAACTACCCGTTCGGGTTATACTCTTTAAGTACTAATTACACTAGTGGATTAGGAATTGGAAAGGATGAATTAGAGGAAGTGAACCTGCATTCACGTGGAGGGGGAGTGGAAAACCGTTTAGGGAACCCCTCCCCCCCCAGTTCACCCGACCGAGATTCGAACCTCGATCTCCCCATCCTCAGCGGTTGAGCTCAACACGACTAGCGTGTTAGCTAACTACGCCACTGAGGTGGGTTTTTAGTTATTCTTTAAATAAAATATTACACCATTTTTATACAAAGATTACTTAGATGTAATAAGATTTTGCTAAACCACGTTCTCACGAGTAAGGTTTCCGACCCAGAGTGATATTGTTCTCATTTATCAGAACTTTCCCGTCCATTATTAGGACTTTCCTGACCCGAACAAAAGAGAATGAGCTGACTATGGAAAATTTTAAAAGGAGATAGTACCATGAAATAAATACAGTGTGATGTGGTTGTCAAACAATATGAAAAGTTTTTATATTAAATAACACAAAATGGATTAAATAGAGGGATAAAAATTCTCTGAATGACTATGAGATATAACAATATATTTTTAGTTAAATGAAATAAATGTGTTAGTAAAAGGTTTGAACATCATTAAGTTTGAAACCCGTGAATTGTGTCTTTGAATAAAAGTTTGTATATAGGCTAATATAGTAAAACTTCATTCAGGCTAGTATTGGGAACTTTCACTGGCAGCAGTTGAGTTACATTATGTCTTTGGCCGCCATTTTATGTCGATAATTCAGTCTGTGTACAGTATTTGTGCACTCTTTTAAATTTTGTTGGATTATTTTATATATAGGACTCGCCTTGGTGGTATAGTTGGCTAACGTGCTTGTCGTGTCGAGCTCGACTGCTGAGGATGGGGAGATCGAGGTTCAAATCTCGGTCGGGCGAACTGAGGGTGGTTTTTCCTAAATGGTTTTCCACTCTCCATCCAAGCAAATGCGGGTTAACTTCCTCTAATTCAACCTTCCCAATTCCTAATCCATTAGAGTAATTAGTACTTAAAGCATATAACCCGAACGGGTAGTAAGACGCGGTGCTAAATATTAAATTGATATATAGTACTGGTACTGAACAATATTTTTTACTATCTAAAATGACTTCTAACTGTAGTAATGATAAGAAGAGTCCTCATAAACCTCTTACTTTAAATTCCAAGCTAGAAGTTATTAAATTAAGTGAGTAAGTTAGGTTTGGCTCGAACAACTGTTAATAAAATCGTAAACGCAAAGTGTGTACCGTACCGTAGGCGATATACCTATTACTTTTGTATTGGTTTCTTGGTCTACTATATCAAACTTATGATAGTATAAAGATGTTATTAGGAATTTATATGCATTTCAAGTTTAAAAAAAAAAAGTTATATTCTGCTTTACAGCGGGGCCTTGGAACCTAACCCACTGTACGAGCGAGGCCCTACTATATTATGTTAAGTTTGAATCTCAACTCTTACAATTCATAAAGACACACCTCGGTGGCGTAGTTGGCTAATGCGTTAGTCGTGTTGAGCTGGACCACCGAGGACGGGGAGATCGAGGTTTGAATCTCGGTCAGGTGAACTTGGGGTGGGAGTGGCGGGTGGTTGTCCTAAATGTTTTTCCACTCTCCCTCCACGCAAATGCGAGTTCACTTCCTCTAATTCAACCTTCCCAATTCCCAATCAACTAGCGTAATTAGTACTTAAAAAGCGTATGACCCGAACGAGTAGTAAGACGCGGTGCTAATTAATAATAATAAAAATACAATTCATGAAAACCGTTAGACTTTAGCTATGACATAAGTGACCAACCCACCATCTCAAGGAGATAAAGAGCCTCCTCGGGATACAACCATATTTTGGTCTCCCTCTCATGACCAATGACCTGCCAATGTTTACCGGTCACCCGGGTCACCTCAGCTTCCTTCAGCTCATCATTCCATTCAGCCCTGGCTAGGTTCCCCCTGTGGAACATTAAAGCCACCAATGACAGTAGACAGAATCAGTATTTAAAATTTTTATATTTTTAACAGTGTAAATTACTACTCATTAGGGTTATATGTATTATATACTAATTTAAGGTGACCAGGCATCCCGTTTTTAAGGTGCGGCCGAAGGGAGCGAGACTAATTTTACAGATTTATAGAATTGAGAATTTTTGGCCAAAGTAAATAAAATATTTCTTCAGTAGTAACATAAGAGTTTATTTTTCTGCACATGCTAATATCAACAGATCTTGAAAATCTGTCAAGGGTACCCTGTAATTTTGTCAAAACTTTTTAAATAAAGAGAAAAGGTTCTGACAAAATTCTAGGACACCCTTGACAGATATTCAAGATCTGTTGATATTGTTTTTTGATTAGGTTTTGGTTCTGGTTAGAGAAAAATCAAAGTTTTGGTTCTGTTTGGTTCTTAATTAAGTCCCGATTATTTTAACGTATTTTATGTAAAAGTTACATTGACATTATAAAATTTGTAAATAAAAAAATACATTATAAAAATTAGACTAGATTAAAAGTTAACGGTAAAAAAAAAAATTACAAAGGAATAACTTACATTCAACAGTGACTCCAAAAAAAAATCCTTAGAAAAGGAAAACAAGAGTACCGGTATTTCAAAATAAGATATATATATATATATATATATTTAGGCTCATAGAGGTTTTATACGTTCTTAAATTATATATTAGTTAATTATAGAATCTGGCTTTGGTTGTCAGGCAATTTATTTTTAGGCTTCCTATTCCAGTTCTTTAAAAATAGCTGTTGATTTCAGTTATTGGTTCTGGTTCTAGTTTGACTGTAATTTCTATAATATTACATAGCATTCATTAGACTTGGCAACTATGCCATTGTTCAGAATAACCATTCGACAACTCACTCTTTCTAAAAACTTACAGTTTGACAACTCATTCTTCCTCAAAACTTACAATTTTACAATTCATTCTTCCTCAAAACTTACAATTTGACCATTCACTCTTTCTCTAAACAGTTTGACAACTCACTCACTCAAATCATCCTCCAAACTTAACATTTGAAAACTTGCACTTCTTCTAAAACTACAATTTGACAACTCATCCTTGCTCCAAACTTACAACTTGACAACTCATTCTTCTTTCAAACTTACAATTTGACATCTCATTCTTGCTCCAAGCTTACAACTTGACATCTCATTCTTGCTCCAAACTTACAACTTGACATCTCATTCTTGCTCCAAATTTACAATTTGACATCTCATTCTTGCTCCAAACTTACAATTTGACATCTCATTCTTGCTCCAAACTTACAAGTTGACATCTCATCCTTGCTCCAAACTTACATGGTGACATCTCATCCTTGCTCCAAACTTACATGGTGACATCTCATCCTTGCTCCAAATTTACAATTTGACATCTCATTCTTGCTCCAAACTTACAATTTGACATCTCATTCTTGCTCCAAACTTACAAGTTGACATCTCATCCTTGCTCCAAACTTACATGGTGACATCTCATCCTTGCTCCAAACTTACATGTTGACATCTCATTCTTGCTCCAAACTTATAACTTAACAACTCACTATTGCTTAAAACTTACAATTTGACATCTCATCCTTGCTCCAAACTTACAACTTGACATCTCATTCTTGCTCCAAACTTATAACTTGACAATTCACTCTTGCTTAAAACTTACCACTTGACAATTTACTATTCCTCCTAATTTATTATTTGTCAACTCAAGCTTAATCCAAATAAACTATTTAATAACCCAATCTTCTTCCAAACATACAATCTGACAACTTCTCCAAACATACAATTTTACAACTCGCTCTTCAAACAAACATATAAATTTCACAACTCGCTCCTCTTCCTAACTTACAATTTGACAACTCGCTCTTCCTCTAAGAGTGCTTTCCTTTCATCTATAGCCCTTTGTATTTGTTTATCTTCCAGCCACGAATGGGAGGGTCTAAATTCCTTGTCCCCTTTGGTAGGTAGGATCCTTTCCTGAAGAACACGGTATTTGTTCAGCATCGCAGCACTACAAATATTAAAAACAAAATGTCAATCTCACACACAGTCCTGATTGGCTACACCAAATTTATTTCTTCCTCACTTGGGTTCCCATACTGCCTGCAAGCAAATGCACAAACAATCTATATTCCTTGTCCCCATCGTACTTGCAGAAATTAATCCTTTAATATTTGTATAGCATGATTTTGGTAGGAAGAAAAGTTTAAAAAATACGCTTAAGACATAATTTTGAAGGAAACCATAACTAACATTTTACTATATTTGTCATGTCCTTATATCACTATGAGTATTAGACTTATCTAACAAAAGTTACAGTTAATGATAAGTTGACTTGATGTATAAAAATAGTTTGTTTTTTTAATCACCGTGTCTTACTACCTGTTCAAGTTGTACGCATGATAATTACACTGATGGGTTAGGGATGAGGAAGGAAATATTTATAAGGTAATTTACCCGCATTTGCATGGAAGGAGAGTGGGAAACCATTTAGGGAAAACCAACCTAAGTAGATCCAACTGGGATTTGAACCTTCCTACCAGCATTCTACTATTTCTATATATATAGGCCTATTCAGATCTCCAGGTAAGAATTAAACATGTTGTAAGTGATGACAGGATAAGTGTTTTTTTAACCCATTTGGGTTACACGCCTGTGTACTTATTGCTCTAATGGATTAAGGATGAAAGCCGCTTCCGTATCCACATGGTCCACATGGTCCACATGGTCATGGTCCCACGTGTTCTCTTGCAATAGACTCGACTGCCGATGAGAGGAAGATTGAGGTTTGAATCTCGGTTGGATGTACTGAGGATAGTTTGCCCAAAATGATTTACCCCTCTCTCTCTCTCCATGCAGATGTGGGTATATTTCCTATAAATATATCCTTCCTCATCCATAAAACCACTAACATAATACGCAACCCGAACAGGTAATGAGAAGCGATGCTAAATAAAAAAAATTAGAGATAAAGGTTGAATTTAGAGGATGTGTATGCAAATTTGTATGGAAAGTGGAAAATTATTCAGGGAAACATTTTCTAAGTACACTCGACCAGGGTTAAAACCCCAATCCCCCTGTCAATGACAGTCTAGTCTATTGCGAGTGTGACGCCTGAGACCAGTGGTATGCAATATGGTGTAAGCAAAGACATCTTAAGGGCTATGTAAAATTTAATATATTATATAATATATTATATAATATACATATAAATATTTAAATCTAACACTTATTATTTAATACAATATTTTGTATGTGATTTATTTTATATGTAGATTACATTCCATGTAGATCACATTCCATATGTAGATTTCATTAAGTGCCGGTACCAGCCACTTTGGGGGTGCAAAGTTGGGTTACAAGACAAATATTTCCATTTAATAAATTTGGTGTCAATGATGCCAAATAGTGGCACAATGATACACCAATGTTGGCGCTGTACGCCTCTAGGGAGTAAGCACCGTGTGCAGTACACCACACAAACCAAACCAGGCAGCTTTTGTACCAACAGTGGCGGTCGCCATGATATTCGAAAATGTGTGTAAGCCTTTACCTCAACGAAAGTTGGGACTGGCGTGGCTACTGGCACAAACTGACTGAAGATTATTAATCATTAATCGGCCCCTTAATACAAGTAAAGCTTCAGTCGTGCAATTTAACAGTTTTTACAACTTTCAAAGATATTTGTTCCTATGTCACTAAGGTGAGCTTAGTTTTGAATTGTTTATTATATCAGTTTTTTTTAATAATCTTTAATTTAATATCATTAGATTCCCCACATTTTTGTGATTGTAGTGTTGGCATAAATTTTGTAAGTTTCAGGTTTTTTAGAGAAAAAATTTCACTTAAACAACAAGTTACAGTTTATGGGTTTGATCCCGAGCTATTAAGAGAGTTATTAGGAATAGGCTTAGCTGCAATTTTTTTACACCAGTGACTACCATCATCATGATTTTAATATAGTGATGATTTTTACCAGTGATTATTAACAGTGACTTGCAGTTCCAGTGTCTTGCCGGACCAATATATTTTTCCAAGAAGAAATATCTTTCCCCAGTCACCACTCTTTACTATATTAAAAAAATTAGTAAAGCCTATTTCTATAGCTATTATTAGAACATTCATTTTTACAGCATATATTATGCTGTAGTCAGAGGTGTTCACAAACACATATTTGAAATACTAAATTTAAGCTCTATATTTGATTTATTCAACAAACAAAATCCTATGTGATGTTAATGTAATGAAGGTTTTGTATGTTTGATAAGAATGCCACCATACAAAGAAGTCACATAGTGAAGGATGTAGTCCCAAATTTAGCAGTGCTGGAACTCTTTATTCGTGTTGTTGTAGGGGGGACGGTGGAGTTCAGGTTCAGTTGCTTGTGCTTGTCTTTCATTATGGTTTAAAGGAAGAAGGAACGTCTATATATTGTACCAAGAATTAATGTGACTAGGCCTAACTTTCAATAACTATAAATTTAAATGATAATTTTACTGCATCCATATTTAAAAACAGAAAAGTATGATTTCCAGAGAAAATTATATTTTATAACTGAATCAACCAGAGTGCTGTTTCACCCTTAAAACCGGTGCAAGAGCAGAGCGACGCTCCAGCTTCACTTCACCCCTGATAGCGGCTCTTTCTCAAATACCGTAATGTTTTGTTGAACATAAAAGCAAAGGATATCAGACAACTACTACTCATAATCTGTGAGTCACCATAACACCATCTGATACTTTATTAGTCATAGTCGAAGCTTTTGTAATCCAAAGTGCTCAGCTGTCACTTTCTGTCGAGTATATCACTATAGAAAGCTCAATAATGTTTCAATCATGCTACATGTACTTTTGATACCCCAGTCACTGGGAGTGACAGTAATCAAAGGCATTGGTGAGAAAATTTAACGTCGCTGACATATCACCCATCTCTATAAAGTAAACAAACTCTAAATAAAATATGTTGGCCTAATAGTGAAGTCAAAGTATTAAAAAGCATTAACATTTGAAATTTATGTCTTCATATTGGTACTATTACATAAGGTATCAAATAAAAGTATTTTTTCAGGAATACTCAGAAACAATTCGATTGTACGTACATTAGTTATTCCAAGCTTTTTATTTATGTGGTTCTTTAAAATAAAATTTTAAAATAATGGTGATTTGACCCCTAATTTCAATGGTGTACCATTGTTAATGTTTAAAGTATCGGTATTAATTAGAGCTCAAGATAAATGTAATTATACCATGATTATTAAATGTTTTTTAACTTACGTCATTATAGTACCTTCGTGCACTGCCATTTCGGAAAATGAGTTGCAATAATTAAAATAGTTTAATGCAATAGTATTTGACAGATAAAATTATTAGTAGCCATGTTTCTAACGAAGGATAACTTTTATTTGAACATGATTATAAAAGAAAATTGTCGAGTCTAGTAACCACCAACATAGAGGAAAAGTAACCAATACCTCAAATAAATTTATTCTAATAATTCAGAGTGAAATATTAATAATTAAACTAAAAAAAGCAATATTAATTTTTTAAATAATGATTTAATATATCTGAATGGGAATTTGCAACTATTTTTTTTAGCCATCGTCTACATAAGATTGCGCAAGAGAGAAGATCATCTTCGGATATTTCTTTCTCTCTTACACACATACAAGGAAATGTGGCAATTCGACATCATTCCCTAATTTTTATGAATACTATTAATTACTATTAAATGTATCGATGTATTATAAGTTAAACAAATAAAAGGTGTTGATAAGAGGTTTTAAGAGCATAACTAAGTTCAACATACATGGCTTGTTTCTTTAAATAAGTCGATTTAGGCTGAAATAATAGTACTTCATACAAGCCTATACTTGACTCTTTTTTTTTTAAGTTTTATTCACCAGATAACCATTTTTTTTACAATAACATTGAAAGAAAACCTTAAATCTGTCCCATCGCTAGCAAACAGATGTCAAACTATAGCTTCACGAATCGGTCCATTGCAAGGGGTGTTTTTATGTCTATCCAGTATAGTGTAGGGATCACTGAAAAATAGTCATATTGTCAAAATATGTAAGTCTGTCAATCGTCTTGCAGTATTATATAGGACTATATCCTGATGAAGTGTCAATAAAAACAATTACTTTTCACGTTTTTTTAACATGGATGAATTTATTAAAAAGGAGATATATAATATTTTAAATACTACCCATAAAGATGATTTTTTGATGAAATAAGTGGCAAAGAGTGTTAAGGTAGGAATCTGAACAAAAAAGTATAGCATACACATTGTTCGTTGCTTAAAATAACATCTTTCTTATGGTCTCTCTCTATATATATTAACATAGATGGACTCTTACTGTGGATTCACACGTTCACTGTAAAATGAGAGCAGTGCTGATATTTGGTCACGTGACAGCTCTAATTGAATCACATTAAGTCCATGTAGTCAGCGCAGCCCACACCACTAGAGTAGAGATCATTTCAACTTTTCTAGTGCTTCTACAGAAAACTCGCCAAAATGACCCGATCAGCGCATGGGCAAACTTTCAAACATCCGTTATTTATAAACACAACAGTTTATTGGAAGTAACTTGCACTGAGCGTAATATTTACGTTTTTATGTTTGACGTTTCACTGCATTAAGTGTAAACAGAAATTCCCAACTATCCTCGAGTGTGTGAACAGCTGAACTACTAAGAGGTGTGGACTCATGAGGTTGTTTCAAAGGGTTATTTATAGAGTTTATAATTATGTTTAGTAACGCATCTTTACTATCTGTTCAGGCTGTTCGCATGTATATCTACTAAACGCGTTAGTGTCAGGGATGAGTAGGGTTGAGTTTCAAGGGAGTGTACCTGCATTTCTGTGGAGAGAGTTTAAAACCATTTATTAAGTCTGGTTTGCTGATAATGGTGAGGTCTAGTTTAGAATCCTGGTGGTTTTTGTTACTAAATCATGTCCGACTCTTTCCACTCCATGCAAAGGTGGGTACATTTTCTCTAAATTCTATCTTCCTTGACTATTCCATTAAGGTAAAGTGTTATTACTCGCGGCCCCCTAAATATCTTTAAATGTTTGTGGTTTCCTAGTTTTTACTAACATAATAATCATTAAGATTTATTCTAAAATAGTGGCTTTACTTACTAACTATAATAGCAAGCAAATAAAAAAACATAAATTAATTTGTCTAAATGTATTTAATGGAACCTCTGCTGTTGAAACCTTTCCACTCATTTGTTTATTCTTGTTTCGATTGTATTACTTAATGCTATTCGCATACAGGAGTCGAGTTTGCTGTTTCGTTTTAATATCCACCATTGTGGAAAATCCCTTTTCACATAATTAAGTAGAGACAAAGGACAACCAATTTTAAATGGTAATGGAAAACCGATGGGGATTATTTGTAATATCAGTTATTTATATTATACGTGCTTCCCCTTCCCTCTATTTCCCCAGAAAATCTAGAGATTACTGTTCTTACATACTTACGATAGCTGAATTCCTTCTTACAAAATGTAAAATTTAAGATAATTGAATTCAGTAATAAGCAAATAACATTTTAATTAGTTTTTCGAGGCCCTCCAAAACGCCTTTTGTGGCCCCCCGGTTACGAATCGCTGCATTATGGTACCTACATAAGTTAAATGTGTACAGCTTGGATGGGTTAAGATTGTGCCAGACTGAAAGGATTTAGCCCATACATACGAGTATATTCAACCCTAAGAAACACCTAGACAAGCAACTAGCATAATCTACCGCAGTTGACTCACGACCACCTGGCTCATGCTTCGCCTTGATCACTCGATGCCAACTGTCTTGTCGCTGAGTTAGATTTGGCCTTGTCCAAATAATGAAAGACTAGCTCAGTCTACACAAAGTAAATTGATTATTGCGCCTACGCAAAAACCACTCATTGTCAACCAAGCATATTTTTTATTGGTTCTTATATTTTATTGGCCATCTCTCCGCCACTCCTTTCCCCTTGTCATGTGTGGAATATGATGCATATAAATAAGAGTTACCTGGTATTTATAAAATTACTATTGACTTTTATCTATCATACTTGTTGGTTGATATATTGAATCTGTTCGCCACCCGAGGAACGTGCTGCTCTTCAACCACTAACACTATATCTACGCCATGGTGGAACCTTTGGTCCCCCCAGTTTGGTGGAGATGGCACCTCGCTACTCATAATATGCAATGTTTTCCTAATTAAGTTAGGCATTTTATACAGGTTTGGCGAATGTTTTATTTATATATAATAATGTTCTAATCAGGTTAATATATTACCCCTGAATGGGATCCGTCTAATTACCTTAAAATAAGGTCTCTCTAATTAATCTGGCTATAAGTCGCTTAGCCACAAACATTTTTGGTTTATATAGAGCTGAGTGATGCTCAGTATATTGTTGTTTAATGATCTAGCCATTTTAAACTAAGATTTAATAAGACCTGACATCGTGACGTTGGATTAATACATTAGGTCAGTTGTTGCTTATGTGTAATATCGACATTACTTTGGGTATTACTATTCTTGGTGGCAGCCTATGGCTCACAGTGATATTCCAGGTGTGAGTCGAGTTTTTTTGTTTGATACCTCGTGAGTGCTGGGCATCCTTAAGATGTTTGTGGGGCTAGTGGCTCCGGCCTTAGGGAATACTATCCTTTAATGTGTTCCTTATGGATTTAACTTGTTCAGCTTGGGGTTCCTACCTAGGATTAAGTCGATTATTGTTATTTGCTAATTTTCGTATAGGATGTGGTATAGGTCTGGTATATGTGTGTTATGCTTTCGACCAACTCGAGCTTGTGCGCTCACAATGTTATTATTGCTGAAGGTCTCTGTTGATTTATTCAAGAAAAGTTAGACCTTCTATATCGGTAATAGGTTAGATTGCTATCCCTCGCTTGCGGCTTCGAGAGTAACTGGTTAATGTCATGACGAATGGGATGCTGTGTTCAGACACGTGTAGGTAGGGGTGAGAGAAATGTCACCGAGCGTGTCCCGGAAACGTTAGTCATGGTGGAACAGAAGGACGTCCCAGCAACGTGAGTCGTGGTTGGGTGATTGTCCCGGCAACGTGAGTTGCGGCGGAACAGATGGATAGACTGGTAACTTGAGTCGCGGCGGGAGTTAGAGTGATTATGGGAAGAGAGAGGGTTAAAACAATATTGTTCCTTCGTAACATAAAACAATTTAATAGCTCTTTAAAACATGTGGCACGCCTGAGTTGGGTAGCCAATCTCCGACTAGCCTCTGACCGAGGAACCACCGTGTTAAATACCCTCCACTGCTGCCTGGCCTTGTCCAATGGGAGAAAATGGAGCTTCCCATTGGTGTGGGAAAACGTGAGCTATATTGGCCGTCAAGTGAGCTAATACAAAGAGTTCTCACGGGTGCTGAATACAGTGGGGAACTCGACATGGATAGCTAAAAGGACATGGACTGGGAGCGGTCCAGGCAGTAGAGGGGGTGGGTGTTGCTGCCTGTAAAAGTGAGGAGGAAAGATACATGGTCCAACTGAACAGTGAGGCCCGATGAGAACTCAACGCTTTCTCAAAGGAGCAATGTTCTAACGTATTATTGTACCATTTGGTACCTGTTTCGCTGGAACTCCATCCGTACTAAAATAATGTTTCTCCTGCTCATGAAGTCTTGTATGTCTTCAGTTGTTTATAGTAGTGTTGAACAGGCGTGTTCTTTTAGAATCTACCGCAACTAATGTATTTAAATGTACTATTGTTGACCTTATGATGTTATTTGCCACCCTACCTTGTATTTCCCTATTTTTTTCCTACTTTTGTGAACAATTTCTAATTTAATTTCGTGTGAAACCTTCGAAGTTCATCAGCTGATTCCCAGCCTGACTTATGACAATATTTACATATATTAAATTAAGTAAAAGGACGGAAGGAACAACGTAAAACATTGTTTTAAATAATTTAAATAAGGAATTTTGATTTAAGGAAGAACACTTACCTTTTATTAAGCATGTTAATTATCCTTTTAAGAAGTGTGATTGACTCTTGTATTAGTTTTCAATGTCGGCCATGTTTGTTTTAACGCATGCGCAGTGCTAACAAACAAGTGAGGAGCGAGTTTTTGGTTGTAGAAGAAGAAAGGAATAAAAACGAGCGCGATTTTTAATTTTGACAGAAGGAAATAGACATTTAATTCTTTATTAAAAACATTATTCTTATTCAATTGGCTATATTTAAATACTTATATTAAACCTACATTTCATTTTTATTTTATCACTAGTCTATAGCCAACAATTCATTTTCGTTTTTATTTATATATAGTTTGTTTTCTCTTTGGACTTGGAATAGAACCTTTTTAAATTTGAAAAGATTGGAAGGTTTTTAAATAGTAGAAGAGTTCTTCCTGGGTTGGTGGTGCAAGATGGAGCCAAATGGATGTGGGCTCCCAATTTAAATTATTTTATATTGATTCAAAAGTGGAAGATTAAAGTGAAAATAGTAAAAAGGGGAAGCTAAGAGAGTGTGTAAGAGCTATAATGTTTATGCTTATTTAAATTGTGGAAGAATTTCAAGTGAAACAAATTTATGAAGATGGTGTTTCAGTATGGACTAATTATACATGGGTGAGGTCAAACCAACTCTTCAAATTTGATTATTGTAATCATTTCTTTTCTTTTTTCCAAATAAACCAGAATTCTTTTATTTCCAGCAGGACAGACTAATACAAAGAATTATTTAACATGTTATTCTATGTCTAATTATTAATTTTATTGATTGTATATATATTTTTTTTCTCTTCTTTTGGTCTCAACAATACTGTACTATACTTTATTAAATAAGAATTATAATTAACCGGAATTCCATAGGTAGGATTTGGATGTGGACAAAAAGGAAACAGCAATAAATTCACAAAAGTGCCAACAATTGTTTTTTTATACATTTATTTTTATTGGTAGTCTAAATTACATTTTATTCAACAATCCATTTTTTTTAAATCTAAATTGTTCATGTTTTTTTTTTAGTTTTAAGTTTACCCAGTGGTCTCGAGGTTGAGAGTCGTTATGCCACTGAGTTTATAGCCGAGGTAAATGTATTGTTCCTTTTGATTATTATTTTTCCCCTAGATACCAGGGGTGGCGCCCAACAAAAAACACAAATCATATAGATAAAGAAAATATATTTTTTCTTTTAAAACTTTTATTATTTTATTATTATATATATATTATATATTTTTTTTTTATTACAACCTAGTGGTCTGGTTTGCAGTTTAACTATTAATATTGTCAGTTCTAGTATTGATATCAAAATTAGAGTTATTTTGTGATCAATCTTGGTAATGAATCTTGAGTGGCTACATTCCTCATTAGACTTGTTTATAATCACCCAACCGATTAGACTACAGTGACCTTGATTTTGTTAATACTTTTATGTATATTAATTGCTTTTTCCTTAATAAATTTAAACTTATTTTTGGATTCCTATATTGTTATGTTAACCCCCATCTTCTTCACTATTTGTTCGCTAAGTACTGCTCTGACATGAACCTAAGGGAAGTGTCAGACGGTTCAAGATAGTGAGCAGATAATGTTTTATAATTCAGACGCCCTATGACTATATCCTGGATCTGCACCTGCTCCGTGATAATGCATGTTTTTACAAGAACCAAACTGATCCCAAATTATTATCACAAGTTATTTTTTTTAATGGTGGGCTTAAAATTAATATATCATGATTGGGCTTTTAACTATAGGTGACAATAAAGAAAAAAATATCTCACAGTCTTGAGATTTATGTTAATGTATATAATTTTAATCTCAATAATGTATATTATTATAAAGCAATAGAATTTGCCGTGAACATTTAACCTTCCAGCCTGAAAGGTTTTAGTTTGGAGCACTATAGCTATGAGCACTAGCGATGTGGTTCTACGTGATAATATTAGAGGCGTTGTTCCTTTATGTCCCTTATCTATGAATCTGTAGTTGAAAAGAACACGTGTATACTTAGTGAATTAGTGATTGAAATCAATATATTTCGTTAGTAATTCGACTGTTACTACAATGCTTTTAAATAAGAAGAGAAATGAAAATGACACTTTTCATAATCTTACGCCAGTACATAAAGGTGAGAAACGGAAGAGTAATACATTTAAAATTGAGCCATCAACACCAAAATCAATTTCCAAAAATCTGAAATCCAAACAAAGTTTGACATCGCCTAAGAAATCTCCTAAAAAGTTACGTTCCTCACTTTTAAAATCTCAAACTGAAGTAAATTCTGTGATTAAACTTAAATCGCCCACGGATACAACCAACATAGTTTCACCTATCAATAAACACGTAGGTCCACCCAAAATCGTAAATTCTATGATAGAAGGAGAAGGAAAGAAAGATTCCTTAGGCCTGAGTGCTGTAAATGTAGACCAAGCGGCGAACCTCAAGAAACTAAGAAAACGTGGGAGTAAAAGGCATAGACGAAGTAAGAAAATAAACACCAATCCAGGCATAAATCAAAGTTCCCTTCTGGACATTGGAAAGTTAACAACAGCTGTAGAATCACTACTTCAATTAAGTGCCCTAAAATCAACTTCCGACATACTCCAAGATGAAGAGCAGCCCATTCATTTGCAAGTGACTGCTGTCCATGTCCCTTCTATGCCATCAAATAGGCTCAGATTTGCGTTGCCTCATCCAATTGTTACAGAATCCACTGAGGTGTGTTTGTTCATTCACAATTTAAACAAGAGAGCAAGAGATCCCGAAATCACCCTACAACATTTTCGAGATCGCATGGCTGCCCAAAATGTTACTGGAATAACACAGGTAATCACCTTGCGTGAAATTAAGACAGAATACACTCAATATGAGCAGCAGAGGCGTTTATGCAATAGGTATGATGTGTTCTTGTGCGATGCCAGGATCAGCAACCGTGTCATCAAGCACTTTGGCAAGCACATGAACAACACAAAGAAGGCTCCCATTCCTCTCAATGTACATTCGACCAATCTGAAGCAGGAAGTAGAAAAGGCACTCACTAAAACAACCTTGACTATTCATTCAAAAGGCGACAGCTATTGTGTGGTGGCTGGTCTCACACATCAGTCACCTAAGGATGTCGCAGAGAATATCAACACAATCGTGGCCGGTTTGTTTAAAGATTTTCCTGGCGGATGGGACAATGTACGTGCCTTGTACATAAAGACGAATAAATCCATGCCTGTGCCGGTCTATGTCAGCTTAAAGTCCCCCAATGAAGTGGCTGTCCCAAAGGTGGCGCCCAAAAGACCTAAGCTGGCTCGACCTATAGAAGGTGATTTGAACACGGTGATGGGAGCTCGAGTGATTGTGTACCCTAGCGGAAATATTGTTGTGAAGAGGAGCGCATCTATTGACAACGACATAGAGTGGCGCGACGAGGAGACCGAAAATAAGATAAGGCAGAGTGAGGCCACCAAAAGGTGGGAAAAAAAGAATAAAGTGGTCGCCAAGAAGGATGGAAAGGTTAAAAAACAGACTGGAGGAAGGTTGAAGGTAAATAATCCATCTAATGATGTGGATGAGGAGAATGGTGTAGGGAGTGATGCAGAGGATTCATACTTGAAGGAGTGGTCAAGTAGGTGGCAAGGAGTTGACCTTGAAGAAAAAAAGGTGAGTAGGCCTTATAATTTATACATTGCACTTGACTATTGGGTAAAGGAAAACGGGAAATTTCATATTCCAAAAACTATATAGGCCTTAGAGTGCTAAGTTAATACAGTTTAATAGAAAATTTATTTTCAAATTACTTTTAAATCAATATTTCCTTAACAAACAAGGTTATTTAGGAAAGACTGTTTGTGGAATTCACCAGAATAAAAGTTAACCTGCTTCTACTAAGGATGTTTTTTCCCCCTAAGTAGTTTCCCACTTTGCTGCCATGCAAATGGGGATAGATTACTTCTAAAACTGCTTCCTTTCTCATTCTTACCTCATTAGAGTAATAATATGTGTGTGTTTGTGTGTATATATATAGCCTGAACAGGTACTGGTACATAGCAAGACGCAGTGACAAAAAAAAAGTCAATAACAACCTTAAGGAACTTTGTAATTTGCTCGACCTAGTTCACATTTTATTATAATTGAAACAAATTCTCATATAGATGCATGAATAATAATAATAGGATTAGGTCCCTACTTTAAAGTTATTTAAATATCCTATTATGCTAAAACCAGATAACATGCAAGGCTGCCAGACTGAAACATTATTTTGACCAAAATAAATCAAATATTGCTCCAGTACAAACATAGTTTAATTTTCTTCACACGGTGCTATCAACAATCGTTGAATGAATATGTCATGGGCATAGCATTATTAGATGAGAAAAATTTTAAATGAAGAGAAAAAGTTGTAATTACATTTCAGAACATTCTTGATAGATATTCAAGAATTGTTGAGGTTACCATGTGAAGAAAATTAAACTCTTTATGTCTGTACTGAAGCGATATTTGAGCTATTTTGACCCAAAAAAAAATTGTTATAAAAACTGCAAGAAACACTTAATGTTTTCTCAGTATCAAGTTGATTTATTTGACCTTGTATTTTTCAGCCTATCGAAGACACTAAGAAAGTCAAGAAGGAACATGAAAGCACTAAAAAAGGCAAAACTTTCAAAAGAATCTCCAAACTCTCCAAGAATACTGGGGACACCGTTGTCCAGACGGCGGTGCAGGAGTTGAAGTCCGTGTTAGAGGAGAAAAAACGAGCCAAGAAGGATAAACTTAAAGTGATACGAGAAAAGAAGCAAAAAGTAAGCCTTCAAAAGAATCAGAAGAGTAAATTCAAAGGGAAAAAATAGAGTAAATTAAATATTAGAAAGAGAGAAAAAAGTTGATTGAAGAACCTTCAAATAAAAGGTTCATTTTCATTCTTTTTTACAACACAATTTTAATTATAAAGATTTCTAATTTTGTTTGTTTAAGAGAAATAGAGATGTAGGACTACCTTTATGATTAGATATTTACAGATTACAATTTAGCATTTGATTAAAAGCTTTGTACACTCAAATAATGTTGTTCAATTTGTTCATTGAAATTGTATTTGGAAAAAGAAATATTAAAGAAACCATTACTTCTGCAAACCTATTTTGTATCTTGATTATGTGATTATTTCATTTAACCCATTCACTGCGGAGCTCGCGTCCATGCGAATTCAAACTTCCCATCGCTGTAGGTAGGCCTGTCACATTTTAGTAAGAATTGTCTTCTAAATTTGATTCACCACTGGAGTGTTAGTAACTGACAACTACAGTAGCCCCATGGCTTCGTTGGTGCTGGACTTCTGACAATCAACATTTAGGTACAGTAGCCCCATGGCTTCTTTGGTGCTGGACTTCTGACAATCAACATTTAGGTACAGTAGCCCCATGGCTTCTTTGGTGCTGGACTTCTGACAATCAACATTTAGGTACAGTAGCCCTATGGCTTCTTTGGTGCTGACTGACAGCTCACAGCTGACTTATGACAGTCAACATTTAGGTATATACCTAAATTTTGACTGTCAGAAGTGACAGCTGCTAAACACATGTTTTTGCAGATCATATGGTTTGGCGTAGGGATACATAATTTGGTCTGGTAACTTTTCAAGCCGTCAGTTGTGAGCTGCCAATCAGCACCAAAGAAGCCATGGGGCTACTGTATCAAACAGTACCAGGTCAACTTTTATTTATCCATTCTCCAAACCACATGATCTGCCAGACCAGACCAGACGTCGATTTGTCACTTTTGGAAGTCAAAACTTACTCAACAAACTATGTTATTATTTCCTTAAAAACTGTTTTTACATTTTTGAAACACAAACTTATGAAAATAACTGTTTGGGGGGGTTTCGTTTTTTTTTTTGTGGAAGCAACATCAGTAGTTCATTTAAATGCTTTACAAACTACAGTTTCTAAAAGACTGCGTTCTCCTAACAAATTAAGATGGCGAATGAGACAAAACAAAGGATGTTAATGAGATCACACAGTGTTTGGTTGTGTTGATGTGCGTCTGTTTGGAAAATAAAAAAAAAGTTTTATTTTGAAATACTTTGTTTGGCTAGTTTTTCTAAGCTATAAAAAAACAATTATTTATTTTGGTGGCCAGTTATAAGAAGATAAATGTGTGAATATAATACCTTTTAGTTTATTATTTTAACCACTTTAATATCTCTTGTTGCCTCAACCATGAAACTTAAAGACATAATAGTTTGATTCATATACTTTTGTTATTATTATTTGCACCGCGTCTTACTACCTGTGCGGGTTATACGCACTTATGCTAATGTGTAACGGTAGGGTGATTGTGAGATGAAATGGAGGACCTGCAGTTTAACGTGGAATCAGTACCACTGTGGAGGCCTGGCATTCCACACATTCACAAGATGTCTTGTTTAGAGGTGAAGGAAGGGTTTGGTAATCAGATAAATCTGTGCCGGGACCGAGGATTGAACCCCGGCCGCTAGCACAGAAGTCTGACATCTTACCCCTAGACCGCCAGGTCACCTATATTTTTATTCTTTCAATAATCTACCGTACAAAAAAGCCAAGTATACAGTAATCCTTAAGGAAATATTATTAGAATTGTTTTATTATTTCCACATAGGTTAACATTATTGACTTTCAACCAATGTTTGCATAAAAATCTTTGGCTAGCTGTCAGTTACCTACCACCCCTTCCAGTGGTGAATTGACTGAAATGCTTGCTACTATAAGTTATATATTTTCATATCAAATACCTATCATTGTATATGCACTTGTAAGTTCCTGGCCAGTTTTGACAACATTCAAAAGCTGAAGTATTAGAAAAATGTGCAGATGAGAGGAGAATGTGATTTCAGAGGAAGGGTAGGAGCGGATTTACGACTCCTCCGTCCATAAGCACTAGTTAATTTGCCGCCCACTTTTCATACCTTAATTTCTAACCTTCTAAATCCCTGTTTTCCCCCCTGCAAAACACCCATACGCCAACACATATATATCATTTATCTGTGGAATAACGGATAAAAAGTGCTTACATTATATGATTATTTATTATATCGAGGCTTCAAATTTATTAAGAATCTAAGCAAAGACTTAAAAAGTTACCCGCCTCGGTGGCGTAGTTGGCTAACGCGCTTGTCGTGTTGAGCTCTACTGCTGAGGACGGGGAGATCAAGGTTCGAATCTCGGTCGGGTGAACTGGGGGTGGTTTTTCCTAAATGGTTTTCCACTCTCCCTCCACGCAAATGCGGGTTCACTTCCTCTAATTCAGCCTTCCCAATTCCTAATCCATTAGAGTAATTAGTACTTAAAGCGTATAACCCAAACGGGTAGTAAGACGCGGTGCTAAATATTATTATTATTACTTAAAAAGTTGAAATAAATACTCTTACACAATCACAACACACAAATTCAAATATCATTTTATTTAACAAGATAATGTTTGCATTAGTAGCCTGTAGAATAACATGTTACTACAAATTAAATATTAGTATGTACACAATAATAAAATAGTCAATATTAATATATCTTTCGCCTTGATTTCTGCCGAGCTAACTGGTGGATTATGCCAGCCAACCATTTTATCCAATAAGTGACCTTTAATTAAAATGATTGTCAGTGATTTAAAGCGATTACCTGTCATGCTGGTATGCAGATACAGCAAATCACAACAGTTACATCAATGATGAAGCCATAAAATGATTTTAATTGGTAGAAAACAATATGTGTTCTCTAACTAGTTTCTTGTCCAAACGCACGACTTTCCTCCGTGTTCTAGATTTAATACTTGGAATGGTTCTAATGCAGAAGCCATTCAGGCAATTGTTGCCTTGAAAGTGGAATGAGTATATTTAAAATGATTTCTCTTTGAGAATATTTCAGGGCCATACACAAGAACATCACTAAGTGGACGTTTAGTGTGAGTGGGCCCTTGGTTTGCTTGCATCATCATAGGCTAGAAGGTGGGCTGTTGAGTAGGCTCGAGACTACACTAATGTACCACTAAGCATCCACTCACACTTAGGGCCGTATGCAAGAACTAAATAGATGCTTTGTTGACACACTTGTGGGTTTGCTTGCGTCATAATTGGTGGAGCGATAGTGTGATCGGGTGTACACTAATGTGCCACTAAGCATTCACTCACACTTAGTGGTATCGGTTTGCTTGTGCCAGAAGGTGGATAGTGAGTAGGCTCGGGACTACTCATCTTTGACCAGAAGAGATATATATATAAAAAATCTAATTTGGTTGCCTATGTGTATAGACTTTCTCTGGTGGCACAGAAATTTGCCCGGGGTACACATATGAAGGTTTTCTACACATTGTAGCAGCAATTAGATGGGATGATAGTGATTATGAAGGTGTGGAGTCAAGCACGATTTTAAACTTAACTAACCAAACCATGCTGAATGTTGGGATAGTTCCCCTTTCGTACCAGCCAGTAATCAAACCCTGAAGCCCTAGGTTCAAAGCCAGGTGCACTGACCACTATAGCTCAGGACTATATTAACGCGCCACTAATCATCCACTCACACTAGCGTTCTTGTATACTGCCCTGAATGTTTCACATTTGCTAAATCATACACCAAATTATTTCTTTGTCATGTCAAGGGTTCAAGTATTTCATTTTATTTCATACATTTCGACAATAATGAACAGCTTGTAAAAGATAAACCTGGTTATAACCCATGTTTCAAAATTAGCCTTATAATTGAACTTTTAATAAATATCTTAGCTTGAACACTTCACAACTGTCAGTCGATGGAACCATGCTCAGTTTCAAGGAAAGACTATGATTCAAGCAATACCTGCCATCAAAACATTCACATAAGTGGGATGTCAAAGTTTTGTCTCCCCGTGATAATAAAACGATTTCCGTGTAGATTTTAAGGGTACACAGGTAAATCTTAAGTCGCCAGGCGATATTATTGAGCCATTGGAGGAAAGGATAGTTATGAACTTCACACAAAGATTTGGAAAAATTAAAAGATATGTGATAACTCTTTTTCCAATGTTTTTTTAAATCTAAAAACAAGGGATATAAATGTATTTGTAACTGTGAGGTCAAACAGGAATGGACTTTCTTTTGAAATTAAGCAACAATCATGTAAAATGAAAGAGGGTGATGATCCAGAACCTTAGATGAATGCCAGTAAAATATAAAAACCTGTACTTGGTAAGATACTGGGAGAGTGAACCTTCTCCGACACTAAATTAGTGCACGTGCGCTCTAAGAAAGACGAAAGTGAGTTCTGTACTTTGGCTAAACCCAAATTGGTGGCACACTACAATTAATTTATGAATGGAGTGGACAAACTTGACCAGATGTTTACAAACTACAAGTCATCACCATCATGAACCGCTTCCAGCCTGTAGCCAGGTCAGTTTAGTAAAATACCTCCATCTCCCTCTGTCCTTCCACCTTTCTTATTCTTGCACTCTCTTCCACTCTCCTCCTCTCACTTGCACACTTGCTATCTGTTCCTCCCATCTCTTCCCTACATACTTCATATCCATTAATCTTCTTGGAATCCTCTCCCCTTCCATCCTCATTACGTGCCCATACCATCTCATCCTAGCTTCCTCTACTATCTCATGTACCCCCTGAACCCCAACTCTAGACCTTTCATCTTCTTTCCTAACCCTCTCTCTTCTGGTGACAGCTAACATTCTCCTCAAAAACTTCGTTCCCATAGCCTACACTTTAGGAGTTTTTCTTTTATCAAAAGCCCCAAGTTTCCGCTGCATATGTAACTATGGTATGTATATCCACCAAAACCTAAAGTGGTTCCGTCTTCTTTGGTAATTTTTTTTATTGTGTCTACGGACAAAAACATTACGGCTCCAGGTAAAAAAAATATCTGGAAGTGATAATCACCATGCAGTGATTGAGGGGCTTTTGCTGAATTTCAACAGACCAGTGTCTCCTAAAAAAAGGACCCTTTGCCAGAAGCTTGACCCAGTGAACATAGGTACAGCATGTCCGGGAAAACCAGTCCTATGTGTCATTCTTTGTTTTAAGGTGTTTCACAGCAAAAGAGCCTCCAAACGGTCTGTAAATGTTAGAAATTATTAGGGTAAGTTCCCAGTAGTATTTAATATATTAAGGTTTTTAAAATAAAAACAAAAATTTTCACTTCACAGTCAAGCCATATTGGGTTTGAAGAACTTACACAGTAAAATTGATAACCAGATTATGGGCCAGTTTCATAGTCAAAACTAGTACGCCTCAAGTGCGGCGCTACACTAAATACAAGACGACACCAACCTGAACCAGAATGGAATGGGCCAGTTTCCTATGCGAGAATGGTCCATTCCATTCTGGTTCAGGCAGGTGTCGTCATGTACTTAGTGTAGCGCCGCACTTGAGGCGTACTAGTTTTGACTATGAAACTGGCCCTAAATTTTGAATGATTAGATGTTAGGAACAGTAATTTTCCCTAAAGTAAACTTTTTGTTATGCTATGTTTTCATAGATGACAGATTTCTAAAAACGTTCTCTAATACTTGTATCTCTCTAGAAAAAAAAAATCACTTTTTGAGGTATGTTTTAATAAATAGAAGAAGATATAGGAAATATGGATAAAAACGTATAATAGGAACAAACACAATATGGTTTTTACAATAAAAAGAACAAAACAACTAACATTTTTTATTGATGCCACTGGACAAAGAAGAAAATATCTTATTATTGCCCAATACCTGAACCTAGTCCAGTGGCTGCAATGTAAATACATTTGTAAATTGAGGGACTTTCTTGAATTTTAGTAAAAATATAATTGCAAAATAAGTACAAAATCATTTTAAAATAAATAATTCAAAATACCTCCTCTTTATTCTTCATAACTTAAAATCAATTTTAAGCAAAACACATTAGTCAAAAAAAAATTGTTATTTTGGAAATTCTAAAATTTTAAACACAACAAAGTTTTAATTTCTGTTATTTAATTTTTTAATTCACTTTTACCAAAACTAGCTTTAAATATTCAAGTTTGGAACTGTACTTTGTATTATACAACTTTCTAGTACATTATACATTCAAATAAATATACATACCCTGGAAATAACAATGTATTAGTGTGAAGATACTTTGTACAAATCTAACATACATCCCCTTGGAGTCTAAATACTCAAAAACCAATATGATTATGTGTGGTGGTTTATAATGATTATCATAATTTGGGAATTGTGTGCCAATTTGCTAAACATATACAGTACCTCTCTTTCTAAGATACTTCAAAATACAACTATTTACCTAACGACAAGTTTACATTTCACATTGTAATTACTAACAATATACACTTAGAATCCAAACATAGTTTGTAGCTGCTGTGATCAAGATAGTTCAGTACGTTTTTATATCACAGCTGATTAATCTTTCTCGTATCGTAAACTTGAGCATAGGGTTACAGTAATTATTTTTATTTTAGCACCACATCTTACTACCCATTCAGGTTATATGCTTATGTATTAATTACACTAACGGGTTAAGGATGGAGAAGGTTGAAATTAGAGGAAGTGTACCTGGATTTACGTGGATAGTGAGTGGGAAACTATTTAGTAAAAATCCCACCCTCTCAGTCCACCCAACCAGGATTGAAACACAATCTCCCCATGATCGGTTGTTTAGTTTATTGTGAAAGTAGTGCCTAAGAACAAATGGCCACCGAAGCTGGTCACAATACTTAGGTGATCAAATTGATACCCAATACCGTTTGGGAATTGTATTTGATTTACAAAGACTCTCTTACTAATACGATATGAACTTGGTGAGTAATCTTTAGAGAGCGTCTCAACCCATGGATAACATCTAACTTAGGTAGATATAGTAGCCCCGTGGCTTCTTTGGTGCTGACTGACAGCTCACAGCTGACTTATGACAGTCAACATTTAGGTTTATACCTCAATTTTGACTGTCAGAAGTGACAGCTGCTAAACGCATGTTTTTGCTGATCATATGGTTCGGCGTAGGGATACATAATTTGGTCTGGTAACTTTTCAAAGCCGTCAGCTGTGAGCTGTCACTCGGCACCAAAGAAGCCATGGGAATACTTTAGCTCGAACCAGACATCGCATCTTGGTTAGTGTTCTGTATTCTACTTTAAAATATGATAAAATAGTTGAGATAGGTGAAACTATTATAACATTTTAAAATAGAATAAAACAAAAGTTGAAAAATAATTATTTAACAAAAACCTACCAAAAAGATCCCAATTACACTATTTTTAAGGTTAAAGAATATATACTTGTGGTATTTAATGTGAACTTTCTGAACCAACTGATTTTTTATATATATATATATATATATCTCAGGACACGACAATTTCTATGAGCAAGAGCAAAAAGGTCTACCAACTTTGCAGGGAAAGGTATTTTCACAAACCTTCTAAGGTTCTTTTACATGTCACAATCGACATGGGACTGACGGCTTTACTTCCCCATTGGGACCTGAGGCGAGCACTTTATACCCCAAGACCACTGAAGGTTTTTTGTTTTGCTTTTTTTTAGCATTACATCTATTAAGTTCAGGCTATAAGCCGAATTTCCTTTTGGCAACCTTGTATCTAATTTCCCAGTAAATTGAATGTGAGATTGGTTCTTAAAAGCCCATCTCCCGGTCAATTAACGCGACTTCTAGTTACATCATTATGCTAAAACCATAAAATGAAGTGCAGTTTTCTGCATTATTAATTTGACAACAGTGAAAAAGTTTACAGGGTTGCCACTATTTTGTTACTACTAAGTTCCCTACATGTTTTCTAAAAGAAATTCCCATTTTTATAGGAGCTTGGATCAAAGAAAAGAATTATAACATTTCATTTCCCATCAAACTGACTAGTGTTAGGTCATGTAACTTATGTTTAAAACAAGATTATTTAATGTTGGTGAGCAAATACATCTTCTGTCACTTCACAACCCTTGTTTAAGGGGTACTAAGGCATGTTTGAATCAACTTTCTTAATTCTTCAGTTCACTTTTTCATATATCCAAAGATCTACTATTTTAAACTTTAAGTCAAATGTCTCCAATTAACAAATATCCTAGTATTTTTACTAAATTTTGCAAAATCCCCTCTGTTTTTTTTTTGGTCCTTTAGGTGTGTGACAATCCTGCCTTATTAATTTATATGGTTATTTTTCAATTAACTTTTTAATATGTTGAAATTATTTTATACTGGTCTCAATTCTACAGTATTCTAATTAAGAGTCTTGGTTTCTGCATCACAATACAACAACTGGTTTGGGCTGTAATATCTACCTAAATTATGACGATTTATCCATTGAGGAAGATAGGATTTTAAAGTTTTAACAAAATACATATAAATTAATTAACTCACATCAGAATTCAAAAAGGATTTAATCACATGGCTATCCAATAATCATAATTTTACATTTGAAATTACTAAAAAAATCTTGATTTCAGTCTGTATATAATAAAAATATGTAGTTTAGCTACAATTGATTACGATACAATTTGAATCCAGGCGTCCTATTATCCTATTGGTTAGCTCACCTAAAAGTCTACCATTTGTGTCATAATTTGGTTGGGAAAATATTATGGCGGAGAGTAAATGTGTTTATATATGGTATCATATAATTTCTAAAAAATATTAGCAATGTGACATAAAATAGGTGAAGTAACAATCAAAACATTATAAAGAGTACAATGATTAGCTTACATACAATTTCATGACAATTTAAAACTAAAACTAAAATATGGTTTGTCGTTTCGTTACTTGACTGGAGATAATTTGCAAGACATATTCTTTCAATTCCAACTTTTGTTTTATCGCAAATCAACATTCTGCATTTCCACAAACTAAAAACAAAATGTGTAGTCTACTTTCACTCATATTAATTATTTTAAATACAGGTAATAACTAATCTTTTTCTCTGCAACTCGTTTTTTTTATATAATTATGGATCGAAACTTAACTTCTTCTAATTCATCTTCATGTTAATGTAAGCATTTTGGTTAAGATAAAAATAATGAAACATTATCTAAAACCTAATTGTTTTGTCTTCAAATGATTAAATCCAAAACTATTTATATGGTTATATGCATATTTAAATTGGAAAGCATTCAACTAATCTTCATGTATAGTCAAAATTACAAAAAAATAAGTTAAAGATGGTTTTCCCCATCCCTACTAACGTCAAAAAATTATTTGACAAATCTGATTATAAATTTGTGCTGATATAACCATGTGATTAAAGTATAATTTACATTTCTTATAATATATTATTTAAGCCTAATAATTACTACTATTTTTATACACAATTTCTGAAAATTATTAATTTTTGCAAACCTGTATTATTAAAGCAGAATCGCCATCGTATCAGAAGGATAAACGCTCACCAATCCCATAGCTAATGTTAAAAATAAAACACGGCCATTCCTAAATATAATCATTACAGTATTTTTGGTAACATTTCCTTCACTTAAATTATGTGCTTTCATTATTAAATAAAGCCCTTTATTGCCATTTTTATATTTCTTTGCTTTTATCAAAACTTTTATGGAAGAACGCTAATGCTCGTACAATTAACAGTATACAAATAGCATAGCTTGGAAGATAGAGATGATCTAAAAGTTACGGGTATTGCAGCTTCAAGTATAATATTCGTAAATTGAAAAATTGACATGAGGATTGAATCGGGGAACCTTGGCTTAGCACACTAAAGCTATTTATACCACTGAGCTATCCAAAATCTGTCCCATGCTCAAGGTTATTATTCACTCATAATTTAAGTAGGAAAAAAGGTGGAAAGAAAGAGGAAGAAGGAGGAATTTTACCAAACGGACCTGGCCACAGACTGGAAACAGTTGATGATAGTGAATTTAAGGCATAATCTGTGATGGATGTGTGAAAATCATTGGCCTGCGATGGGTGCCAATTAAAATTATATGGTTGCGCTTTGGGCACTTATTAAGATGTTACAGTATCAATTGGTCCGGGTTGGGCGTTAATTATGATATGGTTTATATTGTGAGATAATTGGTATTTATAGTCCAGTGATCGAGCGCAATTATGAAGATATGGTTTTTTATTGTGATGTTAGTCCCATGATTGGACACTAATCCTACTGCACACTTGTAAACGGTTCTGCTATTGGATTAATTGTACTTCTTACACTTATGAAATAAGTAAGATCTTTAAATTTCCACATGATTTATTTAGATCATTACACTTTTGGTGCTGAAGATTTGATATTAAATGATACCATTTTTTTGAAATTACAGATTGCTTTTGTATTATAATACACGTTCCGCGTTCTGAGTACCGTGTGCTATGCTGATTTATGTTACTGATTTTCTAACCGGCACTGTCAATATTTTGTGTTACTGCGTTATATTCATATGTAGATTCATATGACCTACCCCTTGCCTCTTGGACCCCTTGTCAACCAGTGTCAAAACCAACAAATAGAAATGAGTCCTGGCGACTGGAATTGTGAAGGCTAGCTTCCTATTGGGTAGAGGGAGCTAGCGTCACTTGATTAATTTTTTTGTAAACTCTATGAAGTTGATCTTTGAAAGAAAAAAACAAGTTTAATGGTGCAAGACTTTGACATTATTTATGAAAAGTTTGTGATTCTCAATGGATGGAGTAGTGAAAGGATATTTTACATACAATACTTTAAAGAAAAATGCACTTCATCCATGACTTTTTTAATATATTAGAGGTGTCCAAAACAGTATTGTTACAATTTTCACTGTACACAGAGAAGCATACACCGATACTCAAGTCACCGGTGGTTGTGGTATCGATGATAGCTTATAGTAGCCAATAATTTCCACAAGTCTATCACAGACTCTGTCTTAAATTATGTGTGAAAAATTAAACTTGAACCAAAGTTCTCAGGTTCAATTCACGTGCCCAGGTGTAATTATTAAATTTAGAAATATAAAACTGCTATGCTTGGTAGACATTTCGAGTTAAAAAAATATTTGTATAGGCACAAAAGTTGGCCTACATTAACACAAAGATCCAAAGAGATTTTTACACAACAATAATTGATACATAAACACTATTACTTTAAAAAAAATCATTCAAATATGCCTTGTCATCACATAAGAAAGCTATTTCCAAAATAAAGAGCCCTGTAAAGTTTCATATCAAAATATGAGAAAATAAAACAATATAAAACAGAAGTTTATGCTTTATGTGAAAGTAATTACCTCCCATATTGACCAACGTTAAGATTTGACATAGTTTTTCATGAGCGAGTAGTTCAGCATTATAGATTGCAACTAAATTTATTTTTAGATCTTTCCAAATTACATCAATAATGAGAATATAAAAATATGTAGAAAACAGAATCACATATTTTGTATTGCCATAAGGAGCCATCTTTAAATTATGCAAGAGTTTTGGGGGAATGGTGTGGGGCCAGTATTTTCTTACATTTTCTTACGAGGGACGATGGGGTCAGAATCCATCTATCATCGGTTTTGTTTCCAGTCTGTGGCTGGGTCGGTTTGGTAAAAAATGCCTCCATCTTCCTCTATTCTTCCACCCCTCTTCCTCCTCCTAGTCTCCCTTGAACACTTTCTGTTATCTTCTCCTCCCATCTCTTTCATGGCCTTTCTTTCGGTCTTTTCCCTACATACTTCATTTCCAACATTTTCTTTGGCGTCCTCTTTTTTCCATCCTCATTACATGTCCATACCCTCTCAGTCTTGTTTTCTCTACTATCTCATGTACTCCCTATATTCCATCTTAAATAGTGATTTTATCAATGTTTATGTTGAGACAAAATAAATTTATATTTTTGTCAGAAAATAAATATTGTAAAGTGGTCAGGGTTTTAGGCCCTTAGTTCTCAACTTTCATTTATAAAATTATATTAGTTTTTCCTTTAGTTTATATATTAATACACTCAAGCTACTGAGAGTACTAAACTGATAAATACCTTGTTCTTTTCCATTCATCTAGGCCTAATTTAATTATCTTTATTACTATCAAATGGTTAATTATAAGAAAGTGTGGGGTTTTATGGTAATTATAAGTTATGTAAATCATAACCAAAGTTGTAAGCAATATATGTTTCAAATTTCAATTCATTAACTTCATTTTCAGGCCTTTAAATTTATAATCTAATAGTTTTTCATTATTTAAAGTCTTTGTTGGAATATTCGAGTCATCCAAATTTATTACTTTTACTATTCATTTTATGCCTCGTGCCATGTATAAATAGCTTTACCCGGAAGCTGGGAGACGCACCTGCTCTTGCACGTGCAGCTTTTCACGGGAGAGGGAGGTTTTGGCGCGGACTACTGGCCAATCAGTGCCTTTGGTTTAGCGTCTGTGTTTTACCTTATCTGTAAGGAAAGCGTCAGATGCGGTCACTTGCCTATTAGCACGCCAAGGGTAGACGCGGATACTAGCCGTTTAGCACGTAAAAAGTTAAGATCAGTACTATCAATTGCACTTATCGTCACGTGTAGAGTCTCGAGATGGGAGATAGGAGAGGTAGCCCAGGTGGCTAAATTATCTTTAGCCATGGCAAAATCATTTCGTGTTTTTAAATTAAATGTCCTGGATCATAATATGTAAATCATGTGTTAAAATAAAACTTCTAATTCAACTAAACAACATCTTTTTAAATCGACTGGATACCTCTACCCCCACCATTAATTAATTAACCCCGAGATGATGCTCTATCGAAGCTGACTGCCGTGGACGAAAACCTAAGAAGAAGATGACAACGAGAGGCCTTCATCAAATCAGCTGATGGCTGAGACGACTAGTTACAATATAGTGATTATAAATTTCACTTATATTTCTTTTACTTACTGCAATTAAAGTATTCTAAAATTTCTTACGAATCCTTATGTAAAGGTAGGGATATTTGAAAATCATGGGGGGGAAAAAGCCTTACTTAATTTAAGGACGGTTCCTAATCTATATTCCGAATCCAAAACAACTATGATAAATCTTTATATGTTGGCATCCATGTTAATGCAGTTAAATCATTTTAGGTGGTAGCTTATATTTCAATCACCAGTTTATTAAAAAAAAAAGAAGGAAACTGTGTTGTTAAAGTAGGTATTGCTTATTTTTATCTGGACTAATGACTCATGAGAATTTGTAAAGGTTTTCAGTTTGATTTTGGGGCCCTTCAGTTGGATGCCCCTCTAGAACATAGCTCCTAAAAGAGTATTTTATTCTAATTAATTTCACATCAATGCTTACTAATAAAACACAAATTAATTTGAAATACATTTTTTTAAATTCTCAAAAAGTGTTATTGAGAAGTGGCTTTATGAGATTTTTTTTTTGTAGTTTTTACAAATAATATTTTCATCAATCTTTGGTAGGCGTGCGCGTGGTTTTGGAATTTTGAATCTGAATCCAGCCAAAACTTGTATTTGATTTGGAATTCTGGATTCTAATATTTGAAAGATTTGAATCAAATTCAAAATACTTACAGATCCCAGATTCAGACTGGACAAAATTTAATTTAACATTTTGAATAGTCAATTTTTTTTTAAAGAAACAAAAATTGATTCATTATTAAAATTCATCATATTATTTCAGGTAATTTGTGTTAGTCTTTCTAATATTATTAAATTTGATCCAATGTCCTAAAATATACTGTTTGGATTTGATTCAAACTATTTTCATTTTAAATGTTTGATTTGAAAATTTTCCAAAGGATGATATTCAAATTGGAATCAATTCAAATTAGTAAGCAAAGAATTGGATTCGTTTGGACATACTTTTTGAGGTTTCCTAGTATTACATCTTGGAAACTCTGGCGTGCCAAGCATCGACGATTAAATTAAGCACTGTTTCAATACAAAATTGTCTGGTTTTTGAACAATGAGATAGACTGATAGCCATTCATGTTAGCAGTGACCAGTCCGTTGCTGCCGGGGGTCAACTTACCCTTCCCCGGGGGTGGGGCAATCACAAGTTCGAGCTCTTGGAAGTTGCAGAACCTCTGCACGTCCTTGTCCTTGCGCACTAGTGTGTCCGGAAGTTTACGTATGCGAAACACTTGGTTGGCGTTCACACCCAGTTCCTCGCAACACACACGTAGCAACCGAGAGAAAGTCAGTTCCTGTCGCGGGAGCTCCACCTCAATGAAGTCAGGATCCCCTGAGTGGGCCACGCGGACTTTGAGTACAAGTTCTGAAGAAAAGAAAAATTATCTTTTCATACAATTTGTAGAAATAAAATCCATCTTAATACTCATTTGGGTTATATACAAACATTAATTAATGCCAATTTTTTCATTATAGCCGTGTTTTACTACCCTCTATTAGGGATGAGGTAGCTTAAATTATAGGAAGTGTATTTGCATCTGTGTGAAGGTAAGGAAGTAGTTCGCGAACAACTGAACTAAAAGTAGTTTACGAACGACTAAACCACAAGAAGTAGTTTGCAAACGACTGCATCATAAGAAGTAGTTTGCAAACTAATGAACTAGATAAATGAACTGCTCATTTCAATGAACTAAATCACTTTGAACTGTTCCCAACAGTTAACTGTACTGTCCACATGTAGATTAAAGAGAGAAAATCGAGCTGAGAATTCTGGATGTGAATGGTGCAAATGTTTGGGAGTGCGTCCGCTGGTCCGCGTCGGATTTTAGTCTGCCTCACCGAATCCCATTGGCATTGACGATGTCCAATGCGGATCAGTGGGCAGTCTCATTAAAAATAATGTAAGGAATTCAAAAATTATATGTGTGTGATTCAGACCAGTGAACGTGTGCCTTTAATCTCCCAAAAATGTATTATAAAATATGGACACACACACACTTTCAGAAAACAGCTTAAAACTATATATATATATATATATTCATATATATATATATTTAATAATCAAATAAATGCATCATAAAAAAATGATGACCTTTTTAAATAAATTATTAGCTATTTCACATCTGCCACCAAGGGTTTCCTTTAATTTTCCTCCAGATCATTGCGAGAGCCACATTTCCATTGGGCGTGGGGCACATTTGGATCACACTCACTTATAATATAGGGTCATAGTGTAATCCGCCAATGTAAAATTGCTACCTTTCAGGATAAATGACCTGTACACCTTAAATTAAATTATATTTAACTAAAAAATTACAATTGGACATGAACTTAAAGGGTTCCTGGTTTGATTCTCGTGTTTTTTTTTAAAAAAACTCTATTTAAATTGGTTCATGTTTGTTTCTAATGTTATTATTTTCTAACCATCAACGACGCAGCCACCAGTCGGTTTCAAAGAACTCGGCGATAAGGGCAGCACGTCTGTCGTTTGTAGGGCCGTCTTGCCGGATGACTGCACCTTGCCGTTGAGCGGGGGGTACCTGAGGTAGCCTGGAGTGATGGGGAGGGAGGGCCCCAGTTCTGGTGGCACATCCGCGTTAGGGTTTAGGAGCTTGTACACTTCTGCGCTAGTGCACAGAGACGCTGCAGTCTCTCCTTTAGTTGTTGTCAGCGACAGGTCAGCCCCGTTGGCCAGCAGCAAAGACACTATGTCCCTGCGCCCTCTCTTGGCCGCCCAATGCAGCGCGGTCCTACAATAAAGCTTTCAGCCATTTATAACATCCGAGATGATAGCTACTTAGACCTGTTTATGCTATTATCTGAAACACTCGTAGGCCCCTATCCTGACTGATAAATCTAAGTCCGAAGTCGCCTCAACCATGCATTGAGCCTCTCGGGTGCCACAAAGCTGTTTGATTGATGCTTATTTAAGTTTTAATTTTAAGAAGATAAATCTCAAATCTATATCTTTATTTAACTTCAAATCTTAAATTCAAATCCAAAATTTTGCAAAAAAAATTATTATGACCATAAAAAAATATATGAATATAACAAATTTAATATAAAATCTAAATAGTAGGCCGAACTAAAAATAAAAATTGTGCTAAAATGCATTCATTATTACATTCATACACTCTTAAGAGTTAAATTAATGATCTGGGATCTGGTTGCTAAGTATTTACTATATATATTTTGGAGATGCAGCACCAATATGAATTATTAGCGTTCTTAAAACAAATTCCAATTAGAAATTTTGAAAATAAAAAGAAAAGTGAAGCTCAAGTATGATATTTTCTTGAATCCTCTAATATCTTTAAGGATTCGAGAGCCCCAAGAGAGAAATGACAATCTGAGAGTTAAGAAGAGTATGTTAGAGGAAATACATACAGTCAACTCTCGATTCTACGACCCCGGGAATAGCGTCCCTCTCGAAGTAACGACCCTTTTTTGGGGAACCGTGAAAAATGTGGGAAAAAAGGTTGAAAAGTTTAAGGAAATCGGCTGTAAAATGTGTTTGTTGCATTTATTTAGGTCGCTGCGTTGCAATTATCTTTGTGAGCGCTGTATTACTAGTAACTGGGGTGGGTCAGGTATAAAAAAAGACACCACCTCATCAATGCCAGCCAATATCACTTGACTCTGTCCACCCCCTCCCACAAGCAAGACAATGTTTCCCCGCGCGCGACTGCCGCTACATCACGCGCCAGGCTTGCTTTTGCAATTGTTATTTTGATTCTCGATTTGGTTCGATTTTGTGAACAATTTTTGACAACCCATGCTATTGTTTAACATTGTTATTTTGATTTGGTTACGTTTTTGGTTGGATTTTGTGAACGATTTTTGATGACCCACGCTATTTTTTTATTTGATACGAACTTATAATTTTGATGAAATGAGTGAAAGGAGTACCTTTTTCAAGAAATAGGTAGGTTTTATTTTATTTACTTTTTCACGTATTGTCTAAAAAATGCAATTTTTTCCTATGAAGGTCAGTGGTGGAACAAAATCTGTTAAAATTCCAATAATGACCCCTTCGAAATAACGACTCTTTTCCAGGTAACCGTGAAAGGTCGTAGAATCGAGAGTTGACTGTATGTATTATCATGTGAAAAATCATATGTGGAAGCAAAAACAATCTCAGTGCAATCAGCCAGGATTCAAACCCCAGTATCCCACTCAGTTGTTACCTTGTGCAATTTGAGTCTAAAGCCTTAAACAACACGTTCACCAGTGGGGGGTTGTAATGCCTATAAAGAGAAAGAAGAATGTTCTTCTAGCCACAAAAAAATATATAATAACAGAATTGGTGACACCAGGAACTGGGTGTGCACACACATCTAACAACAATTAAAAATCCCATAATGGTAGGATTTTTAAATCAACTTATGCTTGTAAAACTACACTATTATAACTTATTTTAAATAAACCTTAAGACTGGATCAATTTAACATACTACCAACTTAACCGTGTGGTCTAAGGCGCTACTTTTGCAATCGACTAGACAGCCGATGATGGGGAGATTGTGGTCGTATCTCGATCGGTTGTACCGATATTGATTTTTCCAAAATGGTTACCCACACACACATTCTCTCTCCCTCTCCATGCAAATGTGGGTACACTTTATCTAAATTCAACCTATCTAATCCTAAACCCACTAGCGTAATTAGTACATAAGATATAAACCAAACAGGTAGTAAGATGCAGTGCTTAAAAATAAATTAAGATGCCTTATTATTATATACCTTGATGTTTTTTGTTTAGGTCACAAACTATTTTATGAAAATCAGCTGATACTGTGATGATTATGTGAATAATAGGCCATCCACAAGTATTTGCCTCAAGACAATTCAAGAAAACTTTGATTCTTTTTTTTTTTTATATCCAACCTTTAGCACACTTGGCTGAGATTAAAAGTCTACCGCCAATCTCTTGGGTTAGAGCAGGGTTCGATTTGAACGTTTACCGAAAATTTAAAACGTAATCCATTTGAGTAGCGTAACAATTCCCACACTTTCTAACATATCTGTTGAGCCATGATGCTTGGCAGCAAGAAATAGAAACACCTAATTATAAAAAATGTTTGGTTTGCAAGTGGATTCTTTTATTTCGACTCTTAAAATTGATATTGTGTGGTGCGCAGTGCTGTGGAGTCAAAGTCAGTAAAAAGTACAGACTCCGGCTTCAAAATAGAAAACTTATAAAATTATAACATTAAATTACCCACTTAGGTAGACGCATGGTCTAATGCACTAATCTCACAGTAGACTATACCGCCCATGAAAGGGAGATCGAGGTTTGAATTTTGGCCGAGTGTACTGATCGGGATTTTTCCAAAATAGTTTTACTCGCTTTCTCCGCACAAATGTGGGTACATTTCATCTAAATATAATCTTCCTAATCTCTAAAACCATCAGCTTGTTTAGTCCATAAGAAAATAACCCTACCAGGTAGTAAGACGATGACTTCCCACCTCGTGCGCTCGGGAATTTCTACTTGAATTTGTCCCATTTCATGCACTCAAATATTCAGGCGTTGTTATTATTAAGTCAACATTTATCTTTGTTCATCTCATCTCGTGTTGTGAACATAAAAAAAGAATCTATTACGATTTTGAATTTCTAGCAACTTTTCTACCATTTTTTAAAATGGGAACAACCTCCATAACACATACTTTCAAATTAACTAGGTTAGGTTTGATGTGGACTTGATTAAAGCAGGGGTATAGGGGGTTGAAGATATCACAGTGATGTGGACTTAGCCTAGTATACGAGGGATGAACGCTTCACTCTAGTCGAGGGGAAGAGGGATTGGAAAAGTTGCGAGCGATTCAAAGTTGTGAGTCATTCTTTGTTTCTTATTCAGTACAAGAGATGGGTAAAACAAGTGCACAAGATGGGATGGATAAAAAGAATGTCTACTTAATAACACCTCACAAATATTTGATTGCATGAGTTATTTATTATGTGTTAGGTTTACTTTCTGAAATTATTAAAATTAATTTGTAGGTGTTTTGATTTGATAAATTTAAGAAATGGAACAAATTGAGGTAGAATTTTCTTAATACAAGAGATGGGTATGAACCAGTAAGAAACCGTGCTAAAAAAAATTGGTAAATATATAATTCTAAATTTATACTATTTTATTTTTCATGACCAATATTAATTGTAATCTGAACTGACAAACTTATTTAAATACAAATTCACAATGCCAAAGTAGCTTCTCATGAAATAATCTGTATTGGAGAATTTTATTGCATTAAATTTATTACTACCAATTAATATAGTTTAGGCATTTATGAAGGAGTTTGAGTCGGACAGTAGAAAAATATAAGTGTTGGAGTTGAAGGCTTGGAGTACCAACTGCGCAGCTCTGGTGGTGCAAAATCAACAAAGTTTAATTATTTCAGCACAGGGGAAGAGGCCCAAGGAAGGGGAAAGAAGGATAGAAATAAATAAAGGGAAAAACCCCACAGAGCTTTCGTTAAATATAGTAGCTCATTTATTACTGAACAGGAGTAGGCATGAAATATGTATAGAGCCATATATGAAAAAATAACCATCTTTATTAAGTTTTGGGATTTGATTACATATTTCATTATATATAAAAAAAAGTATGGAGAAAATTTAAAGAAAGGATTAAAAATATAGTTTATTTAGAAAATCTTTGATAACTTGATATTCTATGAAAAATGTTACCATATAGGATTTTTTTTATTGCCGTGTCTTACTGCCTGTTTATGTTATGCACACGTACAAGAATTAAAATTCTGGGATTGTGATGGGTTTTAAAAAAGGCCCAGGGTGTGAATCCCTTTCTTGGCTCATTTTTTTCAACACCGTCATGTGTGAAGTTGTTTTACAACTTACGTTAATTCTAATCACTAATATTTGTAAATATCTATATTTTTAGGCAGGGTTGAATAAAGGCACTAGCATTCAAAACCATTAAGTTTACATCCCAGTGGTCCCGCTATTTAAAAGCCGGTTCAGTTCAGCCCAAAGAGCTACGCGTGTGTCCAGAAAACCCGTGGCCATCTTGAGCTCTGTGTCAATATCTAGGTAATTACTACTCTGTTCTGTGAAAGGGGACCATGTTAGATCCACATTTTGTAAACTTGGTCTCCCGTCCTTGGCGAAACTTGCCCATAGTTCAGTAACTTGTTTAGTCTTTTCAATATCCTTTGTGCCACTATTTTCTCTGGAGGCGGAAGGAACCAGCAATGACACATTAAATAAGTAATGAAGTTCGTCTCCATGAGGCACACCAATCACAGGTTTGTTGAACATACGACTGGCTAAACTAATGTGTCCCACATATGACCAAAGATAAAAATAAACAGGAGATGCTCTATGGTGTGAGAACAAACTAGCTGACTCGTTTACAGGGATAAAAAAAAAGTAGTCACTCAAGAAGTCGCTAAAACATTGTAAAAAGCTTTGAGATTTACCTTGAAAGTAGTATTCATATATTAAATCAGTTATTTGAGAAGCATAAGTATTAGTCTCATATGCTAAATAATTTGGGAAATAGTGTCCAAAATCAGTAATTAGGTTGTTCTCAATATGTAGTTTTGTGAATGCAATATATGAAAAGAATAGGCCTTCATTATTGTTTACTCCTATAATAAGCGGTACATCGTTGATCTTCTCAGAGATTAGTTTTTTCGGAGTATCCGCGATAAAAGCACCTGAGCCTGCCTCGACAACAGGGAGAAACTCCGTACCACCAAACAGTCTGTGTTCACTCAGCAAAGCCGAGGCAGCGAGAATCTCAAAGATAGGCTTCTCACGCAAACACTCCACCAGTAGGTCCGAACTGTTAGTGTGACACGACACTGCCTGAGCGAGCTTAGCAGCCTCACTGAGGCGAGAGCTCAAATGCATGATACCAGGCAAGAGGGGCGTCCCACTCTGGGCGATGACTCTGTGGAACAACCCTCGGGACATGGGTGATAACATGTGCAGAAGGACACTGACTGCCCCGGCACTGCCTCCAAAAATTGTCACCCTATCTGGATCCCCACCAAATAAGACAATTTCCTCCTGTATCCACTTCAGGGCTGCCACCTTACAAACAAATAAGTACTTTATATAGCTAACTATAAGAATACCTTTCCTCAAAAAAATAAATAATACTCATTTCATTAAGGTTAGTGAACATCCCAGCTGCAATTATTTTTAATTAGGGTATTTAACCGACCAACTAATTATATAAAACATTACTTACCAACTAAAATAACTTTATAAAGATGAGAGCACCCAACAGTCAAGCTGTCAAATCATCTGTGAAAGAAGTGACCCAATTTCACCAGCGGTACATTTTCTGGCCAACTCAGGAATGAGCCTAGGGTTATCATCTTAGTTGGCAGACACGATGTCAACCGAGCTAAGGAGTCGAACAACATCCAGAGAAACCCGCTTCAGTGATCGCATGGTCTAAGGTGCTACTCTCGCAATAGACTAGACTGCCAATGATGGGGATATCATAGTTCAATCCCAGTCGGGTTTACGGAGGGTGTTTTTTCCTAAATGATTTCCCACTCTTTTCCCACAACTGCATCCTCTAAATTTGATCTGCTTCATCCTTAACCCATTAGCATAATTAGTACATAAGCATATAGCCTAAATGGGTAGCTAAGGACAGTGCTAAAAAAAACATAAGAGAAGAAAGAAATGCATACGCAAGTATATTTTTTTAAATTCTTAAGTAAAATAAGAGGTTGTCTTACCTGATCTTTCAATCCATTGTTCCCCGATACAACTGAATCCCCTGTACTCAAGAATCCCAGGGCATCTAGCCTGTAGTTTAAAGTCACTAAAACAACATCTGTATCGATGAGAAACTCTGGTCCAAACATATTGGTGTTACCCGAACCAGACAAGAAACCACCGCCATGGATCCAGACCATTACAGGCCTCTTGGTGCCATCTGAGATGCCGTATACGTTCAAGAAGAGGCAGTCTTCATTCCCCAAGTACACACCCCTCTTCAATTGAGGGCAAATGTGCCCTTCCTTTGTCGCATCGAGCACACCAGACCACGGATCAACTTGTTGGGGAGGTTCAAACCGAAGACTCTTTATGGGAGGTTTGGCATAAGGGATACCTTGGAAAGCATTAAATATCTTCCCTTCAAATGACACCATGGTTTTACCTTGAAGCAGGCCATGACTAACTTCAACTTGGGGTTCTTGGGACCCATTTCCGAAATAAGTAATAAGCAAATTCTGTGATAAAAACCCTATACTTGCAGTTATTAAAACCGATATAATGACTTGAAACATTTTATAAGTGTGATTTTTTTTTTTTATTATCAGCTAAGTTATAACCTATTATGTACGAGAAGTATAATACGTTGTTTGTCACACAAAGTAACTTGTGTTTAGTTAGCAACTGATAGCCTTGAATGAGAGCAAAGTGCAAAAAACAAGTTTTTTTTTATCTTTGATTTTCTCTGGCATAGTATATAGTATATTCTTATCATTGTATTGATATTATATTTTTTCATAAATAGCAACAGACCTAATATTTATATATATATATATATATATTGTTATTATTCAAGACTGATATGTACGATTATCTGCAGCAGTTCCAAAACACACCAATGAATCACACTCACATTTCAGTTGGTTGATAGATCAAAGGTCTTAAACTAAAATTAGCTGAAGGGCCAGAATCACAAACTCGGGGCCGTGTTACGGGCAACAGCTCCAATAGAAAAATGTTTGCATACATGAATTCTAAGATTTTTAGAGCATCTTATTAACCATATGAAACATGCACATTTTAGTTACGCTACTGGATAAGAGATAGGGATATAATTTAGAGGAAATGTAATCACGTTTGAGTGAAGGAAATGTGGCAACCCATTTAGAAAAACCACCCTCTGTACATCCAGCTGAAATTCAAATCTTCACCTCTCCGACAATGTAAAACTATAACAGAAGTACCTGAAATTTAATTTGTGTGTTTACCAATACAATTCTATATATACTAGCTACAGTAGCCACATGGCTTCTTTGGTGCTGACTGACAGCTCACAGCTGACTTTTGACAGTCAACATTTAGGTACATACCTAAAATTTGACTCTCAGAAGTGACAGCTGGTAAACACATGTTTTTGCAGATCATTTGGTTTGGCGTAGGGATACATAATTTGGTCTGGTAACTTTTCAAAGCTGTCAGCTGATAGATGTGAGCTGTCAATCAGCACCAAAGAAGCCATGGAGCTACTGTACATTCAGATTGCAAACTATGTTGCAATTACTCTAATGTATTAGGGATTAGGAAGGTTGAATTTAAAGGACGTGTACCCAAATTTGTGTGGAGGGAAAGTTAAAAACAATTAAGGAAATATCATCCTTAGCACACCTAAAAAGGGCCTTGAAAAATTCCCTTTATCGGCAGTCCAGACTATTGCCAGAGTGACAACTTGGGCCGTTTGATCACTCGTGCGGGTGATTGTTAGTCCATCACTCTGAAAGGGAAATGCTCAATTTCATCTATGATATTTTTTCCCCCAATGCCTGGAATTGAACCTTGGCTCAATAAGTTTACACAGCCCCGACTGAGTCGACTGTCCAGGAGCAATGAGGATTGTTTTACACATTTAATTCTCGCTAAATTTTTTTATCCTACCTTCCATTTTAATGGGGGCGCATCTCCTCTAGACTACCCTTCTCATCCCTACCAGTTATATTATGTTATTAATAGCTATTGTGTACTCTTTTAAAAAGTTGTTTAATCCAAGCAATAGTTTATAAAACAATTTCACAATAAATTAATGGTAAAAATAAACTTCCTTCAACTTAGACTACTATGGTAACTTTTAGAGTTGGTTTCGTAGATAGTAGTCCTAGCAAGTTTGACTGATCGACTTACTAAGTGACTACCTGGGGAGGTTAGATTTGCTCCAGATGTATTGAATATAATATCCTGAAAATTCCTTTCAGATTAACAGTAACAGTTCCTGTTATTTATCAACTTAAGGACTGTTACAACTCGCGCATGCCATTGTAAATTCTTTTTTTTTTTTTAAATAACCTATATAAAATAAAGGAAATTGGCTACAAACATGTTTAGGATTATCTTAGCTACTTATAAAAGATTAGAGGAAGCAAGGATGAGATGAACCTATGGTCAGGTGATGAGGATGTTGAAGTGTATGAGATAGGGAGCAAGGATGAGATGAACCTATGGTCAGGTGATGAGGATGTTGAAGTGTATGAGATAGGGAGCAAGGATGAGATGAACCTATGGTCAGGTGATGAGGATGTTGAAGTGTATGAGATAGGAAGCAAGGATGAGATGAACCTATGGTCAGGTGATGAGGATGTTGAAGTGTATGAGATAGGGAGCAAGGATGAGATGAACCTATGGTCAGGTGATGATGTTGAAGTGAATGAGATAGGGAGCAAGGATGAGATGAACCTATGGTCAGGTGATGAGGATGTTGAAGTGAATGAGAGAGGGAGCAAGAGTGAGTTGGTACGGTCATGTAACAATGGAAAAGGAAATGATCCAAGGAAGAATGATGGAGATGAAGTATGTAAGGAAAGAGATGGGAGGAGCAGATAACAGCCAATGAGAGAATATGAATGTAAAAGCAAATAAAGGAGGAAGAGTGGTGAAATGAAATAGAACTGACCCGGCCACTGGCTGATAAAAGTTGGTGGTGATGATGATGAAGATGATGTACCCTCATCTATATGGAGGGAGAAAATATATTTTAAAAAAACACTAAAAACATGTAATACATCCTGCTGAGACTTGAACCCCAACCTCCCCGTTATCAGTAAAATATCAGATGAGCTTAATGCCTTCAATTATGTGCCCACTTGTGGAGGTACCACTTAATAAAACGAATTCTCTAACATACCTATAATCTATTCACAAGCAATGTTAGTTTTACATAGATCCAACTCAAATTTGAAAATAAAGCTCATCTTTTGAAATGTGTTATCATAACACACCTCCTCCTGGAATATAGACCAGGGAGTCATTAAGTTATCACCAATGATCAGGACCAATATATTAGGAGAGCTAAGCTTATAGATTCAAATATCAACCCCCTTTGCATTTACAAATTGGTCCCTCAGGGGTGGCACAGTTACTTAACGATCAGGACCACAGTTGCCTTTGGTTTGTTTCAAATATAGGGTGAGTGTGAGCGCAAAAGATACCCAAACAGGATTGCACACGAGGGTGGGGTTCAAGTAGTTATCTAGATTATTATTTGCAATCGTCGGCATTAGTAAAACCCGTGTTGATTGAAACTTGTTTTTAATAAGTGAACAAAGGGGGTTCAACCCCAGCTTGAATATGTAATATGCCAAAAATCCATATCAAGTCGACGATTAATATTTGACACCCAGTGGGTGTTTTATGCTCTAATATATTTCCAGTTTTGTTATAATGTAGCCTTGTGTGAATTTTCTGAATGTTTGTGGATATGCAAGCTTTTGTTTTGACAAGAAAATATTAGGCCTAGTTAATCATATGAAATTCATCTGTTATGAAAGAGAGTGAAGTGTGGTCACTGCACAATATTGTGCATTAATTGACTCTAAAAAACAAGCAAAGCTTTGATCATGCAATTTTGCATATTTTTCAACAATATTTGTTCCAGCATCACTTAGGTGAGTTTGATTTTGAATAGATCATCATAATAAAGTTTTAAATACCTACCGGTAATCTTGAATTTAGTATCATTGAATTCCCCACATTTTTGAGAGTGTAATGCCAATACCCAGAAAATTACATAATTTTCGGGTATTCTTGGAGGAAAAGATTAAGAGATTTTGTCCTCTTTTTTTAAAAAATAGGCTAAGTATTTAACGTGCACTTTTTGAACACGACTTATAAGCCTATCAACACAAAACTTAATTCTAGAACAGACAAACAACCCAATTCCCAGCCGTTGATTCATCACTGTGAAAAGAAAAAACCCACATCTCACAATCGATTAATTTTTTGTCCATTTCGGGAATCATGCCTGAGACAGCTACAGTCAACTCTGGTTATACAATAATGAACCTCTACGAACTCAGATATTTTGTTCACTAAATCCGAAGTTCACTAAAACCAATTATTTTTTTTAAATCTGAAAGTAGTGAGGTTAGTGACAAACAAAATAAGAGTTCAAATACAATCGCTCTTTATTGAAATCTATTAGTTGATCTTAAAAATATTGGTTATAAGCTGCTGTTTACTGTACACCGTTTTAATTAGTATTTTTTCCATATCTTTCTCTAGGGTTTGGTTTTTCTACACTTGATTCCACACTATCCAAGCATTCAAAAAATCTTAGAACTGTTTTGATATCCTCCAATGTCAGGACCCTTTCTTCATTTTCGTCGTCATTTTCACGCGTGCTGGAATTGTCTTTTACAGCCTCAATGATGGCGTCATCCGATGGGATTTCATCTGTCATAACTTCATAATCTGCATCAATAAAGTCTTCAATTCCAATGGGATTGTCATTGAGGTATTGAATAAGTTCCTTGAGAGCCACATCGACTTCTTCCTCCTCGAACACCACATATCCCATAGCTAGACCAGCGTGACGGAAGCAGTTCTGTATAGTGACTGTTGACACACTCCTCCATGCCTTGTCAGCAAAACGTATAGCGTTCAGAACGTTGATTAGTATGTTCTTTGATTATAATGCTTGGATTGTGTATAGCATCACTTCTTTCTTGTAATGGGTCTTGAAGCTTTAGATCACTTCTTAGTCCATGGGCTGAAGGAGTGGCGTGGTGTTGGCAGGCAGGAACACCAACTTTATGTGACTGAGGTTCACAACTGAGGATGAGCTAGACAGTTGTCTACAAGTAGCAGAATCTTCCTTTCTTTCATTCTCAGCTCTTTATCCCACATTCGGAGTTGTTCTTCAAAAATGATTGACGTCATCCAGGCATTGGTATTAAACTGGTAGTTCACCGGTAGAAGCTTGAACTTTTTGAAGCACCCTGGGTTTTTAAACTTCCTAATCAAAAGCAGTTTCCTATTATTTGTCCCTAACATGTCTGCACATATCCACAGCGTTACTATATTCCATTCACGATAGGTTTTTACCTGGATGACAGTTCGAAAATCTATGTTTAGGTTTTGGGTTGCCAACACTTGTAAAAGATCACAGTTTTGTCATAAATGTAAAGATCTTTAATTACCTGTTATATATTACATTTAAAATAACGTAAACTTAAGTTTTCTCATACTATTTCATTTTTTTAAATGATTTCTTTTTGTCCAACTCGAAACAATATTTTAAACATAATTAAAAGTACTTATTCTTTGTTTTGGAATGTTACAGATTTTGTGTAATATAGTGCATACATCAATACCTTGTAATACAGGCATCGTATTTAATTGGAAATGAGAAAATTGTTGTCATTTTTTTACATACAATACATGATTTTATGATTATTTTATCGTATTTTGAAATATTTAACTGAATAAAGTATTTTCATCAACTGCATGTCCGCATCATTGTAAAAAAACTTGTTTACCGTTATGTTCAATCATATGGTTTAAATTCGTCAGTCGCCATTTTGAAGCTATGTTCGTTAGAAGTTTTTGTGAAAGTGGTGTGAATTTTTTTTAAGTGGAATAAAACGATAAGTAAACTTTGTGTCTGACCTAAAATAAATATATAAATAATATTGGCCTAAATTACTGTGGTTAACCATCACATTAATATATTACCATCTGTTTTCATTACAGTCATCCAAAGTGATAGATGTCAGCTGTTGGTGTAGCGATATATTAGGGATAACTTCTAGTAACATTTCGAGCTGTCATTCAGGTAAACTTAGCTCGTGAATGCCTTATAGGTTTTTTGATAGCTTATCACAAATACATTTCCCCCCTTTAAATTTGAGTGTTCTGTTTGATGTCAGATGATAAAATAATCCAGTCTCATCACCGTTAAAAATGTCTTCAGGCGAATAGTCAGCACAAATTTTAGGTCATTTTAAGCTCAGCCATTCCGATGCTGTTTGTAGATTCGCCGACTTCGCTTCCCCGCTCACCTTACCAGCCATAATAGGCCCTACTATCTCTCATCTTCCACCTGTCCAGCCAACTCTCTGAAAAGTGTTTCTGGATCAAGGACCACGGACAATCTAACCGAGTCCGCCACTCGAAGTGATTATGTGCTGGTGCAACAACAAAAACATACAGACGCGGCAGAACATATACATAGACTAATATGATTTCGTGGAGTTCTTGTCTGACGGCAGTTCGATTTAACATCACATGTCATGTTCTTCCCTCTCTCTAGAAAATCTCTCCTGTCTTGTTCCCATTGGTCGCTAACCCCAGGATCAAGAATATATTACCTTTTATGTGTATGTTGTAGGGTAGTGTAGGTATTTCTGATTGTATATATATTGGCTTGTTATAATGATTTTAAATTACAATTACACTTGGTTCTAGATGGCTATGGAAGCCATCCTCAAGGTGTTTTAACTTCACACTCCACGATGCTAGAAGGTGAGACCATAGAGGCTAGATAATACCATTGTTTTAAGGAGACAGTTTGGAATTAGTTATGATTGACCACACATATATTTCTTGCGCTTCACACATGTACTTTAAGGGTAAAGTTTGCATGTGGTTATACGTATATATATATATATATATATATTTCCTGCACTTCACATAAAGAAAACTGCATTTAGCTGTAATTGTCATAAATTTCCATGCTCGCACTTTAAGGGGACAATGTTCTCTTGTCATGTTCTACAGGATATGTTTCGCTAGAGCTGATTATATTAATTTAAGGGGGCTTTTTTGCTCAAGTTATATGATTCTAGAAATAGGACGTGTATTTCAAGGGAGATTGTGTCCTTTGTCATAAATTCTAAATTTCGGCAAGCCATGATTAATGCTGCATGTGGATTCAGCTCAGTGAAGCCACAACTTTACCCCAAGTATAGATTTGTTTCAAATGTTTGCTTTGAAGAGCTACCTATAGTTATAATAAACTTATTTTATAAATTTCGATGTTTCAATTTTTGATGTGAAAATAAAATTATTGTCACCAAGAAGGTTGTTTTTTTCTTTTTGGGTACAAATGGTCGCAGACTGTCATTCACTGTCCTGTAACTCCTGTTGTATTAATACAGCTCAGACTGTCTTGCTTTATTTGCCACAGACAGAGGTATTAAGACTTAAACCAGGTAAATTAGCGCAGTGACTCTACATTCCTTTTACAAATTATATACTTTCAGTTAAGCTTTGTGCTACCTAAACAAGAACCGAGGTAGAGAATCAGTATCTTCAAGTTTTAATAACCAAAAAGTTTCGTTTTTAAAGACTTGTGATGTTAGAATGACGTTTCTTAGTGAAAGTTTCAATTTTTCTGTTCACTAAAACCGAAGTTGAGGGTTCATTATAAAGGAATTTTTTAACACACATTGAAATTTATGTGGGTTGGGACCAATGAATTAGGTTCAATATAGCCGAATGTTCACTACAACCGAGTTCATTAAAACCAGAGTTGACTATATTTAAAAAGCCACATAACCTACCGACTGATCAGATGTGTTAGATAATTTAATAATAATATTCTTACCATCCATTAAGGTTATGCTTGGCATTAATATTTATTCCTTTATTTATCAATTCCTCCACGGACTCAATATCACCAACGCATGCCGCCTCTCTAAAGTTATCTTCAAATGTTTTGGTAAGATCCATGACAGTTGTGTATGACTTGGACTATATCAACATATATATTTTGAGTTTAAAAAAAAACTAATTTAAGATATTTCCAATCTTTTTTCGAACCAGATTTACTAGAGTGTTACTACGGTGTAATAAACAAGTCATTTTATAGAGTGTTATTTAAAAAGGTACACATAATTTAGATTTTTGAGTTTGTTTATAACTTGACCAATTCTATAACATTCATAGATAATAACAAGAAAGATATTAAAACTGTATGCTAAATTTGTTGTATCATATTGTTCCACGCGGAGGTATTGCTAAAATCTAGTTTTATCTGACTTTTTTCGGTGGCTCAGTACGTAATAGCTTACGCCATATACGACTACTTTCAAATTTTAATTATTTATTAATTATTTTGCATTTTACGAAATTTTAGATTTTTGGGGGGGTTGCTTGAACAAGTTGATTTTTTTGACAATTTTGATCAAATAGCAATTTCAGACATAGCATAACAGATACCAAGTTTTAACGAGAGATTGTACTAAAAATATAGGGTGGCGATACTAAGGGCTCAACAGTGGCAGAGTTTTCAAATATGGGGAGAATGCTCTAGCATCAACTATTGAACTAACTGTTAGTATGATTATTTCACATTAACATTAATTTAGATCTAGAATTATTTTCTGCGCAAACGTGGTAAGCTTGGTTCACACGTTCACCGAAAATAAAAAGCAGAATCTGCTTGAGTAATGCAGCAATTAACACGATGTGTATTGACCCAAGATGCATTGCAAATCAAATTTAAAACACCTGATTATCAACATATTTTATTTTATAGTAGATAGACATATTTTAAATAATTCTCCCGTTGGATGTTTTCAAATTAAAACGCTAGGTCGTGGCACAATACAATACATCGACATACATGCTTTACATTAACCAAAGGGTCATTTCAAATCTCCTCACAACCGGCCAATAATGAAGGAAGCTCTCTGCTTGCTGACTCTCTATTATCTGTACAGCCCATGCACTATCATATACACATGCGCATTGATTTGAGATGGTTGGTTTTGAGATTTGATTGGTTCTCCCGTGCCGAAGATCTCAGGCAGAGCGAACAAAGCTGAGATAATTCGAACAACAGAACAGCTCGAACCGATGAGGTGGATATCTCGTGATTGGATTAGAGCTTATCACGTGACCACGTTTCTATTCTGCGTTTGTTTTTAAGCGAACGTGTGAATCCACAATTAGTCTTGCTTGTCATCATGAATCAATGCTAATATATTTGTTCCTTTCTGCTATGTATTCATTTTGTTGAGTTCATATTTATTCTAATTAGTAAAATGTGTCATTCCTGTTAAGTTGTGATGTTCGTTAAGAATCCTATAAACCTGTGGTTTTCACTATCAAAAATAATAGTTATTATAGTAATTTTATTTGCACCCTTGTGGCAATATATGTATTTAGTTTTCAAATAAACGGCTTCCTATGAATAAGAATTTATCCAAGGCACAAACAGCCCTCAACCTTTTCCTGGTGGTTGGGTGTGACTCAATCTTTTCTTTACACATAAATTTCTAAGCCTCTGTCTTCACTAGAGAAGACAAAATAAATCTAAAACTATCCAGGTTGGGACAGTGGTAGTGGAATCCTTTGTGTATAGGTATAAGGGGGTTAGTAAAAAAAAAGGGTTTTACGGAATTTGTTCTTCTCTCCCGGGCTTAAAGAATTTTTGGACCTATCCTTGGCAAACGTTTAACGATTGGATGCTTTTAAAATATCTGAGTAGTCCTCACTTACATTTTGTTTTTAAATCATATTCCTTTGGCATTTATTTGAAGAAGTCTTCCCTCAGATTAAAAAAAATCTCTATTCCCCTAGAATATGCTTAAAATGGTGCTCCCTGATTTTTAAAATTTCAATTCGATACCCTTAAAATATATTTGGAGTTTGTTTTTAAACACATCATATTAGAAAATATAAGATGAGAGAGAAACAAATCTGGCGCGGGAGCACATTTTTTTCAGGTGAAAATATTATTTTCATTGGGCATTACTCCCCCTTCTGTCTAGTTATGTTGCCAATATACCTTTATTTAAGAGGTGCTCAATGTAAATTGTCGGAATTGGAGTGAAACGCTATATACATTTATAAATGCTAATAAAATTTATCACTTAAATCACTGCCCTTAACTGGCGTAAAGCTCCAAATAGTTTTGTCAAATTTTAATATTTAAATTTGAACTCCGTTTTTCATCATCGTATATTTGTATTACCCTCTCCAGTGATAGGTATCTAATTATTTGCCTTTGTACAAGATATGCGTATATTCTAATCATCTGGTTGATATTAATAATCTCGTATGAGTTTTTTCTTGTCAATTATGTATGCAACTACTCTTTCGCTTAGAATCATTAACAAATATGTTTACAGTTTTAATTTCTGCGTTAAGCCTTTAATATATTCAAAATTGTTTTTACCTCCTCACATCTCTACTGCAAGTACTTTTCTTTGGTCCTCCTAGCTTCTATAGAGATTTAATTTTTTTAAATTGTAAACTTCTGTTCTTCAGGTATTTTTGAACTATTTATACTTTTTTCTTTTCTTACTATTTCAATCGGGTTTTGAGCAATAACATTCTTTTCTTAATACTTATATTTTGATATTTACCTCTTCATCTGCAGCTTTCTTCATTTCATCTTTTATTCCTTCTCAATTACACTTATTCGGATTCTTTGTTTAAGCTTCATATGCTTTAAGGGAACCACTCACCCCTACTTATAAGTTTTGTTTACTGCCGTATTTTTTTTTAATGCGCTGGAGTTTTTCAACTTTAAGTAGAATCTCAACATGACAAGGGTTCTTATTTTTAATATAGATCAGTGGGGTTCGTCTTGACGTAAGCAAAGACATGGAATCTGAGGGGTGCCTAGGTAAATTTTTAAGTATTCATATAAGTTTATATATTTCATGATAATCACTGAATAATCAGGACAAGATTTAGGGATAACCGTAGGAGACTTGAACATAGTATTCGATATGAGAAAGCCATTTAGTTTAGAAGCAGGTTGTAAAGTATGCGTAGCTTTCATGATGACCCACCTTCGGTTGTACAAATATGAAAATAAATTATATCTGAAGGTACGTAAACAAAAAAGATTGACTATCACTGAATTTAATATAAACTCCCTACATTTGAATAGAGCTGCTATGCTGTTTGCAATTCAAGCAGGCTGCTTTGTATTTAAAATTAATTATGTTTAATTAATATATGTAAATAACCACTACGTATTTGAGTAATTAGATCTTGTATAATATAACTTTTTTAACAAACACTAAAATCATTATCAAAATGGGAACATTCAATAATTATTACAGTTTAATGTTAAATATCGAATATATATTATGCATTGAGATGTTAAAAATAATTGTAAATTAATTCAAAAATTGCTAATACCAATATGACACATTTATTTATAATTTACTATTGTGATCAACAGAACTAAACAGATATACAATAATTTTTTTATTTAAGATATTTTACACAAAGACAAAGATTGTCCTCAATAATTATTATTAAGTATTAAGTGATTAGGCATATTGGGTAGCATAAAAGCAATATTATATAGTGAAGTAGACTTTCTGAGCCCTGCCACCATATCTCTATGTGGGAGGAAACATTTTCTGAACGTGGAGATAGATTATTAATATTTCGGAAACGGATGTATGGTTTTGTGAAAAAGATCAATGTTTTGTGGCGTCATTTTTAGTCCTACGGTTTTAACTGTGCATCCTCAATAGCTTGATTATTATTCAGCTAACACAAATAAACATTAATTTCTGAAATAGTCAAATAATTCTTAAAGATGGGTGAAGACAACAAAGGAGGTGAGTATATTAACATTAAAGTATTTTAACGAGACCAATGCTTCCCAAAATGATTGTGGCAAGTAAAATGGCTTCCTACTTTTAATTGACGCATCTAACAAAAATATAGTGTTAAAGTTATTGGATTTTATCTTCAACTGCTATTATTTAATTATTTAATAAATGTTCATGCCTACTTAGTTCAGAAAACGAAGACGGGATTTTCAAATGCAGAATAAAACCCTTGTGTAAAGCCGTGGTGACACGATACGACGACACTTGGACCCAGCACTCTGGAGAGCTAGTCAGAGAAATGGTTTTAACATTTTGTTACTCGGATCGTTAATAAAATGGCCAATTTCATTTTGAAAGTTATCGGAGTTGTGTTGAATTTGTTAAAAAAAAGCTAGATATTCATAAAAATAGCTCGCGTGGAGTGAAGAAGGGGAATTTCCAGGCGCGATGAACTGGCCCAAAATTTTCATTGACTGTATATGAATAATCCAAGGATCCTTGAGTTGGAGTTTTGATGAATTAACACTTACCACTCATTTCCCAACTAAGACTGCACTAAATTATTTTAACGACAACAGCTGGTCTTTCTACATCCCTGAGTTGGTAGTGCTGCTGTCTAGCAATGGTTTTGGAAACCACGTAAACACCATCTATTAGTCCTAATTACCCGCCTTGGTGGCGTAGTTGACTAAAGCGCTAGTCGTGTTGAGCTCGACTGCTGAGGATGGGGAGATCGAGGTTCGAATCTCGGTCGGGTGAACTGAGGTTTTTTTTTCCTAAATGGTTTTCCACTCTCCCTCCACGCAAATGCGGGTTCCCTACCTCTAATTCAACCTTCCCAATTCCTAATCCATTAGCGTAATTAGTACTTAAAAGCATATAACCTGAACGGGTAGTAAGACGCGGTGCTAATATTATATTTTTACTAGTCCTAATTAAACTAATACAGAATACTAAAATTAGTGCATTTTTATTGTTGAAAATGTACTTATTTTAAATTGTTTTGTACTCTTCTTAACTTTTATATGCTGTAAATCATACTGAGAAACAATTTAATGCTGGCAATATTAAAGGCTAGACGTAGAATTATTATTCAACTTTTTCATATAATCAATTTATTATTAAGTTTAATGGCAATAATTAAAACTCAAAATCAAAAACATGTGAGAAACCAACCCTTTTCTTTATTATTTTAAAATAAATATTCTGATGTGAATATTTGAATTTCACAAAACTTAATGGTGAGAAATTTATACACCCACCACTAACCACAGTATTATTAAAAATGGCGGTTAATAAATTCACTGAGGTCAAGCAGATGAAAAGAGTAAATTAAAACAGTTGCCGACCAAAAACCACACCAATAGCATGTCGATGACTAATCGCTTTTATCCTTGAGCTCAAGGGTTTGTGCGAGGAACATCGGTGACTTTTATAACTATTCACATAGATCTACACTTGGTTATGTGACTGCCAATGCAACTCTCAAGGGAACATATCAAGGTGACCACGCATAGCTAAACTATACGAATACAGCCTTAATACCCGCCCCCCCCCCCTACTATGCCCCCATGAAAAGAAAGCCCCCCTTTTCCATAAAAAAATGTAGGATTTATGATTGGAATTCTATCATAATAGAAGTACAGTAATACAGGTCTACATTTGTCTATTAAAAGGGCTTCTTTCTCCCTCTACACAGATGGGGGTACATTACCTCTCAATTACCTTCCTTAGTCTTAATTATTTATTCAGAATTTGTTTATAAAAAGAGCCAAAATCGGCTCGTATACATATAAGCATCCTAAGGTAGGCGTGGTTCATTCACTAACTTGTTACATACGTTTAGTAACGTGAGTTCGATTACAGGGTATACATTATTGGTCCAAACCCGACCACATTATTTTAGATGCACTCATTCCATTGATAGTAAAATTACAAATAAACATAATAATATAAAAAAACACTTTATAACAATAAGTATGGTAAACATACACACATTCTGCTTCAATTATTAACATCAGTTGCCACAAAATTACAGGTACCGTTTCACCCACATGTCACCTGGTCAAAATTATTTTCCAGAATGTACCTCAATAGATTTCTTTTTAAAAATATTTTTTCTTTTCATCTTTATTTCTTGTGGTATTATATTAAAAAACCCGCCTCGGTGGCGTAGTTGGCTAACACACATGTCGTGTTGAGCTCGACTGCTGAGGACGGGGAGATCGAGGTTCGAATCTCGGTCGGTTGAACTGGCGATGGTTTTTCCTAAATGGTTTTCCACTCTCCCTCCACGCTAATGTGGGCTCACTTCCTTTAATTCAACCTTCCCAATTCCTAATCCATTAGAGTAATTAGTACTTAAAGCGTATAACCCGAACGGGTAGTAAGACGCGGTGCTAAATATTATATATTGAAAAATTTTAGTCCCATAATTTTTATTGGGGAGAGTCCAAATGTAGTTATGCAATTGGTACATACATGCATATAACCTGAACAGGTAGTAAGACAAAAGTCCTAAATAAAATAAAATAGGCTATTTACATAAAATATTTTAACCGAATGATTTGTCAAATACTCCTATTACTCATTTTTCTTGGCACACCATGGGAAAGGCAAATGATTGAGTAGAATATGTAATCTTGTTAGGTAAAAATATAAATAAATATTATATTAAATTATTGCATTAGAGTTTATTTACCTTACCTCTTTATTCACTGTAGTGGTTCAGGGCTTAGATTTAAGTGGGTTTTATTACTTATTTGTTAGTGCCAGTCTTCTGGGATCTTACTATCCGGACCACATGCATACATATTATTTGCACTTTTGTGTTACGAACGAGGAAAGGGAAAAAATATATATATATATAGATGTTGCTAGCAGAGCTATTTTTGATGAACACGCTGGGAACTATTAAGAAAAATATATATACAGCCTTCTTACACATTATAGAAAACCTGGGATTTTAAAATATTTCTTTCAGCTCTGGAATGGCTATGGAATTTCTCATTGTTCCAATCATTTCCTGGATTTTTTTTAGGTTGCCCTGTAAATTTCTTTGTTTCCCTTTTATAAAACAGGCCAATAAAGCAGGAGTATAATAGGACATGGTCATGATATTTGTGGTTAATCTACCTTGTTAATAAAAAATGACTTTGGAAACTATGAAAGCCCAAAGTCTTGTAGCAAGAAGATTGTTGTATGATGAACTGATAGTTAAGATACCTCCCGAGTTTGTAACAAAGGAGCTTATAGCAAGTGCACGTTCAGCAAGAAGTATTTAAAGAAACAACAGGTAAGTCTGTGAATGAGATGAAGAATGCTGGCCAGACTTGAGAAATTAACTAACATGTTGCCCATCCTTGCTGAAAAGAAGTCTGATTTTACGCTTTTAGCCAAGTTAAATGCTTACAAGAAAATAGTTACTCTGAAGTTTTAGAGATTAAATTTCCGAGATATCCAAGAAAACTCCTAAGATTTCTCACTCCCTTTAAATTTCTTATGAAGCTTCTGAATCATTTATTAATATAAAACTAGGCCTAGGTTGTATTGTCATTTTTTATTAATCCTATTTTTGTTTTGAAATTTACATAGCATCAATATCATGCACAATATGAACTGTGAGAGTATATTATACCTTATATTGATTCAGAATTATCAATATTTATATAAGATTTTTACAAACTTATTGTTCTTCTCTGGTGTCATTCAGTTGAATTTTGTATTTTCATAGTGTTCTCTCGTATTTTGTAATATTGTAGAAACTAGATGACCAATAATTGGAAAAGTTAAAGCTAATAATGGTTTCCAATTCTAAATAGACTAAACCCTATTCCAAGTTTTCTAAATGTATTTTTCCTGTTCATTTGTAATACAGGACTAATTTTGTCCACTTGTATAAACTTGTTTATTTTTTGTACCTTTGTATTTCTTTATATATAAAAAGAAAAGTCCTGACTTACTGACTGACTCGTCAACGCCCAGCTCAAACCCTTGGACCTAGAAAGCTGAAATTTTGTACAGAAGTTCCCTTTATGATGTAGACAAGGAATCTTTTGAACTTTTGGATCTTTTGAAATTCCCACGGGATAGGGAATAAAGAGGATTTATATAACTATACCACAGTGGGTTACGGGCAGCATGGGGGAGGGGTGGGGAGTTCTTATATAATTCTTATACCACAGTGGGTCACGGGCAACGCTGTGCGGGACTGCTAGTGTCTATAATTGTAAAAATTAGATAACCTTTGTTATAGAAAAAAGGTAACTAAAACATAATACACATTAAGACTATTTGCAAGTGATTTATTTATTTGGGTTAGGCCCTATTTAACCTGCACTTTCCTAAACTGACATATCTTCACCCAACTTAAAAAACTAACTTATATCTAGAACAGATACGCCATCCAGTCCCCGGCCGTTAATTCATCACTCCGAAAGGGGAAACCCACATTTCTCCATTGTTTATTTCCATGCGAGTTTATGCTAAGTTTGAATTATTTGAATAACTCGTGTCATGGAATACATTAACAAATAATGAAAAGATGCAGAGGGGGTTGGGAGCCTTCATTGAAAAAAAAGTGTGTATATATATATATATATATATATATAGAAAATCTTTGAAAGTTTTTGAAACATCCTGTAAAAAATTTCATAGTTTTGTGTAGGAACACTGTAGGCTATATACTTTTTTTAGGATTGTGCTTATGTTAAAAGTAAATTTTAATGTTTATTTTGAAACCATTATATTTTTCAATTTTGAAATTTCAAATTTTCATTACCTTTTTATTTTTAGTCCATATTAAAAGCTAAAGAAAATTAAATTTAAAAAATTTAATTCAATTTATGGTATATATTAATTTAAAAAATGTTGCTAGCTGAGTTATATTTCACGAACAATCCAGGATTTTAAGAAACACTTGTCAGTCTCAAGACCCCTGGTTAGTTATCTCTGTTGAAGACCCCACTAACATTGAATAAAGGAAAAGAAGTTATATTTTTGCATAGTTCAAGTCCTAATATACCCCTACCAACTATCCAATGAACAAAGGACAAAACAAATGACATTACCAAGTCTTGAGTACAAATACAAAACAAACGGGTTGTTATTAACAAGTCTGCAGCCCCAGATACTCTCACTAAATGAGTGGAGTGATTAAACATATACCCCACTGGTTTTTTTGCAGGACAGTTTTGTTTTTGTTCTACAAAACAGATGGTGTTATACCCATCGGTACGGATTTTTAACCAAGTACTTCCGAAGGTCCTTTTTATAGTCAGAACACCACATTTAAATTTTAGTTTTTTAGGGAAAAAGTCCTTTCAGAATGGACTCTATAACAAAATCAGTGTAGAACTAACTAGGGCAAATCAGGACTAATGTGACACAAAAAAAATTAGTGGGGTTGATAAGATTCTAAAAAATAAGCATTTTGCAGTAAATATATTCCTTAATTATTGCCCATAATGAATGCATTCAAAATCAATCATTCATGAACACAAAAAAATAATTACTAAACCCAATTTTTATTTTTTGACAAACTTTTCCGTCCGACTTGAAAACATTTGTTTTGAGACACTTAAATGTAAACTTATGTGAATAATTGAAATTGCACTTTATTCAGAAAGAAATGGTGAGTCTTTTCAGCTTTTGAAACTTAGAATATGCTAATTGTAGCATGTGCTATAATCCATCAAAGTTATGGCGCTAATATGATGTAGCGAAGGGGGCTAATATGATAGATACTATTGTAACATGCAACATCAAAAGTCCATCAAAAAGAATAATTATTTTACATAATTTGTGTACCGTATTTTTCAATTTTGTTCTATTAAAAGTTCATAAAATATAGTTGGAGTGTTGTAGATAATTTTCTGCATCTTACTACCCGTTTGGTTTGTACGCACTTACGCCAATGTGTAATGGTAGGGTGATTGGGAGGAAATGGAGGACCTACAGTTTAACGTGTGATCCGAACCACGGTTGGAGGCCTGGCATTCCCCACATTCACAAGATGTCTTGTCAGAGTTGAAGGAAGGGTTTGGTAATCAGATAAATCTGTGCCAGGACTGAGGATTTAACCCCGGACCCCCAGCACAGAAGTTTAACTAAAGCCTTACCCCTAGTCCACTAGGTCACCCTTTCTGCTTAGTTATTTTACTCTAAATTATGATTTAATATATTTTAGGGGCTCTTCGCGGTCACGCTCGTGAGCATATAAACATTTTCCCATAGTTGGGACAAAAAATGGGGGGGAGGGTTGATACATTAAACCTGAATGAAATTTGATACAGGACTCCCATTTATCTAATGTTGATGACCATTGAGAAATAAGGGCATATCACTTTAGCCCTATAGCCCATTAGGTAGGGTTAATGTGACACAGTGTTTTAGGTTTTTTGTTGTTATTTCCATGAGATTATTATATAAATCCATAAAAAGGTAGAGTAAACAAAAACACGTTTTTATTATTCTTTATTCGGGCGTGCAGTCAATAGATCATAAGTTTTAATGTAAAGTTTAAAATTTTGTCTCATATTAGCCCCAATTGACCCTACATTTTACTTTTTTGTTACCAACCTATTTCTTCCAAAGATGTTTTTTGATATTTATTCCTAAATTTTGTCTTTTAATGCCATGTTTCAATCAAACCCTTGTACTGAAGTATTAGTTTGAAGTGATAAGTAACCAACTTAAATGTATTTACAATTAATAAGGAAAGTCTTAAATAAAAGTTAAATTTAAAATTTGTTTAAAGGTCTGTACAAATTTTTTTTCTTCTTGAAATTGATGAAGCTAATGTTCTTTTAGGTATTATTTGACTGTAACCTTGTTAGCCTGAATTATCAATGAAAAATTATTTTTAATAAATAGTTATATTTTTCAACTATTTTTGCTTTTCCCTCTATTTCTTCTTTATTTATCCTCCTTTTGTAACAGATACATATCCTTAAGTAACAGTTGTTCAAACTGTTACAATACCGATTGTCATGCAAAGTCTCCATCACCAGGGATTCAAAACAATTTAAGTTAACAATTTTCATATTATCGCACCCAGTTACAAAATATAGCCTTGCAAGTTATAGTGATGAAAGTTATTTCTTCAATTAAAAGATAGTGCAATGCAGTTATCATTAGTTTATTAAACAATATAACCATGCAAGTTATAACAATGTCACTTGCCTCAGTGGCATAGTTAGCTAACACGCTGGTCTCGTGTTGAGCTAGACTGCCGAGGATGGGGAGATTGAGGTTTGAATCTCACTCGGCTAAACAGGGTGGTTTTTCCACTCTATGCAAATGCGGACTCATAAAGCATATAACTCGAATGGGTAATAAGGCACGGTGCTAAGCATTATTATTATGTCATTTATTTCTTAATTTATTATCAACAATAGAACAATGCAGTTTACCACCAGGTTATCAAACAATTTAACAATGCAAGTTATGACAACTAAGTTATTTCACCAGGCTACAAAACAATATAATACAGGCTACTTTGCCAGATCTAAAGTATCGGAGATACAAGACATTATACAGTACATATCATTCATTACACCTGGCGACCAAAAAATATAACAATAGTCGTTATGCCAAATCCCATGTATTTAGTTCCAAAACAATACAACAATATAGTTATTTAACCAGATTACAACGCAAAATATGAACACATAGTTTCACCAGGCTACAATACAATATCAGAATTCAGGTTGTATTAATAAATTAATCAGAATATAATACCTTTTTAAAAATAATGTATTTTTCATTCTACATATTAAAAAATGTAAATATTAAATCATATTTATACACAAAATATACATACATGGGTGCATGCGTGCGGACTCCTTTCTTTAGATCCACGCTTCTTTCACATTGACCTCTTGGACTCTCTTTCAAACCGCACTCCTTCAGCACCCATTCATTCATTTCCGACACTGTCCGCACGAGGTTTTCCACATACATTTCTTAGATATCTCATTCCAACCACATCCACCTTTCTCTAGTGTTTCTCCTGACAAACCCACGCTTCACATGTATAAAATAATGTTGTCGATAACACTTTTACTTAGGCTGCCATCTTTGCCTCTTTCACACTAGTCAAAATTATATATTTTTTTAGGTTTCTCTGGCCTCTCATAGCTGTAGGAATTGTATTTATTCTGATAACGTTGACCGTCCTTCCTCCCAGTTTCCCTAATCTTTTATTTCCTATTCAACAATAATGCTGCTTTCTCGCATAATAAGATGGTCATTACTAACCCATGCACAGCTTTAACCAGCTGTTTCTAACAATTACCTAACTATGATGCCCATTCTACCCCTTCTTAAACAAATGTTTGACGATGCAAGGCCAAACTTGGCATTGTGTTTAGGAGCTCTATGACGTCTTGCCCCCAATCAGCAGTTTCCAATGATGGCCTCGTGGGAAAGCTACGATGAGCAATATAGCCTTTAAATCTAACTTTAATTTAATTTATTCTCTTTGTGTTTTTGCAGAGAGAGATCGAGAAAAGGACAGAGATCGCGACGGGAAGGACCGACGGCGGCGTTCTCGGTCTCGAGACCACAGGAAAAGGTCTCGGTCTCGCAGTCGAGATCACAACAAAGACAACAGGGACAGTAATCGAGACAATAACAGGGACAATAACAGAGAAAACAATCGAGAGAATAACAAAAGGTCAAGGTCTCGCAGCAAGGAGAAGCGAGCTCGTGATAAGAGAAGTCGGTCAGGGTGAGTGACTATTCCCTTCCTTACCTTTTAAAATACCCTTTGCCCTTACTTTAGGCATGAAGACTACCCAAGGTGTACCTACCCAACCCCTACCTACTGTCTCACATTCATTCCTCTCTCTACAATGTTATTATTATTATTTTAATTCTTTACTAAAAATTTAGTAGGGGACCTGGTGGTTTAGGGGTAAGGTGTCGGACTTCTGTGCTGGGGGTCCGGGGTTCAATCCTCTGTCCCAGCACAGATTTATCTGATTGTAAAACCCTTCCTTCACCTCTGACAAGACATGTATTAATCACAACTTGTGAATGTTTGGAATGCCAGGCCTCCACCGTGGTTCGGATTCCACGTTAAACTGTAGGTCCTCCATTTCATCTCACAATCACCCTACCATTACACATTAGCGTAAGTGCGTATAACCCGAACAGGTAGTAAGACGCGATGCTAATAATAATAATACTAAAAATTTAAAGTTAAAGTTACTGAAAAGAATACAATTAAATTATCATTAAAAGTAGAAATAAAACATCCAAAATAAATTGGGCTGAAATAAGACTGAAACAAAGGAAATATATTTAAAAAAAAGGCAATCGCCTGATCATTCAAATAAACTTCAGGAGAGACAAGATCTTTGGGAACGAGGTGTATCTCACAAATATATATGTATATATATGCTAAGTTAGGTTGAATAAATAGTGGTTAAATAGGTCGCTAAGTTTAAAATAACGATAACATTTAAAAATAGAAATATATAAATATTAGGTTTATTAAAACAGCCACAAAACATACATCATAGGTAAAAAATAAATATTAGAAGAAAGTAAAGAATCTTAGAAAAACATATCTAGGCTAAGAGATTAAAAATGTGTGTTACACAAGCTGAATATAATAATTTACCCACATAATTGGAAGAACAAAGAAATTAGCTTCCGTCAATTTGCTTTTTAGGAGGTTATATTGAATAGAGGGAGGCAAAGGGGTTTGATGATGAAGCAGCTACATAAAAAAATAGTGTTTACGCTTCTACATATTAAAAGTTCCTTTATATTAGGTATATCTTATAGTCAAAAAGAAAGGTACTTGGCAGCAATTTCATTGGCCAAGTTGACAACAAAAGAAAAAATAAATAGTGAAAGAAAACATTTTAACTAAACCATAACACCTTTTGCTCCAAACATTATTAACACACTCTTCTTCCACAAATAAAATAGTAATACAACAAAAAAAACTTTTCGACTACTTAGCACTAAGTATCTAAAGGAATTAATTTTTTATACCAATTATTTAATAACAAAGAGCTAAAGGTGTGAAACCTATTAGGGTGTGTTGGCTCTTGGAAGTGGTTCTTTCACTTATTAATCTATGCTTTTCCCATATATTCTCTTTCCGTGCTCTTGGTCGGTAAGGATGTTTAAAACTAAGAATTTACAAAACATTAGTTTCACTCGTTGCTTTTTATGTTTATGAAATATGGTCTTTTACCTTGCATGGAAAAAATAAATCCGGTTTCAAAAACATGGAAATAGGATAATGGATATTGGAGGAGGTTGGTACATACACTAATCACCAGACCTTCTTAGTGTAATCAAATCTTGCAGGTTACAGTGGGCAAGACATATAACGCGAATGGAAGAAACTAGAACCATGTTTGATGTATTTATTGGAAAACCATTTGCGGAAAAAAAACCTTGATACACCTTACCTGGATTTGAACCTCAAGCGCCCTGTCATTGGCAGTGCATCCTATGGCAAGATTGATGCCTTAGACTCATTCACATAAACTATGAATTCTAAGAAAATATCTTCTTTTTGTTAGTTTAGTTTTCAATACCCCATATCTTGTCTTATAATGATGTTCTCTCTATCCGCAGTTCTGCCAGTAGAAAGGATAAGCGCTCTCGCAGAAGGAAGCCATCTTTGTACTGGGATGTACCACCCCCTGGGTTTGAGCACATCACGCCCTTGCAGTACAAAGCCATGCAAGGTGGGTTTGATTGTATGTTATGGAACAAGATTTGTCTTGTTCTTTTATAAAACTCTTGATTTATTTAAGTAACACATTAATTTTGCTTAGTGCAAATATTAAGTAATATTAGGTAGATACCCGCTTCGGTGGACGCAAGGTCTTAAAGCGCCACTCATGGCGGACTAGTCTGCCGATGATGGGGAGATGAGGTTCGAATCTTGGTTGGTTGTACCATAATAATCCACACTTCCTTTAAATATTACCTTCCTAATGTCCTAAACCCATTAGATTAACTAGTACATAAGTGTATAATCTGAACGAGTAGTAAGATACAATGCTAACATAAAAGTAGATTGCGGTGCTATCAATCTTGAGAACTTACCAATGACTAAACTATATATTTTATTGTTATTATATTACCAATAAAATGTTATAGTTGTGTGGAATTATGCAATTTTTTTTATCGAGCTTTGTGTGATAAAATAACCTTTTTTCTAACCACAAGAATTTCAAGTTGGATTTCCCAAACAGATTTTTTTAAGAATCACTACTTTTTGTCAAAAATAAAAATAGAGATTTTTAACTAAATCTATCATACATGTTAACTAAACATCAAACAAAAGTAAAGATTGAGAGACTGTTCATTATGAAACATCTTCAAATTTAATCAAATAATTAAACTTGATCTTTCACACATCTCTCATATGGTGGTGTCTTTGTTTGTTTTATTTTTTTATAAATATTTCTCAATCATGCTCAACACTTGGTTTTGTGTTTGTATTTTCAGCGGCCGGCCAGATCCCCGCAAACATTGTGGCAGACACTCCTCAGGCGGCTGTCCCTGTTGTGGGTTCAACTATCACCAGACAGGCCAGGCGCCTTTATGTTGGAAATATTCCTTTTGGGGTCACAGAAGTAAGTACTTTTTTATGTTAGTTTTTATGAGTCTTTGATATTTGGCGGCATAAGCTATCTTAGCCGAGGAAACAAGCAAAGGAAAACATATCTGTATAAAGAGGCATAATTATTTCTCCTGGTGGGTTGTATTGGTGGTCTAGGGGTAAGGTGTCGAACTTCTGTGCTGGAGGTCTGGGGTTCAATCCTCGTTCCCAGCACAGATTTATCTGATTGCCAAACCCTTCTTTCACCTATGACAAGACGTGTATTAATCACAACTTGTGAATGTGTGGAATGCCAGGCCTCCACACCGTGGTTCGGATTCCACGTTAAATTGTAGGTCCTCCATTTCATCTCAACCTACCAATACACATTAGTGTAAGTTTGTATAACCCAAACAGGTAGTAAGACCCGGTGCTAATAATAATATTTCTCTTGGATAAAGAATGATAAAACACATCCATCTTAATGCGCAAAATCTGGGATTGAGCCAGGGTGTCCAGCGATCTAGAAAATGGGGAAAAGTATTAAAATTTCTGGAATTTGCACATATCTACTAATAAAATAGCCAACTTTTATATACAATAGTCAAAATATCATTTTTCCTCCAGTTAATACACACCGCAAATCACCTTTAATACACGTGTCCATTGTAGAGCCTACTAATCTCAATTCTCAGTCATGTGATTTATGTGTTGTCTCTTTCCCCCTTTACTGCATGTTTTAAACCAAAATTGAGACCTTGCTGTATGCATACACATGATTTGATTACATTATAGGAAGAATAAATAAAAGTAATATGTCCTACAATAATAATTTTAAATTGTGCTTGTATAAGGTGATCTTCTAATAATCTAGTACCGCGCCAAGATTATGTACTTACCTGAAAAACCTGGTAATTTTAGTGTTTTATCATTCAAATACATATTATTCTTGATTGAAGAAGCATTTAGGCCTTATATTACAAAATAATATTGTCATGTCGACGTTTGCGAGATAGGCCTACTAAACATAATAATTAAACTACATTTTGTGATGATAATATTATTTATAATTTCACAACGAAATTCAATAGTTATGTTTGAAATACAGCATTTTAAAATATTTAATACCTGAATTTAGGCCTGCATGGTTATGCAAAGTATAACTTTATCAGATACTAAACATTTTGAATATTCAAAATGGAAAAATGGATTCGTATATCTCCATTGATTAATAAATGGTGATTGATTTATCTGCTAAACATGTTAGCAATAAAATATTATAATTTGAGTCAGGAGAGTTAGGCAGCCAGCTCACTTACCTGAATACCTGGTGTAGAAATTGTTTAGATAAAACACATTTTAAAGATGAGCTTTCACTGCTACAGGCAGCCATTTCAATTTCAGAGAGGAAGTTTTTCTTGTCGAACATTGGTTCTTTAGACCTTAAGGCTACTATTATCATAATTACAGATTTTATTATTTTGCAGGAAGAGATGATGGAGTTCTTCAATCAACAAATGCATTTATCAGGGTTGGCGCAAGCTGCAGGGAATCCAGTTTTGGCATGTCAAATCAATTTGGACAAGAACTTTGCTTTCTTAGAAGTATGTAACCTTCAACTAAATATGTATGATCGAAACTTTGTATAAGTTTATGAAACTTAAGATAGCTAATTTTATGAACAAGCGTTTTATATAGCTGAAAAAATACTGTGTAAATATTTCAGTTCAGATCCATTGATGAGACGACACAGGCGATGGCATTTGATGGCATAAACTTCAAGGGCCAAAGTTTGAAAATCAGAAGGCCACATGATTATCAGCCAATGCCAGGAATGTCTGAAAATCCATCTGTCAATGTTCCAGGTATGTGCAACCTATTGAGACTAAGTAATTCATCATCATTTGTTTCCAACCTATGGTCAGGTCATCTGTAAAATGTAGGGCTCTGCAAATATTCGGGCTTCGAATCGTGATTGTCATTAAAGTTCGGGATCAAGATCGAGAGTTTTGCAGGCTCGTCATATTCGCGCTTCCTCTTGGTGTATATACAAGTCAATTATTAAAACGCAATGGTAGGTATAGTCTTTCATTTAGATTATATCAGCAATTTCATTTATAAGTCATTTAGTAACATATATTGTTAAAATTGATATCCAATTTGACATTAATAACGTAATAAATAAATGATAGAATATTAGGAAAATGTTAGAGCACAAATATAAGTAAAAACACTAACAAATAACCATTTATAAAAATGAGTTGTTATTCATATTTTAAGAACATGTGTTGTTTCTTATATTTTTAAAATCTCTCGTTTTAAAGATGTGGTACATAGATTTTATGTTTGTTTTGACTGGTGACATTTTGAATATAGCTCATTATTTAACTTTTAAAATGATGAATTAATACATACTCGACTCAAGTTTGACTCGAATTAAAAAATTCCATTTGTGGACCCCTATTAAAATGCACCCATCTTCCTCTATTCTCCTGCCTTTCTTTCTCGTGTAATTGCTTACACGATGTTAATGTTTCTGTGCCATATGTGACTTAGCAAACCTATGGAACTTCACTTCATTTGTACACACTTTCGTCTACCGATCACTTTTAAAATCACATGATTCTAAGGTTTTTTTAATAAATTAACCTAAAACACACAATTATGTTAAACTTTTGTCATTTTGTGTTTTTATATGCTTTAGTGTGCAACATTAAATATTTTTTTTAGCCAAAAATGTTTGGTTTGGATTTTAGTGTAGAGTATTTAATATTATTCAAATATACTTCAAATAGAAAAGGCAGACTTTGCACAACCCTAAATTTGAATACCAATATGAATTCAATAATATCTGTAATATTAAAGTTTACAATTTAATTTACATTTGTTTCTTTTTGATATTCCAGCCGGGGTGATCAGTACTGTAGTACCAGACTCCCCTCACAAGATCTTCATTGGTGGTTTACCCAACTACCTCAACGAGGATCAGGTGAGTGCGTCCTCATGCTTGTCTCACCCTTTATTCCCCCTCCCACACCCACCTCTCGTGAGCTTAGACTCCTGTCAACCCCGGTGTCTTTGTTAAACTGGCAGTCGCTCTGCTATGCACCGAAAGAATTTTTAATTATCTTGATACAAGTGACACTCTGGATTTGGTTTAAGATAATCCAGAAAAAAAAACCCATTCTTTTTGACCCACACCAAAAATCAGTGCTGGAAAAAAACAAACCTATTATATTGACAAAATGTGTGTTCCCCCTCCACCCCCCGTTGGCATGCCTCGGTTTTATATAAAAAAATATCGGGTAATAATTTTTTATGTTTCTATGAATATTTTGTTGCCGTAAGATTCATTGTTGCTGACATTGGAAGGGTAAGATTTGGATCATTAACACACACACGAACACAATCAGAAAAAGGGGAATTTTCAATCAAAAACACACTTAAAGTTTTAAACTTTAAAGCAGTTTCTATAAGGAAAAACCTTGTTTCTTATGTTCCTCTCCACCTTTCCTTTGCTTTCTTTATAGTAAAAGAGAATAAATGAATTTGCAGGAGAAAGGAATAGGAATAATAAGGTGACAAAACTTTTAAGTTTGATAAAATATCAACGTTCTGAAAATTCTGGCTTCCATCCTCTTTACTCTGTGCTACTATCTGTCTCATATTTCTTTACCAATTAGGTACTTTACTCTAAAGAAGCTGTGTTGAATGTTTCACAGCACTCCTGAAGAGTTCCAAAATAAACAATAGAGGTCAAGGAATTGAGCCGTACCTATTTTCGTGAGATATAAATAACCATTACCCTCTTTGCCAGCTGCCAGTGTAAAGTTTTCACCGTTTTGAAAAAGTTGATATTTCTGTTAAAAGTACAAAAATAGAATTCATAAGTCGCCTCCTAATCTTCATAATATATTGAGAGTATCAATTTAAGAAAAAACACCTTTCTCTTTTTGATGTATACCATATTTATCTGAATCTAACCCACACGCACACACACACACACACACACACACACAAATCTAGGGGGGGGTGTTAAAATTGCAGGCTAAGGTATGGGCTAGGCCTTCATCAAAAGGGCAGGGCTGACTTTTTTACATATTCTATCTATTTTGGCACATTTTAAAGGTATATCATGGATCACAGGGTATTTGGTTATTTTTACATATTTCTAGGCTATTTTTTAAGTTATCGTTAAAAATAGCTGCCGAGTTGTGGCATGATACAAGACTATACCCAATGTAAAGAGAATAGAAGGTAGCGTCATTTGGAGAGAAAGACATCTGATTGACTGAGCGTGAAACGTTATTCCAGCACATAAAGCTGTGTTCTTTATGTGTGTCTTTCAATTAATAATTTCAAGTGATTCATTTTTAATGAAAATATAAATTAAAGAAATTTGTTCATCTGTCATATATCATAATGATCACGTTGAGGATAATAAACTACTGTTTAATTTACAAAAATGGCACCAAGTGCTGTTTATTTTATACAAATCACTACTTATATTCTATATACATTCATATTGTCTGCAACAGTCCAAAAATGGGTCAGTTGGTTCATCTCACCACTTAAATACCATTTTTGAGAAATCTTATAACACTTAGTCTGTAAATATCTAAATAAATCTTTACATTCAAATAAATACAAATTAAATAATTCTTATATATTCCATTCACGGTAGGAATTACTCTCTGAAAGGTCTTTTTCCTACCAATATCCTACTATATAGTAGATTTATGGTAGGGAAAAAGGCCTTTCAGAAGTCAATTCCTACCGTGAATGGAATATAAGTGTTCACATTGTTCATTTTGTTTTCATTTCTCAATAATAACTAATATTAACTAACAAATAATAAAAATATAACTCATTTAAACTTTTAATGAAAGCGTGAAATAACAATTCATTTTAAAGAATTGAGTGTTCTGACATTTATTTTGTATTAATCTTAAGTGAATCACTGAAAATGTCACATGAGAACATGGCTTAACATTCACAAAGTTTTATGGGAGACAAATTAAGTCCTTTTTAAATAATTATTGTTAGAAATTATAATATCATGTTTGTTAACATCATCATGTGATGCAACTTTATATAAGAGGAACCAAAAGACGCAAAGGAGATAAAAATGATTGTTTAAGAATGATGGGACACTTAGACATGAACATGTAAAAAGAACAAAAAAATATAAGAACAAACACAGGAAATATATATTGGATACTAATATGTATGTAAAGAACGCCTATTTTCCCTTTTTGAGATACATTTTTGTTATTTATGGAAAGGTGGATAAAGATGTTCCCTTTTATATATTCTTATCCATTATTCCTGTACCTTCTTCTATGTATATGAAAATGTACCTCAAAAAGAGAAAAGATATTTTCCTTGACGATATATCAAATACTAAAAAAAACAATTAAAATATTTGCGACATTTAAAGCTTCAAATATTAGGCCTCAAACAAAATAAGCACACTAATACAAATGGTTTGGATAAATCGGTTAAATTTGTGCTATTAACTCTTAAAAGGAAATCAACTGAATACTTTTGAAAGTTTATAAAATATATATCTATATAAAAGGATACGAGTCTCGAACCTAGAATATCCTTAAAGATTTGAGGGTTCCATCCCTACTTTTTGAGATATTTATAAATCTTTAATCTCTCAAATATCATAGGAATCAAGAATACGAGCCTCCCATTTTTACCTACTATACAATAATATATCATATTTCACCATATAATTGTTGCATATTTTATGATTAATTTATGTGGAAAAAGTTGGCTGTGACCATTATGTGAAGCTTTTTAAGAAAATAATGTCGCTAGCAGACAATCACTAGTTTAGCTGGTGAGAGAAGATGTGAGTCAACATATCATGTGACTTACGCTTGGTAGCTTGGTTTCTCGCATACTCCCCTTGCTATAAACCACGCAACCCAGCTTTCGGAAATATACCTACTGACAACCTGCATGTGCTGAAAATTCTGGGCTCTCATTGCGCTAGAAAACAACCCTGCATCTAAGGTTAGCGGAAGGGGTGTGACGGTGACAATTATTTGGGGAAATAAGGTAAACACAATGACCTATAGTTAAATACGACTATACAACCAATTCTTGCTCCCAATTAGTTTAGATAGCGCTATATTATAGTATATTGATTAAGGTGCGGCAAAAGGGAGAGCGAGTAATTTTACAGTTTTTACAGAATTAGAATGTTTAGGCCAAAATAAATCAAATATCTCTCCATTAGCAATATAGAGTTTAGTTTTCTGCAAATGCTAATAGCAACAGATCTTGAATATTTGTCAAGGGTGTCCTGGGATTTTGTCAAAACTTTTTCTCTTTGTTTAGAAAGTTTCGACAAAATTCCAGGACACCCTTGACAAATATTCAAGATCTGTTGTTATTAGGCATGTGCAGAAAACTAAACACACTGTTGCTAGTGGGGAAATATTTGATTTATTTTGGCCTAAACATTCTAATTCTGTAAAAACTGTAAAAAATACTCAGGTTTCCTTCAATCACACCTCAAGGAACAATTCTTATATGCGCAAGTGTTTTTTTTTTTTCGCCCTCCCAAAGTTTTGAATTTTGATTCTTTTTTAAGTACATAAATAAATATATTTTTATATACCTTAGCTAACTGACAAAATACCATTTCTTTTGTTGTTTCTTATTATTTATATCTTTAACTTCATTTTTGCTACTGACACTTTATATAAACAGAGGAATGGGATTACTTAAAGATCTCGAACAATATTTGGTTTGCTAAAGGATGATAGGAAACTGCCCTTTGGGATCACAATCACACCGTGGTCTCCCAGATTAGCGCTAGCAGTACTAACATTTCTAGCGTGGTCTAGATTAGCCAACAGAGCTGTGGAGTCAGGAGCAATTTTGAGTGGGGTGGAGTCGAGTTGGTAAAAATGTGCCAACTCCGGCTTCGAATGAAAAACTTATAAGATTATAACAAAGTTTTAGGGGTTTGCAAAGGCCACTTTTTAAATGTGAAATGAAGTTCAAGCGAAACTTGTGAAGAAAAGTCGAAGTCGATGCTACCTAGGATTTTTGTTGTCCCTTTGCGCTACTTTAAATTTTTAAATTAATTATTTTTCTAGATTTTGTCAGTAACAAAGGCCAGGAAAATTTCCTTATTTTTTTTACCTAAGGACTATATTAATAATAAATGTACACAGGGTTACTGACAAGCTTACTAACTTATCAATTAAGTTTTAATTTTTACTGAAATCGTGGAGTTTATAATATTATTTTGCGAACTTTACATTTGCATGTCTTTTTATCGGCATTTCTCTGATAATAGTCAACTCCGTTTTTGTTTTTTCTTTCCGTATCAGCCATTTTAATAATAAAGAAAATGCGAAGAAGCTAAGAAAAAATTCTGTGTCAAAATGCACTTGTAAATTTGTCACAGATAATTCCAAAGTGATGGCCTATTAAGGACCAAACTTTAGACACGAGCTGCGATGATAGCACAACTAAAGCACTTTCTCTGCATCATACCAGTGACCTTGGTGTTATTTCTCTATAGGTATTTTTATTTTTTAGAAAATTATGTTAGCGATAGTGAAAATGATATATTAACATTTACTTACCCATTTTTTATCCGTGATTATGTTATGTTAGTTAAATTACTAGTCGGTGTTAAAATTCTGTTTAGGAACGATTTTAAAATGATACAAATATTGAAAAATCTAGTATTTAGTAACAGCAATAAGCCAACTACCGAGTCGAAGGTTATCTGATAGCTCGTGATCTTAATAAAAAAAATCACACATTTGTAGCTGATGAATGACTAGGCACAGTACGAATCTTGTCTTGAATAGCCCCCTCAGAAATTTAGGGGCTGTAGCGCGCTAAGATTGCCTGAAAGTTTTGGGCGCTATGAGGTTTCATACGTTTTGATTACACACTGACTGTAAAATAACTACTAATCAATACAAGAGCTTTTCAAGAGCCATATTGATCCATGTGGTGTTATTTTTCTAATATATATTTTGAAAAATAACCTGAAACTATTGTGTCAATCCTCAGAATTGAAATTACATATTGCTCAGCATATGTGCACATGTCTTATTTTTGACTCTGCTTTTGAGGTGACATTTTTCAATATGTAGACAGGATATATCTTTTACGTGGGAAGTAACTGGGGTGTAGATAATAGCCCTCAAAACAACACAAAAAGTTCTCATGAACATATGACCTCTAAGTTCGATGGTTCCTTAAATGCCTTCCAGGGTTCTCTGGAAATATTAATAGTTCTACAGTGATACATCCTTGTTCGTGTAGCTACAGCCCTGCCTGTGTACCAGCAGTGATACATCACTTACAACAGGTGCATCATGGGATATTGACAATTCCAGGAGAACCTTGGAATGCTTTTCGGGAACCACCGAACACTGAACAGATGTTCTTAAGAACTCTTTGTGTTGTTTTGAGGGCTACTATTTACACTCCAGTTACTTCCCACGTAAATCGATACACTGTGTGTGTATGTTTAGGCATTTTCACTCAAAATTAAGTATGAGTGAAAGGAAACTATCAACCCCCCTCCCATAATCCCCCTCCCCCTTCCAAAGTAATATAGAGCCATATTTGTACTAAAATATATTTTAAGTTGAATTTCTATAATAAATCTATCCTGGATATAGATTTCTTAGAATGAAAAAATTTCTAATCACACAAATTCGGATTTTTAAATATTAGCCTAAAATTGAATACAAAAAATTAAACTTAGAACTTTCAAAGAAAAAAATCGAGTAATGATAAAAATACTGGAGTTCGAGCAGCCACTAGAAATCTACTCTGTAACTTGAATTTTTTAGTACTCACACCCATTATATAAATTTATTGGAAAAATATTTGTGCGTAGCATATTTGTACGCAGTGTGAGTTTCATGTTAAAATAAAAAAATAACCTTACACTACATTATATATCGGTAAAAAAAATATCAAGTATTATGGAAGTACTCTGGCCTATACATAAAGAAGCGCTAATGATCAAAATGTGAATATGGTGACAAATTTTCGACATATTGATAGCAACATGGCTGTGTGTTGTGCTTCACTTGACAGGTTTTTAGGAAATTAGAATCAACACATGTTGTCCATGGCTTCCAAGAAAGAAGATGGTTTACGAGACAGCAACATTCTCAGTAATTTTAAATAGGCGTAATCGTTTTTTTTAATCTAGCCATTGTGGTGTGTGTTAAATTTCATGATGAATCAAATATATTTTCTCATTAAACAATTTCTATATTTATATAAAAGAGGAGCTTTACAGATTTACCATCAACCTTGCTGCAGTACTTCCCACTGCCCATTTAGTCACGGCTAGATTGGATTCTCCTCCTGTATACTGCAAACTCAGGCTACCAGTGAAAGCGCCATCCCAATTGCAAAAACTACATCTTTCTCTATGAATGGGGAAGCACCTACCTCTCAAAAAACATTTAAATAGAATAGAAATGCCTCACTTTTTTTTTGTCAGGTCAGTTAGCATAACCTTCATTTGGCTTGCAAATGATCAAATGACAGAATGGTCTAAGGCATCACACTCGTGTTGGACAGGGACATCGAGATTCACTTCCTTGTTGGATCAATGAATAGTTTCCCACTCTACTTCTACACATATGCGAAGACTACCGCAAATGCTTCTTTTCTCATCCTTACTTTGTTAGAGTAATTATCATAGATGAGTATAACCGGAACCGGTAGTAAGACGCAGTGATAAACAAAGCTTGTAAGTGTATTAGGGCCACTAAAAGATGTATTAAACTATATAACACTTGCGAATGCTTGCAACACCTAAGCACGATATGAAGTGTCAATACTGTTAACACAACAAATTATACAATGTTTATTGTATAGTATAGTTACAAAAATAATATAGTATGAATAGTTTGCTTGTTTTAGTTACAAAATAAGTAGTATTAATATGTTTGATCACTGGGATAAGAGATTCACTGTGAACAATTTATAAAAAATATTGCTCACTGAACAACTTTCAGGCATATACTGAATGATGAAAGAAACAAGATGGGCTACACCCGTGATCGAATGCAAGGAAAGAGCGAAGCAAGTGATGAAATTTGGAAACGTTGTGGTTTAAACTTGACGAAAGAGCAAAGCATTGAAAGTCGAGGTATTGCTGTATGTAGCCTGTAAAAGAAAAACAAACCATAAGCCAACACCTGTTGATTTCATATACCTTCAAGATATACCTTTCAGATACCTTCAAAAGCAAGAGACGAGCGAACTTGATCCAGATTTTCTCATTGAATTTTTAGGTATCACAAATTCCTTCCTCCTTGTATTTTAATTCTTTTGATAACTTTTTTTTTACAAAATTGGTCACTATTTCAACTTTTTTTTTTTTTGTAAAGATTTTGTATGACTCCTGAACTGCAACTGACATTTTCTCTTGCCACTTAAAATATATAGCAATGGAAAGTTTTTGCAGTGTACATTTACTTTCATTTAATTTCCCCTTTACTGTTAAGCTCTCTTTCGCAAAGAGGATTAGTAAATATATCAGAAACGTGAATTAGAAAGTACTAAGATGGCGGCTAATTGTAATGTTGCTGTCTTGTCACCGAGCAAATTGAGCAGGTAAGTGTATTTTCTTTTGTTCTTTTCTGTGTCAGATACGTGCCCGATGTGTGACATGTTTTGTTTAGTGAGCGAGACGACTGGCCAGTTGTCGCTGGCGGATTTACGAGAACCTTTCAGGTTTTCATCATCACTCTGAGGGAGAACAAACCCACTTTATAGCTTGAGCTATTTTTCATGAAATAAATGTTGGCTTTGATAATTCTCTCTGGGTGGCAATAAGATCATCTTTCAAGAGATTCAATCGGCTATTTGATCTGGATTTGTTTTCCTCTTTGGTTTAAAACATACACCATCACTTCTCATTATTCTCAATTTTTTTGAACTTTGGTTAAATTTAATGGAAAATATTATTTTTCTATAGCACACCTTCCTGATTTTTTATGTGTGGCTTGGTATGGATTGTTGCCACATCTCATCTTCATCAAAATTCTTTCAGCTGTCGATTCAAACACACTATCATTTTTATATTTTTGAGATCTATTTGTTATGGCTTTTAAAGCTTTATTATGTTCTCAAATACAAAATAGCTAGTATCTGCTATTTTATATTCACAATACGTGCATTCTTTTTCTTCTGTGGTTTTCCTAGCCGACTTATGCCTTAACAAGAGATTTATAGGAATGAACGTGGACGGGATTTACATTTTTACTACGGGATGGGATATGGAATGCGTCAAAATAATGGGATTGGGACGAGAACAAAAATTATAAAAATGTAGCTTTAGGATAATTTAATAATATGAATATATCAATTTTAAATGGTAAGACTTATAAATGCTATAATATTACAATATAACCCAAATGGGTAGTAAAACTCTGTGCTTAAAAAAACAACTAAACCTAATATAAATAGAGCTGGGTCAAATCCGAATCTCCAATTAATATTCAAATCCTGAATTTGAATCTGAAAGGAAATATAAATTTAGAAGAATAATAGAAAATACAAGTAGTAACTAAATGTTAACATAATTTCTTATAATCGATTCTTTACAACATTCACACATTCAGTTAACTATTAAATTACTTATATAAGGTCTTGTTGAGTTCATCATATAATATTATTGGTTTTGAATCACCAATAAGCTGTATAAGAGCTCTAAAACCAATTTCACTCGGACATTTTTAAAAAAAAATCCATTAAGGATTTGAATCTCAAATCCAAATTTTTTACGAATCTATACAATCATTTGGGATTGAAGAATTCAAGAGCCCTTTCCTATAAATAATAAAATAACCAAGTCCAGGCCGGTCAACTATTTTGCTGTTGTTGCCGATTAGGTAAGTTTTAATACGCCTACATCGATCTAAGCTAAATGAGTAGTTTAATTGTTCCGAGCAAAGAGGAGGGTGCTATAGCGACCTAGCCAATCAGATGGTTCAGCATTGGGAATTTCTTTCAGGTTTTTATTTAGGTGAAGTGACCCTCAGCTGCCAAACCGAAGCCAGACAAATATTTGCTTTTCAGAAATTGCAGCTACCTTTTTACAGGTTCTGGGAACAATATCAGGAATTTTCAAATTCCACCACACATATGTTCATTTCAGGAATATTGTATTTCAGGAACAAAGCAACAGATATGGAGCTTTATTGTTGCCATTTTGAAGAAATTTTCAGGTTTAAAAAATTAAAATTATTTTCAGCAGTCCTAAAATATCTTAGGGCTGGTTGATTGGCCACCCTAATAGTATTTGTAGATGGCTGTTTTTTGTTTATTTTTTTTCTTAGTTTGGGTGGGGAAATTTTCTCTTTCAGCGCCAGGTAATATTTTACCCCTAGCCATTCTGTGTAACTGTAGCTACCATCGGCTGGGCCAAGTGATAAACAATCAATATTAAATGTAATTTAAAAAAATCAATTCACTCATCTGTACTTCTGCTTTCTTCCCCCCTTCTGTCGTAGCTAAGGTTTGGCAATCGCGGGTATTAAGACTCATCCTTTGCTTGTCGAAACGATAAAATCAGAGGGCTGATCACACACGCACGCATACAATTGTGGTGGACCTGGCAAGGCAAGTGCGGACACTTTTTATTGTTTTGAGCCTTTTTGAGTTTCTAGCACAAGCCGAAAACAACTTGTGATATATTTTTGGTATGTACATTCTATATTTTACCCAGGTGGGGACAAGTAGAACTAAATGGTTTCTGATTTATTTGAGCTAAATGTTATTTGTTATGTATCAGATTTTTTTGTTTTCTAACTATTTTTGATAAGTAATCTGATAAATATTTTATACGGTTGTGTTTACTGTAACTTGTCGCTATGTAAAAGTAAACTTGGGAAAGTCACATCACAATGTTAGCATTTTACCAAGACTTTTTATGCTTATAAAATAGAATGGGAACAGTTTTTCCCACATTTTCTCCACTGTTTCTGCATTAAAATTGGGGTACATCTCCTAAATCTCTTATTCTGATGCAATACAACTCCCCTGCCCACCGCCTCCTAAAAATATTGCTTATCTCTATTCCACTGTTGTATAATAAAGAATACCGAATACTGCACTATCATTGAATGCTTGGTTTAAAGCAATAATACATATCCGAGCTGTCCGTTATCTGTGCGTTGAGACAGGCGCTTACATAAACATATTCTGCTTATTTAAGTCAGAAAGTCATACAATTAGCGCTACTTGTCATCCATATTTAAGATGTGACTTTTCAGATTACCAAGCTTCATTTATAGGTATGCATTAATAGATGAGAGTGCACTTTATGTAACCCAGATTGTGTGCCTCTGATGTTGTCGTAAATACAACCGATTATAACCACGGGAAATGGCGACTTTGTTTCGTGTCTAAATATATTGTCAAGCAATGTGGTTGATATTTGTATTATATAGTAACTTTCTCAAAACCATTTAATGATTGGGGGAAGGGGGGTTAAAAAGTTTTTCTGATGGCACACAATCATAGGTTTTTCTTATTCAACTTAAAATGGAGGTGAGCATCTAATATATCCGAGTAAGTTCAATATATTTTATAAGATCTGTGAAATGTCAAAAATGAAATAGGAATGGAGGATTTTTTTACATTCTATTTCATTGTGTTAAAACAAATATATTTTTAGTTTATTTCTATATATTTTTTGCATCCACTTATTTTTTAACAACACTAAAAAAATTCTATTCAGACAGTCTCTAACAGTAGATACATTGTAGGTGTAAAGAACAAAGATATTTATTTAGGTGTACTGGTGAAAGAGAGTCTTTTGCACCTATTTGTAGTTTTCATTATTTGTTCTACATTGTAGCATGATTCTCAGAAAAAACGAACAAACTTAAGCTTTAAATAATACTTTTAAAGTAACACACTGAAATACTGATTTATTATATTTAAATAAAGTTTTTTTTATTCCTTGTTTCACTCTTTTACTTTAAAAAGTCATCCAACTTAGGTACAAAAGACTTATGAGGCGGCATTAATGAAATGAGTCAACAATAAGCCTATAATTTTTGATGGGGGTGGGTAAGGGAGGGTGTGTGTAAGATTATTTACACAAATCTTGACAGTTTTAACCACAGTGTTTTGTTAAGTAAATGTTCCATCAAAAACAAGTAATGCTACCCTGGTATGTGATAAATGATATGTTTTAGCAAACTACAGATATCATGCGACTTTTTCATACTGAATGGTTTTTTTTATGATCTCACACACGTTAATTAAGATAAGTGTTCAAAGAAGATAGTCGGTTACACTATTTGAAACTGTAAAAGTAAAATAATAATTCTAACACATTGTCATAATCTTGGGACTATTTAGGCTTTTTGGCGGGTAGATTGCTCTAACCCC
>CABFVX010000533.1:2015-61983 GCA_902151425.1 Timema shepardi | reverse complement strand
CCCCCCCAGGTGTTGTTTATTGTAAAATAAATTTATTTCATATCAGTTGTGAATAGCCTACCTGGCGAATTTGGCAATTCCCATTTTGGTTTAGTCCAGCACAATTAAGTTTAATTCGGTGCTCCATAAAATAATGACAAACGCGTTAGATTATTTACAAAATACAATTTGTGAGTCATTTAAAATAGTGTGGTTTTAAACAAATTATAAAAACTGTTGAATGTTTGATAACATAACCCCTCAAAATTGAATACCGATAAAGAAAATGTTTGTAAGGTTACACAAGTTATGAAATATCTTTGGATTTGATTTTGAAATTTCTCCTTTGATGTGGTTGGGATAGAAAACAAATGAATTCTATGTTCAACAAGACATATAATAGACAGCATACCTTGTTAGTAGCATCAAGAAGTGGTAATGGGGTCTAAGATGTCTGATTCATAATAGATTTAGCTAAAGTAAATAAAGTAATATATTTTTGGTTAATACCCTCAGGCTTTTCTGAACATGAATACCTAATTTCAGCTAACTTTGTTGTTGGTTTTTGATTTGCAGCATTTACACACAAATACACGTTATTTTATTATTTGATATGATTTCACACAGCTTATTGATAGCAAAACACGTTTTTATTTATTGATAGATTTTTAAATGAATACTATATTTATCATATTAAAAATCACATTCCATCAATCGGAAGACCCTCTTCAATAGTTGAATGGTCTAAGCCCCAAGGCGTCACTCTTACAAGATATTGGAATGTCAATGATTGGGAGATAACCGAGTGGCTTTTCCTTAATAATTTTTCACACTCCCTTTGCATAGATGCTGGTACACTTTATTTTAAACCTTCCTCATCCCAAACAATAGCGTAATTAGTTGTTAAGTGTATAATCAGAACTGGTGGTAAGATGCAGTGGAGGGGGAAAAAATCTGAGATAGGCAAGGAGAAAAAAAATCTAAAAATTGATAAAAATTCTTTTTAATTCAGGCTATTTCTGCTTTTTAATGTTTGCAATTGCTCGCCCCCACCCTTATCGTGTTGCCTCGCGTCGTGACATGCCCCTCCCCCTCTCTTCACCAGTAACACTGGGTTTGCTGTGAGTCTAAGCTGCAAGCCTTGCACGCAGTACCACTGAGTACGTAGTTTTCTGCCGGACAGGTGAAGGAGCTGCTCATGTCGTTCGGCCAGCTGCGGGCGTTCAACCTGGTCAAGGACTCTGCCACGGGGCTCAGCAAGGGATACGCCTTCTGCGAGTACGCCGACGTTACTATGACGGACCAGGTCAGTTGTACAAGTCGTCGTCGGCGTCTTCCTAGATTGTCCACCAGGGACAGTTTTTATAAAACTATTTATGTATTTTGCTCCAATTTGATTCAGGCTATTTTAATTGGACCCAAATATTTTAATCTTCTTGTGTGTTCTTGTTTGAAAAATGAATATTTTTTTTATAATATCCAATATATTATATTTAGTTGGGAAATGGTTGGAAGAACAGTATTATTATATAAAGTACAAATTTTTATTAAAAGAAATCTGATAACCTAGTTTTAATATTCTCATAAGCTTTTTTTTATTGCAATGTTCAACACCATTGGTGGGTTGAACCTTTTTTTGTCACAATTTAATAGTGTGTGATAGGTGACCTGGCGGTCTAGGGGTAAGGTGTCAGACTTCTGTGCTGGGGTCCGGGGTTCAATCCCAGGTCCCGGCACAGATTGATCTGATTACCAAACCCTTCCTTCACCTCTGATAAGACATGTATTAATCACAACTTGTGAATGTGGGGAATGCCCAGCCTCCACCGTGGTTCGGATTCCACGTTAAACTGTAGGTCCTCCATTTCATCTCACAATCACCCTACCATTGCACATTAGCGTAAGTGGGTATAACCCGAACGGGTAGTAAGACGCGGTGCTAATAATAATAATATACCCTTCTCACATTTGAATATGTTTCTTATTATTCATTGCATCTACTAGTAAATTAATATAAAAGTTAAAATGTCATATCGCTTAAATTCTAAACCCCCAGCCTCTCATTGTCACATAATCCCTACTGATCATATATAGTAATTCAGGCAACTCAAACAAAACAATGTATTTGTAATGGTTGATGTTCCAAAAGTTTGTAAGTTATGGATGTTGTGCAGGCGATCGCGGGTCTGAACGGCATGCAGCTAGGCGACAAGAAGCTCATAGTGCAGCGGGCGAGCGTTGGCGCCAAGAACGCGCAGATTGGCCAGCAGGCCCCGGTACAGATCCAAGTGCCGGGTCTTAACATTGTGGGCGGGTCTGGACCAGCCACAGAGGTCTGTGAGACTGACTGCTTTAATATTAGGAGGATTTACTGTTTGTTCTACTAGAGATGTGAGAGAGATCTATCTATATAATTTTATGAATTTTGAAAAAAAATTAAATTAAACAACTACCCTAAGAAACTAACAAACCAAACCGAGAATTTATTATTTCTAATATCATCATAAAAACCCAAAAATAGGCAGCATTTTCCCCCCAAAACAGCCTTCATTAAGAAATGTTTTGGTTATAAATATTGTTTTTCAATATCAAACTTTGACATTATAAATGGTACACATTGGAACTATCACAATTGTATTAATTGCATTTATTTATAATGTGTATTAGTTATAGCTTTAGTGTTAATATTTTACAAGAATAACAATTAATAGCTGTTTTTTTAGTTTTTTTTAATCTGAGGTGCTTGGTTAAGCTACAGAACCCTTGAACCACTCCTGGATCATGAAGAGTCAACTGTTTCAATTATCTTTGAGCTCTAAATGAGATGTGTATGTTACAGGTGCTTTGTCTCTTGAATATGGTGACACCGGAGGAGTTGCGTGACGAGGAGGAGTATGAGGATATCCTTGAAGATATCAAGGAGGAATGTAATAAATACGGGGTGGTTCGCTCTGTCGAGATCCCCCGCCCCATCGAGGGTGTGGACGTGCCGGGCTGCGGCAAGGTCGGTTCCAATTTTATAATATTGCAAAGTCTTAAACTGTCTCAACCCAGTTACTTCTTATTTGGAGATCTACTTGCACACGTTTATTTTCATTTCATTTAAAAAGGGTTGTTTTTATACAATTATTTTACTTCCTGTCTGATTTCTTTGCCTTATTAAGTTTTAAAAACTAACCTCAAACAAACGGTTCAGCTGTATCTTTAACTCATATTTGAGTTCCATCCCCAGGATCAGTCCTAATTATTGAATAGTTTTTGAATTGAGTGAAAATTGACAACCAGGACACTGGAAACAAACTCTGTACTTTGGTTTTGAACCCCATTGCTCTATTACTAGAGCCTCGTAAAGATGGTGAGACGTTATAAAGTGAAAAGTGCCATACAGAGATGGAATCAAGTATTTTTTCTCTTTGGTAGTTTTTAGATATGATTTACAATGTTTTTGAAAAGCGAAATAAAACGAAATTGTTTTGTTACTCGAAAGCATTAATTAAACACAAAATTAAGAGAGAAAAAAATTAAGCAGAAATTTTGACCCTGCTGTAATTTGCTTAGTATTTTGTTGTAGGTAAGCTAACTTAAGGCTACAAAATTGTGATATATGCAGACAAACTTGACAAATAATTTTAAAGCAAATATATAAGGTTTCAATAGTAAATTTTAATTGTGTATATATTGTTTCAATATGTAAACAATACTTAAACATCTCAGATAGCATGTAATTTTGAATAAACACGAGGTGACCTGGCGGTCTAGAGGTAAGGTGTCAGACTTCTGTGCTGGCGGCCGGGGTTCAATCCTCGGTCCTGGCACAGATTTATCTGATTACCAAACCCTTCCTTCACCTCTGACAAGACGTGTATTAATCACAACTTGTGAATGTGGGGAATACCAGGCCTCCACCGTGGTTCGGATCCACGTTAAACTGTAAGTCCTCCATTTCATCTCACAATCACCCCTTCCATTACACATTAGCGTAAGCGCGTATAACCCGAACGGGTAGTAAGATGCGGTGCTAATAATAATAATCCTGAAATATCACCAAAAAGTGAGATTAAAAAACGAAATTTAACTAAAAATAAAACTATCTTAACGTGGCTCTATCTATTACTGAGCCATCCTAGAGTGTGCAAATCCAAAGGTCCTGGATTAGATTCTTATGTCAAAGTTGCCATTATCAAAATAATTCAGTTTGACTCAATTTTTGAATTTTTTCGGAGCAGGGGTTTTTGAAGCAATAACTAATTTATTTAAAGCATGATTATTTTTTTTAGGTGTTTGTGGAGTTCAATTCAATCATTGACTGTCAAAAGGCTCAACAGTCTCTCACTGGCAGGAAGTTCAACAACCGTGTTGTTGTCACATCTTACTTTGACCCTGACAAGTATCATCGGCGGGAGTTTTAATCACTCGAGTACTATTACCATGAAATAAAACTGTATAGTAGAGCTGGGCCAATCACCGAATTTGCCGACTATTAGCGGCCGGTCATATAATGTTCTCTAGATTTGTACACATGAATGTTATTAGATAATATATAAAAGAGATGCAAGTCTTGGAGTGAAAATGTATTTGTTATAAATTACCTCTAAAAGAAAATGATTTCTCAAATTTTTAGCTCCTTTAGAATTGGTTGCTCTGCTTTTAAGACTTGTGGTGTAGTTGCCAATTGTCGCGAAATATCATTTCTGGTGATAGGTCTAGCCCTATTTAACACAGTTAAACATTCTTCAAATTACTCTTTTTAGTTTTAATCGGTAATAACTAGGAGAGCGCGAGTTGACATTTTTCATTTCCAGTCGAGTTTGAACAAAAACATGGTTTTAAAGAGCAGGATTTGTGCGAGAAATATTTCAAGTTAAATTTTTTCTAAATATATTCATTCATAACTATTTTTTTATAAAATAAATTATCACACACACATTCCGATTTTTAAACTAATTTAATCTACTTGTATAAGTTATATATTTTTAAATCAAACTAAAGGAAATATTGAGGGGCTCTATTTGTAGTGTAATAATTAAACTTTTACATTTGCTATACTAGAAAATTAAGAGTACTCAAATGTTTAATGTTTTTTTTATAATCTATGAGTTTGAACTATTAAAACTTGACTTAAACTTGAATTTTGAAGTACTCGCGCAGTCCTAATAAAGAATGTAAAATGGTCTTGTTTTATTTGTTAATCCAGTGAAACGTTTATTTGGTCATTTCCTCTTGTCCAATCAAATACCTCTTTGTGAAGCTACATAGCTATTCATGTCTTGGGATAGCCATCTGAGATCTAAATGATGTATCTTTTCCCTTGTATTTATAGTGAAAGTAAAACTATACTTATTACCAATGTTTTTTTATTGGGTATTATTAATTTTAGAAAACATACTTTTCTGGACTTATTTTCATTATTGATGTGTGGGTATGAGAATAAAATCGTTTATAAAAGAGAAAAATATTTGAAACTATTTTTTCTGAAAGAAGATAAAAGATCATTTCAATCTCTAAATGTGGCCTAATCTGTGTTTAATATGGTGATCCTATCTGTATGGGCGCTTAGCTGAGCAGTTTCCAACCTTTGTAGGATTTAACCCCAATTTTTTTTTCTCTGATATCACTACCCACAAGCATCCTAATTATAATTTTTTAAATGGGTTGTGTTAGCAAAATTATAAAATTGGCAGGGTTGCCATGCACCTGGAAAGCCGGTTAAAAAAAACAGGTAACTTAATTGTGTCTGGAAAAAAACAAAGAAACACAGGGAATTTCACTAAAAAAAAGTTAGAATTTAGTGGATTTGGGTAATAAAATGCTTGCAAGCTTAAAATAGTAGGAGTAATATAGACTAAAATTTGTAACGGGGGAGTCGAGCAGTCTGATAGGAACATGTTTCATTTATGATGGTTATGCTTACCAGCACCTCGTCAGCTTGAGACAGGTCCTGAGTGCAACCATGACGACTCGTTCGGCAAATGCCGCGCCTTTTCAGCTTCCTCCGCACACCCCCACGTCTTGTTTCATCCGCCTCCATCCCCCAACTTCATCAAGCCAGTGCTACTGGCAGTTGAATGAATTCATTCTTTGAATTTGGGTTTGTTATTTGTTTGTTGTTTGAAAAAGATTACTCCTGTTGAAAGAGGTAAGTATCTTGGATATTATTGTTTTTGTAGCGATGTTTTAAGATTACCTATATTGTCTGTTTGAATCTTTATGGTGTTTAAAATTTTTATTACATTCTAATCCTGATTTACCTGGTTGCTGCCGTGGCCAGTATATTCTGTAAAGTGAAAAGTTTATGAAAATATTGCCTCCATTCTGCTAGTTTGTCATAAAATTAGAGTGGTTGTAAAAATGACCGATTGGGTTTGTGTCTGCGCAGAGCTACTTTACCTCTTCCACCCCCTGTGAAATGGACTAGCCCACTCCTACCACCCTTCTCTCCAAGCTCACAGTTCTTTTTCTCAGATCTTTCCCTCCAGTTAAGGGCAGTGTTAGGAATATGCAATTCTGGTAAAATATCGATATTTGAGTATGAAAAAATGAACGAGAAGTATATCAATATTTCCCAGTATTGATATTTTCATTTAGTAATAGAAAAATAAAGGCAATAATAAGAAAAGATGAATAAATTTAATAAACAATTGGAAAAATAAAAAAAGTTGGATTAAAATTTTTCAATACCGGATAAAAAGTACTGATATTAGTAAATTATCAAAAGTTTGATATCGATACTGGTATCGGATCATTCCTAGTTCTAGTTTAGCATCTCGTAAAAGTGTAAGATATTGAAACCATTTAAAACTCTAAACTTTATATTATCTACATATGACCTTACCTCAGGATTTTTTATTTTGACCCAAGCCCTCATTTTAATCCCATATTTTTTTTGAAAAAGGCTCTAATGATTTTTATTAAAATAAATGTATATGGACTAATTGACCTCCTGAATAACGTTTTTTTTTGTTAGTAAAAATGTTGAGGAAAGATATTTTAAAATTAGCTTTAATGATTGGTTCGAAATTAGTGCCTTGGGCCTAATAGTTGTGTTTGTGATAAAAAGTTGTTTAAGAGTATTTTACTGATTGAGTTTTCTATAATAGTTATTATGATACATTTTTGTATGATTGTGTCGTATCGCTTATTACAAGTACTTAATTTATTTGGTAGTTTTTGATGGGTTTGCAGATTTACCGTGGAAATTGATATAACAAGATTTAGTAGCCCTATTACCCCGCTAAATTGAGAGTTGACTATCTGGCTTTTTTAATATTCATTACAATATGGTAGGGATGAGTAGGGCAGTTTATTAGAGGAAATGCACCTGAATGAGCAAGGAAAATCACATGCTAATTTCATTATTGTAAATTATTATTCATGATGTGTGAGCTACTTAGTCAATACAGTACATATACAAAAATCAAGATTGGTTAAAATGTTTTTTAAATCAAGTAATATATTCTTCTTAAATAAATTAGATACCACATTTGAACACAAAGTTGTACTTTTGATATTTTCACCTTTTTTTTCATTCCATTCAGGGCTTACAACAAATATAACCAATTTTTCCTTCTAGAAAATGTATGTCATTGATTTCTCATCCTTTTCCAAATAATTCTTAAAACATGTGTTTACTTTGCACAATAAAACATGCCTACAATGACAAATTACCGCTCTTCATTTCTAAAATTTTCTCTAAAACATAATGTAATGCTGCTATAATTATTATATGTATAATATCTATTAGGTGTCTGGAAAAATGAAAATTTCCTCTGGAAAACACAGGGAATTTTGTAATAAGAAAATAGTGGCAACCCTGATTGAGACATCTAAATGGAAAAGTTTGCAAATTAAAATCCCAGATATTCAAATAACATTAAAGAGGTATTAAAAATCACAATTTTTCTGCTTAGGATTCTGTTGTTTTTGATAACATAGGGTATTTTTGAAATTGACCTTGAAATTTATGACGCTGCCTAGAGAGGGACACTGGTCTTGAAAAGACTGAATGTGCCAATTTATTGTGTACATTAGTGGTTTGCAAAGCTTTTAGACAAATATCAGCTTCAACTTTGCTTTGAAAAAATATCCGGCTTCGGTAATTTATTGCCATTATTCCAAATCAATATTTGCGTGGGAAAATATGAAATAAATAGTATGATTTGGTAGTAATTTGATTTATCAGAATAAAATGAATACCACAAAATATATATATATATATATATATATTTCTAAGCCAAATTGTAAAATACTATGGTACCATAAAATATTTTGACTTTGAGTTGGCTTCAAGAATATCCCATATGTTCAACTTGACTTCTCTTCTATACTAATTACCTTAATAGGTTAGAGGTGAAGGTTGAATATAGAGGAAGTGTACCAACATTTGTGTGGAGATTGGGAAAAAAATTAGGGAAAACTAACCTTACCACACCTAACCAGGATTGAACCACAATCTCTCCGGCATCGACAATCTCATCTTTCGCAAGAGTAGCACCTTAGACTATGTTGCTACCAAAGCGGGTATTTTTAGCAATTCGGGGGGTGAGGGGGGCAAATTAAACATGAACAAAGAACATTTCAAACTATTTTTATTTTGTTGAATACCAGTAATTGTGGTTTTCAAAACATCTGAGATACTTAACTTTATATATTAAAAATTTTATTTGCTCAATACACTTTTATCATACATATAAACTATATGTATATATTCTAATAGGATAAAGACAGGAAAAGTATAATTTAACGAATGTATTTGCATTTATGTGAAGATAAATTGAGGAACCACTTTTTGGAAAAACCCACTTCCAAGGCAAGATACCCATTTAGGATTGGAACCCCAATTTCCCGGTCATCAATCCAGTCTCCTTCAAGAATGATGTTTTGGTGTGATCGCAATAGTTGGCTCTTGAATATTAAGTCACTAAAACCCTTTTTGCATTAAATAGTGATCAACCAGTCATCTATATTGTTGAAAATTTTACCTTATTTCAAGTTACAATAATTAGTCATGATTGGGACACAAAATTTTAATTGACATTTCAATTTATAGCAATTTAAAAAAAAACAAGCAATAACTAAGACGAGCACTTGTTCAACTATAAGTGAATCAAATCCTTGTATAAATCATTGTGCCGCTGTTTGCCCTATGCCTGCACGGTGTTATAGGAAGCATTTCCTGTGCTGTTGCCTAAAACTACTTTCCTCATAATGAGGTACAGCACGCCTCCAACCACCATCTGACCCCCGGCCACTATCACAATGATCGCCCATGCGGGGATGCCAGGACCTCCTGCAACAAAATAAGTGTTTAATAAAGTTGAGAGAGTTTGATTACTTTCGGCATATTTTAACTGCTCTGAAAGTGGTCTGCGATAAAATATGTAATCATCAACATCAACCTGAGGCCAGGTCAGTTTATTAAAATGCCTCCATCTTCCTCTTTACTGCCAGCATTCATACTCCTTTATTTGATTCTATTCTTCTCTCACTCGCACACTTGCTGTTGTCTACTCATCTCATCTCTTTCTTGATCCTACTTTGGGGTCATCACCACCATTCTTGGGATACTTTTACATCCTCATTACATGACTTGATTAATAATTGTTTTTAATACCACTACACATTGTTGCAATTTGCGAGGTTTTGGGCAGTAAGCAAGAGAATGAACCTGAAGTGTTTTGAGTGCTGGTATAGTTTTTACTGTCCAATCAAAGCCCCGTACACACAAGTTTGTAGATAAGCTTTTATTGAAATAAGCAGCGTGTTAGCTACTACAAAATATACAACGCACATTCATGCTTCATCCTTGTTGAGGGAAGAATTAATACAAACAAAATTAATATTCCTTTTAGAGAATTGTTTTTGTGTGTAAAAATTAAATGCTAATATTACATTTATTGACTACATTTAATTAACACTAAAGATCACATGATTTACAATCTACTTGATCCTTGCCACACGACAGCTGATAGAAAGAAGGTATGAATTGAGGAAGGACTTGGTAAAGTTATTTATAAATGTGAAAAAGGAATATGATAGCAGAAATAAAATTTGGAAGGTGATTGAGGCCAAAGTGGAAGGAAGAGTTGTAATGAGAGTAAGAAGCATGTATGAGGATAACAGGAATTGCGTTAAGGCTGAGAGTGGGAGGGCGAAGTGGTTCCAAATAAAAAAAATGGGGCGAAGCAGGGGAGTGCCGTTTCACCACTACTATTTGTAACGGCAATGAAAATGGTCATGAATAGTGTGACAGGGAAAATCGGGGAGGAAAGAATGAAAGTCTTATTTTTTGCTGATTTTATGGAATGGGAGGGAGGAGAAGAAATACAGGAATGTGGAAGTGAAAGAGTGGAATTAAATCTAGAATGGCAAAGTGTGAAATGACCAAGAAGAGGATAAGGCCATAAAGTTGGACAAAGAAGCGCTGAAAAAAAGTACAGAACTTAAAATATCTTGGAAGTGTGACTGAGGCAAAAGGGGAAAGTATAGAGGATTTAATGAGGACAACAGGGAGAGTTAATTCTACAGGTGTGTAAGAGACCTGCTAGGTTGTACTTTGTAACTATTTTCACATATGCAGAAGAAACATAGACATTGGATGTAAGAGAGACTAGGTAAGTGTAGGCCATTAGAATGAAGTTTGTGAGGAGCATGTTAGCTGTCGCAAAGAAAAACAGGATTAGGAATGAAATTATCCAGGAAAGATTGGGGGTACAGGGATTACATGAGATAGTAGAGGAAGCAAGACTGAGATGGTATGGACATGTAATGTGGATGTTGGAGTATATGAGATAGTAGAGGAAGCAAGACTGAGATGGTATGGACATGTAATGAGGATGTTGGAGTACATGAGATAGTAGAGGAAGCAAGACTGAGATGGTATGGACATGTAATGAGGATGTTGGAGTACATGAGATAGTAGAGGAAGCAAGACTGAGATGGTATGGACATGTAATGAGGATGTTGGAGTACATGAGATAGTAGAGGAAGCAAGACTGAGATGGTATGGACATGTAATGAGGATGTTGGAGTACATGAGATAGTAGAGGAAGCAAGACTGAGATGGTATGGACATGTAATGAGGATGTTGGAGTACATGAGATAGTAGAGGAAGCAAGACTGAGATGGTATGGACATGTAATGAGGATGTTGGAGTACATGAGATAGTAGAGGAAGCAAGACTGAGATGGTATGGACATGTAATGAGGATGTTGGAGTACATGAGATAGTAGAGGAAGCAAGACTGAGATGGTATGGACATGTAATGAGGATGTTGGAGTACATGAGATAGTAGAGGAAGCAAGACTGAGATGGTATGGACATGTAATGAGGATGTTGGAGTACATGAGATAGTAGAGGAAGCAAGACTGAGATGGTATGGACATGTAATGAGGATGTTGGAGTACATGAGATAGTAGAGGAAGCAAGACTGAGATGGTATGGACATGTAATGAGGATGTTGGAGTACATGAGATAGTAGAGGAAGCAAGACTGAGATGGTATGGACATGTAATGAGGATGTTGGAGTACATGAGATAGTAGAGGAAGCAAGACTGAGATGGTATGGACATGTAATGAGGATGTTGGAGTACATGAGATAGTAGAGGAAGCAAGACTGAGATGGTATGGACATGTAATGAGGATGTTGGAGTACATGAGATAGTAGAGGAAGCAAGACTGAGATGGTATGGACATGTAATGAGGATGTTGGAGTACATGAGATGGTAGAGGAAGCAAGACTGAGATGGTATGGACATGTAATGAGGATGTTGGAGTACATGAGATGGTAGAGGAAGCAAGACTGTGCATGGTATGGGCATTTAATGAGGATGGAGGAGAGGATTCCGAAGAAAATGATGGGAATGAAGTATGTAAGAAAAAGCCTGCAAAGGAGGACAAGAAATATGAGAGGAGCAAATAATAGAAAGTATGCAAGTGAGGAGAAGAATGTTGAAAGATAAGAAGACGAAAGCATCTTACTAAACTGACCCGACCACAAGCTGGAGGTGATGATTTCAAGATCTCTATTTTTTCTCGATTGAGATTCTTAATTTTAACCTTGCTTTCTCAATTTCATTTCATCATCATTTACAATTTTAATTTATTTCTATTCATCCTATGTCAAAAAATATTTTTCTAATGTAATAAACTAATGTATTTGCAATAAAAACAACTAAAGAGTGAAAATATTAAAACGATAAATTGGTCACATTTTATTTGTGCAGGATCTCTAAAATATAAAGGTTGTGTTGAATAGGCCAACATTTACAAATTTCCAATACTAAAGTTAGATGGCCAAAAAATAATGATCTCGATGAAAATCAACTCAATTCCGAATATTGTTATAAAAAAAATTATACAGAACTAACATTTTCTTGAATATGAGACCCGAGAGTCAAGGTATCAAAAATTGTGAATAATTCTTGACTGGCTGGTGTACCCACATTTGTGTGGTGGGATAATTAGTTTAATTCATTTTATATTTATAAAAACAAGTTTGCAATGAATGATAACTATCTTCTCCCTCACCCTCTTTTTATTTAAAAAAAAAAGTTAAATCTTTGAACTATATGGAAAGAAACATACTGTAATAGCTCCTTGTGATAGTCTTTCTGCCACGCAAAATCTTTCTCCTGGCGTCCACTTCCTCGAGAAGTAAACTCATGACCACTGGAAGAACACAAACACCATTTATATTTTTATACCTTAAATCAAAGGCGTGAACAGGAATTTAACTAGTGTTGGGAGTCAAGTTATTTCTATACTCTTCTAATTAGGAGGCCTTACAAAAACATTTAATGGGTGTAGTAAAGCTACTGCTCTTAAAATTGAGAATTTGCCTACATTCAATACATCTACATTGGTCTTTTTTTTATTTATTTTTTTACACTTTTAAGCTTTACCTATAAAGGATTTGTTTGTGAGGAGTGGCATAACTATTTTAATCATAATTGCAAGGTTATACAAGAAAAATCGCAAAAAATGTAATTTCCGAAGCAATTTTTTAGATTGTTTTAGGGTGTAATGAAGTGAACTGGATAGAACTAGCTCAAGAAAGGGATAGTTGGTGTAATTTTTGCAAGCGTGGCAATGAACTTTCGAGTCCCTAATGCCCTAGAGAAGGTGAGTATTTATGACAGTTTAAACACTGCATTAACAGTATACAAACAGGATATCACTTTTTTTCTGTGTATTTTCTTCTTTAATCGAGAATAATGTTCTTGTGACATATTACACCCCTACCCTATTTATCAGGTAACCCCAGAAATAGCGCTAATCTGAAAAGCCAATCAGATAGTAATGCGGCACCTTTAACAGTAGAAGGTGGATCGGCTAAGATTAGCCGGTCGCACTAACATGTTGAATTTGTTCTAAGCTTTCATTAAAATGATTTGGGTCCAACAGAGAAGAGTAAATGCCCCACTTGTCCATCTACCCCTAGATGCACCCCTGTCCCAACTAGTTTGATATAGTTTCATATTTGACACACAGGTTATTAACAACTTGATGTAAAGAGATAGAATGAGGAAGATAGCTTAAAGGAGATTCATCTTCACCAGTATTTATTATTCTTTCACGGGAGCTTTGGCCATTCATAACGACTGGGAATCTACTAAAAAAAAGTTTTGTCTCTTTGATAATGTAACATAAATTGATTTCACCTGTGAATGGGATAAAACCAATATAATCTAGAGAAATAAACTGAATTGTTTTTAATAAATTGTATAATGTCGGTCAAGGTCAAAGTTGTCTTGAACCAACATTACCTGCCATTTGTTCTGTATAACTTTGCAAAATATTTTAAAAAATTATTCCTTATTCTCTGTTGCAATAAACGTTGGAACAATAAGCATTTTACCAATAACGTTAGTTCATGGCTAAAAAATTTACTCGTTGGCTGAGAGGATTTTGGGGGGCGTTCTTTCACACAAAATAAATACCGCAATTTATGTGTTTCATTTATTTTTACCCATAAAATATTTAGATTGTGTACATAAGAAAAGGTTCACAGTTTTCTTTTATCAGGAGTGTACTGGCAGGTTCTTAGCTGCCCGGGACTACAAATTTGACAGTCCTTAAGGTGGAGATGTAGGTAACGCAAGAAAAGCCCAAGGTTTTTGCAGTTTTTATAGCGAAACTTTTTATGGTAAAACCCGCCTCGGTGGCGTAGTTGGCTAACGCGCTTGTCGTGTTGAGCTCGACTGCTGAGGACGGGAATATCGAGGTTCGAATCTCGGTCGGGTGAAATGGGGGTGGTTTTTCCTAAATGGTTTTCCACTCTCCCTCCACGCAAATGCGGATTCACTTCCTCTAATTCAACCTTACCAATTCCTAATCCATTAGAGTAATTAGTACTTAAAGCATATAACCCGAACGGCTAGTAAGACGCGGTGCTAAATATTAATATTATTACATAAGAAAAGGTCCACAGTTTTTTTTTATCAGGGGTGGACACGGCAGGTTCTTAGCTGCCTGGGACTACAAATATGACAGTCCTTAAGGTGAAGATGTAGGTAACACAAGAAAAGCCCAAGGTTTTTTGCAGTTTTTATAGCGAAACTTTTTATGGTAAAAATAAATATATTTAGGTCCCCCATTCCACCCCTACCTTCCTTTACTAAGCTACATAGTTATCTTTACTTTGTTAACAGCTTTTAAATATACTTGCATCATAAAATTTGTGAGTAAAAAAAACACTCAGCCTTTAACGCACTTGTGTTGTGTCCACAGCAAGACTTATTACCGTTAATAATTGCTGTTTGGGCAATTGGTAGGCCTGGGAAAAACTGCCCTTTCCCTAACACCCCCGTGTTCCCCTTCCTCTGAGCTGCCCTGTTTAGCTACTTGATTCTATAAAAGACTCTACTCACATAATGTCATTGCAGCAAAGTAGAAACTTTTTTGCATCGTCTTCATGATTATAACTTTTGTTGGCTCTTCCTTGTGAACAGTTTACACCTGAGACTGTAACGAAGATAAATTTAAAGAACTACGTGTGTGCACATGTGTGTCATACCCACACCCAGCTTATCTACTTATCTTACTAGGAATAAATAGCTTATCTAGAATTGACTGGGGGAAAAACAAACAAATACCACAGATGATAAGAGTGATGCGTAGATTTTTACAAAGAACAAGTTGTTGGGTAGATCTTTAATAGTCTCACCCACACACAATTATAACTTGGGCTTGGGTTTGATACCAGCCGGCTACTCTGAGCAATATTGTTACTTGTTAGATATAAATGGGGGTTAAAAACGAATGTCGGTCTTGGAGTTGTAATTAATTAAAGAATGTGAAGCTAGTATATTTTTTTCATTAAATGACTCTATGCTCGAGTGATTCACAAGTTTATCAGTAAAACTGTTGACACAATATTTACTTGGAGAACTATACTCTTCTTTCATTTCTTAGTAAGTCTTGACATCTTAGCTAAGTTGCTAGTGTGGATTATTAAGCTAAGGGTTCCAGGTTCAATTCCCGACAGAGTCAAAAAAATTCATCATGGGGAAATTGGGTTTCCAGTCTTTCAAAATTATTAATTAATCGATTTGTAAGTCATGTGCTCATTAAGTCCATAGTAAATACACCAATAAATTTTAAAAATAATTACATACAGCAGTGTCCAAACAGTTTTAAATCAGGCGCATCAAATTCATTTGATTATATGCACCAAATTAAAAATAACAAAAGGGTTTCATTAAAAAAAATTGTCACCTTTGTAAGGAGTTCGGTTTTAAAGCGAACTCAATAGGTCAATATGAAAGAAATGTCTTATGTTGGTTTGGTCATGTTGAGATGATGAGTGTGAATCGAGTGACGAAGCAAATATATGAAGGTAGAGTGTGTGGATCAAAAGCAAGAGGTAGGCCATGAACGATGTGGTTAAAAACAAATATGTGATAAAGAGAAACATTAATAAGAGTTTTAAGAATAAAAGAGCATGTATGACTCGTATGGATGTTGATGAAGGGAAGAGAGTATGCAAGGATAGGGAAGTGGGGAGAAAATTTGTGAGGATCATTTAAGTGTGGAGTTGTTCTTTGAGCTATCTGCACAGTTTCTTGCCTGCCCTGCAAGGGAACACCCTGATTAGGTATGTAAGTAAAAATTATTTCAAATTAGTACATCCTTAGTACAAATCAAAAATTAAGATATAAAATAATACAACTCAGCTTATGTTTTATCCCTGAGAATTTCACAGTGTTGATCAAGCATTCCCTAGATAATTAACCAGTTTTGAAAAGATTTTGAATTTGATTCAATTAAATGTGACATTGTAAAACGGTAAAAAATACTTCCTCTCCACGCATTTGATAAAGAAAAGATCAGATCATATTTTATGTTGATTCATAGTTAGGTCCGCTGACCGCACACAGTCACGATTCGATACATATGTTGGACATGCCTGGTCTAAGGTATTAATTAGTCTACCTTTGCACTTGGTTACTGTTGACCGAGAGTCTAAGGTGCAAGTGACTTGACATGTCACCTGGTATTGTTTTCCACATATGATTTTCCCGACATCTAAGAGCTAAACCATGTTTTTTCCTTATAAAAGCACTAGCGCTCGGGACCGAACGGTCTAACACATTAGCCTTTCAATAGAGTGGATTGCTGGTGAAGATATCAAGTCTCAAATCCAGGCTGAGTGCAATGGGTGTTGTTTATACCCCCTTCTTATCACTAATGCAGGTGCACTTCTTCTAAACAACCTTCCTGATGCATACCCCTTATATGAAGCTTTTAATATTTGGTGTTACTCACTTCAATGACCTAACAGTCTATGGCAGCTTTCTCATTTTAGATTGGCCTGCTGATAATGGAGGAGATCAGGTTTCAAATCTTGGTTTGGTCTATTGACGGTTTTTCCTAAATAGTTTCCCACTTTCCTTTCCCGCAAATGCGGTTAGATTTCCTCTAAAATGCTTCCTACCTCACCCTTAGCCCATTAGAGTAATTAGGAAACGTGTGCTGCTTATAACCTTAACAGGTAGTAAGGCACTGTGATAAATTATACACATTTAACACCATATATATATGGTGTTAAATGTAATTTTAAAAAATCCCTAAAGTCACCGTTTTTGTTCCAGCTTAATAGTTTTTGTTTGGAGCGCCCTTGTCTTATTTACGTACAACTTTTACCCGTTTCTGGGGTGCCGCATGGTCTAAGGTGTCACTCTCCCTGTAGACTAAACTTACAATGACACGGAGATCGGGGTTTGAACCTGGTCAAGAATACTTACTGAGGTTTTTCCTCTCCGAATTGTTTTCCAATCTTCCTACCTGCAAGTATGAGTTCACTCCCTCTAAACACAAACTTACTCATCCATAACACATTAGAGTAATTATTACACATGTGACCCGCCTCGGTGGCGTAGTTGGCTAACACGCTTGTCGTGTTGAGCTCGACTGCTGAGGACGGGAAGATCGAGGTTCAAATCTCGGTCGGGTGAACTGGGGGTGGTTTTTCCTAAATGGTTTTCCACTCTCCCTCCACGCGAATGCGGGTTCACTTCCTCTAATTTAACCTTCCCAATTCCTAATCCATTAGAGTAATTAGTACTTAAAGCGTATAACCCGAATGGGTAGTAAGACGTGGTGCTAAATATAAATATTAATATTACACATGTGTAAAATCTATACAGGTAATAAGAAGAAAAAAAAGAATGGAAAAGTACACCTTTTAAAGTGTTTTATTATTTTAAGAATATTGTAGGAAGGTATAATTTTAGAGGTAATTTACCCCCATTGGCATTGTAATGGGGTGAGAAACCATTAAAGAAAAAAAACCACCCTTAGTAGACATGACTGAAATTTGAACCCCAAACTCTCTCTTAATCAGCATGCCAGTCAGTATAACACGGAAATGACGTCTTAGACCATTCGGTCACTCAAGCGAGTTTCTTTGCATTAGTTATAAAGATGTCAGAGAGATTGAATTCATAGTTACCCTCTTTGGTGGTTGCATGGTCTAACACGCTAGTCTCTTGCATTAGACTAGACCGCTGATGACGGGGAGATCGAGGTTTGATCCCAATTCAGTGCATCGAGGGTTTTCCACTTTCCCTTCATACAAATGTGGGTGCACTTCCTTTTAATTAAACCTTCCTAACCCCTAACACATTAGTGTAATTAGTACGTGGATGTACATATTATAACCTGAACGGGTAGTAAGACGCTAAACGAGGAAAGTAAAATAATTCATAGTTACTGGGAAGAACTAAAGATATATTTTTTAAAGTAGGTGGTGAAGTCTTGCTAGTAAAAATATTGCACATCGTGATATCATCTTAATTAATCAACTTATGTCAAAATATAAGGAACATTTTCTAATTATATATAAGGTTTAAATTAGGAGGAATAGCCAGCACAATTAGCTGAGTGATACTGGAACAGAAATTGTTTGGATAAAACACTAAAAAAAACATTTAAGAGGGGGAAATTGATGTTATTGGTTGGACTACAAGGTTGACTGGTTTAATATATTTAGTGTGAAATTATATATTAGAATTTTGATTTACCTTTGGGAATATTTTAAATACTCTATTTAGCTTCACTTTAAATCAAGTGGGGCAGTGGAGGAAAGGACTCCACACACACCTCTGCTTGAATCCATCAAACAAATGTTAATGTTAGATTATTATTATTAGCACCGCGCCTCACTACTCGTTCGGGTTATACGCACTTATGCTAATGTGTAATGGTAGGGTGATTGTGAGATGAAATGGAGGACCTACAGTTTAACGTGGGATCCTAACCACGGTAGAGGCCTGACATTCCCCACATTCACAAGATGTCTTGTCAGAGGTGAAGGAAGGGTTTGGTAATCAGATAAATCTGTGCCAGGACCGAGGATTGAACCCCGGACCCCCAGCACAGAAGTCTGACACCTTACCCCTAGACCGCCAGGTCACCGTTAATGTTAGAATAAAATACTATTATGGTGTCATACATTTTATTAAACACCTTCACATATGGAAACAGTTAATATAGTTGAGACTATATTAATGCTTTACATTATTTAACTTTACAGAGTATCATTAAATAGCAGTGTTTCAAATGATGCTCAGTAGATTTTCTTAATAGCACTTTTATGCCACATGCGGTAGCCTTTAATAAACTCCCTTATGTTATTTACAACTACAACAAACATGGCCAGCACAATATGTTGCGATAAACTAATATACCATTCCAGAGAATCTTTTTTTTTACACAATAAAAAGCAGAAAAAACGGAGAACCAAACAGTTGAATTTGAAAGGAATAGGAACAAATAAATGGTTCACACTTTACATTGTTGCCAGTGTATAAATAGTATTCTATTGGAACTCTTCAGCAGGGAGTTTGAAACGTTCAACACAACTTCCTTAGAAAAGGAATAAAAAAAGGAGGGTGGGAGAGGGGGTGAGGGAGGAAGAAGAAATTGGTAACGAATGATAGGATATGTAAATTTTACATTCGTTACCGTTTCCAGTCTGTGGTCTGTCACTTTTTTATTCAAGCCGTATATTTTCCACTACCGGCTTGATAGGCCTGTGATAGCGTCATATACCTTATATTCTAACTTAAGACTAGGACAGACACAACATCCAGTCTCCAACCGTTAATTTATCAGTGTGGGAAAGAGGTGGATTGATGTATTTTAATAAAGCGATTCAGGACACAGGCTAGAAACAGTTCATGATGATGAGATTCTAGACATTATCAAATTACATGGTTTTTCAGGATGTGTGGAATTTAGTGTTTCTATTTTAGAGAAGAATCTAGACTGGATCTTTATTTTTCCTACAAATCCTGAAATTAATTATAGAGAACATTGGTTTAAATTAGGAGGGATAGCCAGCACACCTACCTAGGTGATACTGGAGTAGAAATTGTTTAGATATAACACTAAAAAACACATAAACACATTTTTAAGGACAAGCTTTCACTGTCACAGACAGCTTCATCAGGTCAGGAGAGTAGACTGATGCTTTTGGTTGAACTGTAAGGTTGACTGTCCACCTTTACAGTTCAAACAAAAGCATCAGTCTACTCTCCTGACCTGATGAAGCTGTCTGTGACAGTGAAAGCTTGTCCTTAAAAATGTGTTTGTGTGTTTTTTAGTGTTATATCTAAACAATTTCTACTCAAGTATCCCCTAGGTAAGTGTGCTGGCTATCCCTCCTAATTTAAACCATGATTTAGCCTAGTGCTCTCTACCACATAACCTCAATTTATAGAGAACATTACAAGCCAGAAACCTTTCCTTCTGACTCCCCCCCACAATGCGTTCTTGAGTTTTTCTTTCTCTCCGTGGTTCTAGTCCACAAGCGAGATATACCGAATAAGCGTCCAACACCGTTAGTGATGATAATGCCAACATTTGCAGATAGAGGGTGTCATGTGGTCAGCACAACAAGCCCTTAAGCCATTAAAATCAATTTTCTAAACCAAAGCTGCTACTTCTTTATCCAAGTAGCTCCTCATTTGTACTCGCGAGGCTATGGTTGACCCCGTCCCCGACCCACTGCTTCACAGATGAGTTTTGGAAGCAACGTAGATCGAACCCAGGTCCTATGGATTTGTAGCCAGGAACTCTGACCACTAAATGTTAAATTATTGGTCTGGTTGTTCAGTTTGTCCTGTAATTATGTTGAACTAAATCAACCATAATAACACTATGAAATAAGTTTTGATTTAAAGTTGTTTTTTTAAATTTTTAATCTGATATTTTTTCAAGCCCTTAAATATTCTTTATAATCCCAAGGTCACATGCCTAGTTTTTATGAATCAGTCATCTTACAACTATGCTTGCAAGCCCTGGATATATTACAGCTCAGGATGGGACCCTTCAAATCCTTAAGGATATTCGAGATAAGATTGGATTCAAGACTAAAATAATTTTAAAAAATGTGTATGATACATTTTTTTCAAATTTTGAATTGTAATTTGTTTTATAACTTTATTAGGCCTACATCTTATTGATGGATCAGACTAATGAAATCGTTTGAAAAAAACCTGACCAGGCCCCAGACCACTAGTTTAACCTAATATATGTTATATAGCAAAAAAAAGTTTATATTTAGTTAATCTTTCTATTTTTTATCATTCCATTATATTTATATTTCCTCTTTTGTTCATAATTATTTCTTACGATTCAGATTAGAATTCATAAAAATAAAGTACAAAAAGTGAATGGTAAAGATTAAATAAACATTAACAATCGTCACTGTATATCACTTTCAGAGTCACTACTCACAACAATCGAAATAACTTTCTTTTTTGAGGAATTCCTTTTGTCACTCGGAGACACAAAGTCGTCGTCAGACTCAAAGTCTACTAATGAAGGAGATTTTTTTCTTTTAGTAGAATTATTTGTATGTTTTTTAGACCGGTCTTCTTCAGACTTAAACTCAAATTTACTGCCGCAAGTATTTTCTTCGGTAATTTCCAATTTGGAAACAAGGGTATTCTTCGTTATTATTAGACTGCCACCACCGTTGGTCTTCGAACCACTTTTAGACGATTGTTTCTCCTTGGATGGAGTTGCCGATGTGGAAGGATGAGAGTTACTGGAGCTCGTGGAACTATTTTTGCTGCTACTAGTTGATGAGAATGAGGTAGTTTGGTTTGTTGATGGAATACTTTTACCACGTATGGACATTGTGATGCAATGTTTTTCTGACAGTGCTGCCTGCGCTTTTGGTCCTAAAAAAAACACAATAATCCAATAATAGTGTATTCATTTTTTTAAAAGAAAACCTCTTTTTTCTATTGAAGAATAAAAAAAACACCCCAAGTGTGGAGGGAAAAGTCCACAAGGGAGATCAAGGCAGAGAGTTGAGAGGAGCAAATAACATCTAGTATGCGGGTGAGAGGAGAAGAATGGACTAAACCAGGGGTTGGCAACATGCAAGAGTGGCACTCGGAACAATTTTCAATGGAACGATGAGCGATTTAAATAAAAATAATATAAAACCTTAAATTTTAATTAAAACCATTTATGTTAGTAATAATTTTAATAACAACGAGTCTTATGTTTAAATAATTCAATTATTGTGTTTCAAAATAATGTTTTCAGAATGTAAATTTTGCTAAACACATAAATTTATAACTTTGGTATTTATAATATTGAATATTAAAGTAACAGTAATTATATAATTTATTTAATTTAGAAACATGTTGCCACATTTAAATTTTACAAATTTAACTTAACTAGTAGAGATATAGTTAACTACTATAAAAATGTAAGCGATTTGGGTGGGCTTAGGTTGGTTGGCATGCTTAGTGACTTTGCAATATTACTTCAGCAGAGCACTACTAAAAAGTTGACGAGCCCTGGATTAAAGTATAGGGAGGAAGAATTGTACAAGGTAAGAAGAATATGAAGGCAACAGGGGCTGTAAACAGTTTATGATGATGATGATGATGATATAATTGCTATTCACCAATTGTCTATGTAATTACCAAAGTAAGCCCAAACGTGAGGCAATATTCGTACAATAAGGTCCGACAAGGGTACAAACCTCTCCTCACGTAACTGATGGTGCTATACGGTGTAAAATGAAAGTCCTCCTTTAAGTAGCCCTCAATGAGTAAGTGGGCCACTACCGCCTCGGCCATTTCACGGGACAGTGCTGGCACCTTCACATCTCGAACCCTCAAGTTGGTGGCACCTTTTCCTAACCAGGCGTCAATCAACTTCTGACCTACAAACAATATGACCGATATTTATCAAAATATATTAAAGGTGTGCGAAGTTAGAAACTTCGACTTGGCTTCAAAAGTACTCATATCTTTGTGAGAAACTCCCACTCTGAAAAAATAGCCCTTGGTACAGTCAACCATTATTCCAAACCCAGCCACCTCGTCACCGGCAATCCAGTCTATCGAGAGTGGCACACCTTAGTCCATCTGACTTTAAAAAAACTAAATAAATGAGTAAATAATTGATTATTTTGATGACATATTAGTATAATTATTAAGAACACGGTGGGTTCTATCTCACAGACCTGTCAACCTCGAGTCCATACTGGCCGCATTCGCCATGATCTTGAACAAAGACCGGCAGTACTCAGTTATAACAACCTCTTTTGTTTCCCGAGGGTGGCGACAGTGGTCACACATCCTGTTGCAGTCCTGACTCTCCCACGCTTCATCGAAGTGGGACGCGATGATCATACGCCGACATCTATGAGAAATAATGACCATGAGCTCGAGAGATAATTTATATTTTAGGGGGGGCCAAGTAGGCGAAGGGTCTTGTGACACCACTTTTTCCCCCCTCATACTCCTCTGAAAGTAGTCACCAGGAAGTACCTGACAGGATTCAGGCAGTACGCCACGATGCCATACAGTTTCTCCAGACCAGTTTGTTGCGTGAACACCATGGTGCTCAGTTTGAACACATCCATGAAGCGGTAGAACACGATGCAATCTGCTGGTTGGTTGTCACGGCCGGCCCTCCCACTCTCCTTTAGAGACAATAAACAATAATTTTCTGAGTTAGTTTACAGTTTACATTCATTACTGTTTCCAGCCTTTGGTCCAGGTCAGTTTTTTATTCAAGCAGTATATTTTCAACTACCAGCTTGCTAGGCCTGTCATAGCTTCATATACATTATACTCTAACTTAAGGCTAGGACAGGCACAACGTCCAGTCCCCGGCCGTTAATTCTCTACTGTGAAAGGGTAGACCCACATTTCACCAATGATACATTTTTTGCCCATACCAGGAATCGAACCCTGGGACCCTTAGCTCATTAGACAGACACGCTACCGACTGAGCTAAGGCACTAAATAATCCCGAGTTACCGAGATAAGATTATCTTCTATTTATTTTTAGCAGAATGTCTCTCTATCTATTTGGGTTATATGCATATGTATGTACTAATTATGCTAATGTGCTAGGGTTCAGGAAGATTGAATTTTGAGGAAGTGTATATGCATTTTCATGGTGAGAGAGTGGGAAATCATTTTGAAAGATTCTAGTCCTGATCTTTCTGTCATCAACAGTTTATTCTATTACAAGACTATTGGCCCATTCGACCACCGAAGAGGGAGACAAGTATAAAATCTAGTGATGAGTCAATACCATTATTCAATTCTTTAACAGCTGTATCGGCGGTACATGAGGATAGAGGTGTCAGTCTTGTCTTGCCTGATAACAAGGAGATTGGGGTTTGAATTTCTGCGGAATGTACCTAAATGAGGTTTCTTCAACACAATTTCCCAATTTCACCTTCACATAAATGCAGGTACATTTCTTCTAGATTCTACTTTTTTGATCTATAACCCATTAGTGTAAATAAGTGGATAGTCCTGACTTAATAACTCATTGTAGAATAGTATCGTAATGATTATAAAACAATAATGGATAAAATTGGTTATCTGGAAGCATTCAATTTTAGTGCCTGGGCCTAACCTTTGATAAATACTTTGAGATTTATAGACCCAGCAATTTCGAGCTTATTTTATAAGGCTGTTTCTTGGTCTCTAACTGTGTGTCCAGTGATGGATGACTCATTATTTACTTTCGTCTCTACTTGCTTGATATTGTTTATGAATTGTGCTGTTGGGTTGAAGAACCCAAAAAAAGAAGGTAGCGTTTGGACATCTGGGCATTGTAATATCGTTAAGGTCAGCAAATGAACAAACTGGTTGTTGAATTAAATGGAGGTGTGAAACAGACATAAATAAAGAAGGTATATATCTGTGGGACTGGTATAACACCAATGGCTTGGTGCGAGACGGTGTCAAGTACATTTTAAAAATACTACTTCAACTTTCTTCTTTGATAGTAGGGAGACAATTGTCTATATTTGGGAAAGTGTCAAAGTAACCACCGATTAAACAGCACCACTCAATATTAGAAAGGCGTTGAAGGGTTGTTTATTGTTAAAACTTCACACCCATCTACTTTTTGAGAGTTGAATGGCATGTGTAGATAAAATAACATTTAAGGGAAGAGGAGGCTTGGAGATCACAGACCCCTAACAGTCGGAGTCCTAAGTTATGTTTATATCCGTATGCTTGGCGGAACTCACCTGGTAGAAGTTCTCCATGGATTTTGACAGGGAATGGTGAATGACAAACCTTACGTCCGGCTTGTCTATACCAAGACCAAAAGCGATCGTTGCTACAACTGCCTAGAAAACAAGACAGGGGAAAACACTCTTAATATAATCAACAATTCAAGATGGAATCGTGGAAAAATAAAAATATCTCAATTTCTAAAGGATATATTCTGATATTTGAAGATTGTTAAAAATAAAGAACTTGAAATAACCATAATATTTTACTAATATCAACCATTTCCAGCCTGTGCCCAAGTCAATTTAGTAAAATGGCTTCATCTTCCTCTTTCCGTCCACCATTCTTTTCCTCTCATTTGCACACTTTCTGTTATCTGCTCTTCCCATCTCTTCCCTCCCAACTTCAACACCGTCATTCTCCTTGGGATTATTTCATTTTACATTCTCAGTGCGTGATTATGTCATAGTTTTTATTTTAATAAAAAAAGAACACTTTTCTGTAGCCAAACAGTTTCAGGGGTCAAGACTCGAGTGTAAACATAGGTGGTATTTTTAACTGTTTAAGATAAGATAAGGAGGTAATTTACTTCAAATCACCTGCCTCAGTGGCGTAGTTGGCTAACGCGCTAGTCGTGTTGAGCTCGACTGTTGAGGACGGGGAAATTGAGGTTCGAATCTCAGTTGGGCAAACTGGGGGGCAGGGGTGTTCTTAAATGGTTTTACAATCTCCCTCCACGCAAATGCGGGTTCACTTCCTCTAATTTAACCTTCCTAATCCAATAGCATAATTAGTACTTAAAGCGTATAACCCAAATGGGTAGTAAGACACGGTGCTAATAATAAACACTGTATAGAAATATATGGGAAGATGATGGAAAAGAAAATAAGGAAAAAATAAAAGGTGGAGAGAGGAACAGCACGGATTTAGGGAACAGAGGTCTAGAATTGATCTTTGCTATACGGCCACTGAAGGAAATAAGGTATGGATGTGAAAAAGACTTGGTAATAGTGTTTATATGAATGTGGAGAAGTCATTTGATAGTGTAAATATAAAGAAAGTCTGGAACGTGATGGAGGGGCTGGAGTGGTACTATATCTCTATAATATATATGTATGTTTTACCCTTTTCTGCTGAAGAAGGAGACTCATGTAGCTTGAAAATTATAATTATATATATATTATTGTTTTATTATTATTATTATTATTAGCACCGCGTCTTACTACCTGTTCGGGTTATACGCACTTACGCTAATGTGTAATGGTAGGGTGATTATGAGATGAAATGGAGGACTTACAGTTTAACGTGGAATCCGAACCACGGTGGAGACCTGGCATTTCTCACATTCACAAGATGTCTTGTCAGAGGTGAAGGAAGGGTTTGGTAATCAGATAAATCTGTGCCAGGACCGAGGATTGAACCCCGGCCGCCAGCATAAAAATCTGACACCTTACCCCTAGACCGCCAGGTCACCTAGTTTATTGTTTTAATTGTGAACTTTGAGGCCTACAATTTTCTGGTAAGTATGTAGGCCTTGCCCTTCTATCCTCCTTTCAACGTTTAATTCTATAATAACCCGATTCAGTGGCCACATGGTCTAATGTACTACTCTAGTGTTGGACTAGACTGCGGAGGATGGGGAGATCGCGGTTCGATCCCGGTAAAGTGCAATCAAGGTTTTTTTTCTTAAATTATTTTCTACTTTCCCTTTATACAAATGTGGGTACATTACCTTTAAATTAAACCTTTATAATCCCTAGCTCATTAGTATAATTAGTGCATTGGTGTGTGACTCAAATAGGTAGTAAGACGTTGTGCTTAAAAAAAAATCTATAGTATATAAGTTGTGCTATGATGGAAAAAGGGTGGACAAAGTAGTTAAAAAAAAAGAGTCAAGCAGGGAAGTGCTCTCTCACCACTACTATTTGAAAAGGTAATGGGAATGGTCATAAATAAAGTGGCAAGGAAACGGGCGGATGATACGATTAAAGCAATGATCTTTGTTGAGGACTATTTATGGAGGGAAGAAGTACAGGGATGGAATGAGCATGTGTGTGAAAGAGTGTGGAATGGCGAAGAATGCAGCGTTGATAATAGCCAGGAAGAGGTCAAGACCCAAAAAAGTTATAAGGCTGGAAGTCGAAACCTCGGGAATGAAGATTTTGAGGAGCGTGTTAGCTGTCACAAGGAGAAGCAAGATTAGGAATCAAGTTGTCCAGGCAACAGTGGGAGTTCAGGGAGTACATGAGATAATAGAGGAAGTAGATGTGATTAAGAGGAAGAAAAGCAAGGAGGAATATAGAGGAGGGAAACCGAGAGAGAGAGAGAGAGAGAGAAATAGGAAAGGACCGTGTGTTGGTGTGTGTGTGTGTGTGCGCGCGCGCACTTAATATCTAACATAATTTGGTTGGAACCTACCTGATATTCCCCACTCATCCATTTGACATGCACTTTACTGCGTAGCGTGGCCTCCAGCTGGGCATGGTAGCACCCCACACGCAGGCCTCTGTTCCTTAAATCTTGCATCAGATCCTCACAGTCTTTGATCGACGTAGAGTATATTATACCCGATTTGCCCGCATACCTCACCTTCAAGAGATCCGCCAGCTCGTCAAGGCATTCTTTTTGGACCGAAGGTTTGGGACGAACCTGAATGATTTCATAGATCAATTAGACATGAATAATGATACTTAATAATTAGGTCACTAAATGTGTGTCCAAATAATGACTAGATTTTAAATATTATCAGACTTACAAGTATTTATGGTGTACTTTCAGATTCAAATGTTTGAATTTAACTCAATTAAACATTGGATTTATCGGATTTGAAATTTTGAATCTAATGAGAAACTTCAAATAATAGGATTCAAAGGAAAAATGGTTGTATTAAATTTAAAATAAAAAATGAGGATGGAAGGGCAGGAAAATTGTAGGCCTCAAAGCTCACATAATTTTTTTATTTTTTATTTATTTAGCACAGCGTCTTACTACCAGTTCGGGTTATACGCTTTAAGTACTAATTACGCTAATGGATTAGGAATTGGGAAGGTTAAATTAGAGGAAGTGAACCCGCATTTGCGTGGAGGGAGAGTGGAAAACCATTTAGGAAAAACCACCCCCAGTTCACCCGACTGAGATTCGAACCTCGATCTCCCCGTCCTCAGCAGTCAAGCTCAACACGACTAGCGCGTTAGCCAACTACGTCACCGAGGAGGGTCTCACAATAATTGAAACCACATGATATGTCCCAGTCGGTATGGGCAATCGTCTATCAAACTTACCTCATAGTAGAGGTTGGGTCTGTTGAAGGTGGCCTTCAACACAAGGCACCCTTGTATGTTGAGCATCTTTTGCGTGTCGACAATAACCTGAGTGGTAGCGGTTGCCGTGAGGCCTAAGATGGGCACCTCGGGGAACATTGACTTCAACACCCCTAGAAACTTGTAATCTGCATGGGTAGGGGTTGAGGAAACAAGGAAGTTGATTATTGGCTATTATACACATACAAGTAGATTTGAAAGTAATCATAATCAACTGTTTCAAGCCTGTGGCCGGGTCAGTCGAGTAAAATGCCTCCTACTTCCTCTATCCTTCCACCATTCTTCCTCCTTTAATTGCTTCCATTATTTTACTCTCACTCGCACACTTTCTTTTATCTGCATCTTGGCTTCACTTGCGGTCATTTTTCTACATAATTTGGGGTGACCTGGCGGTCTAGGGGTAAGGTGTCAGACTTCTGTGCTGGCGGCCGGGGTTCAATCCTCGGTCCCGACACAGATTTATCTGATTACCAAACCCTTCCTTCACCTCNCCGGGGTTCAATCCTCGGTCCCGGCACAGATTTATCTGATTACCAAACCCTTCCTTCACCTCTGACAAGACATCTTGTGAATGTGGGGAATGCCAGGCCTCCACCGTGGTTCGGATTCCACGTTAAACTGTAGGTCCTCCATTTCATCTCACAATCACCCTACCATAACACATTAGCGTAAGTGCGTGTAACCCGAACGGGTAGTAAGATGTGGTTCTAATAATTTTAATAATAATAATAATAATAATAATAATAATAATAATAATAATAATCATCTACATAATTTATCTCTAACTTATTCTTTGGTGTTATCCTATAACTTCAGTCCTCATCCTGTTTCTCCTCATGACAGCTAACATGCTCCTCACAAACTTCATTACCATACCTCCACTTTCATAGTAGGTGGTAAAGAAAGTAACATATCTTGGAAGAGTAATTTAGGTGAGTGTTGGCATCAGAACAGATGTACTGAGAAGACAAGTACCCCCTTAAGTTTTAAGTATTTTCTGGATAGAACATATTTTATACCCATTGTCACACATGCAACAGAAACCTGAAAATTGGATGTAAGAGAGAGAGAGGAAAAAAAATGGAGGTTAGGGAATTAATTTTTGGGGAGCATGTTAGCTGTCACGAGAAGAAACAATATTAGGAATGAAGTTGACAGGGCGAGAGTTTTGGTACAGGGATTACATGACCAAACTAGTTTCTAACAGTTATCTTTATGAACATGTAAATAGGAAGGAAAGTGGGGAAACAATTCAAATAAAACTTTCCCAGTAAATATATATGAATATATATTTAGCACCAGGTCTTACTACCTGTTCAGGTTATATGCAACTAGCAAGCTAAAGATGAGGAAGGTTGATTTTAGAGGATGTGTACTCACATTTGGGTGAAGGTAAAGTGAAAAACTACCCTCAGTACACCCGACCTGGATTCTAACCCCGATCTCCCTGTCAACGGTGGCTTATACACACATGTACTAATTACACTAATATGTTAGGGATTAAATAGGTTGAATTTTAAATAAAGAGTTTCCACATTTGCATGCAGGGAGAGTGGAGGAAAATTTAGGGAAAACCAACCTCATTACACCCAACCTAGATATGAACTCGTATCTTTCTGTCATCGGCAGTGTAGTCTAGTTTGAGAGTGATGACTTAGAACATGTGGCCACCGAAATGGGTCACCATAGTATAGGTCCCTATTTAACCCAGACAAGACAATAAAAGACATATACTCTGACAAGTGTGTCCGCCACTCGCCTGGTCGGAAGTCGTGGCCCCACTGGGAGCAACAATGCACCTCGTCTATGGCGAGCATGCTGAGTCGCCCCATTTGGTACATCTTCTGCAGCTTGGCCATGAAGCGCTTGCTCTTGGCCAGTTTCTCAGGAGTCACGTACAACAGCCGTAGGAGCGACTTGTTGTCCAACATGGCCTGGGGAGGGAGAAAGACAAATACACTGTTGATATATACACACACTTCATTTGGTGGCCGCATGGTCTAGGGCGTCACTCTCACAATAGGTTGGACTGCCAATGATGGGGGGGATCAGGGTGCAAATATCCGTCAGGTGTATTGAGGGTGGTTTTTCTAAATGGTTTTTCCACTCTCCCTCCACATAAAAGTGGGAACACTTTCTCATAATTCAATCTTCCTCATCCTTAAAAGGTTAGTGTTTTGTACATATGTGTGTAATCTGAATGGGCAGTAAGACCTGGTGCAAAAAGTGTAAAAAAAATATTTATATTCCTTTTCGTTAAAATTAAATACAGAGCCTTTTGAGAATATTGGAAGAGACTAAGTCAGAAACCAAATAATTCATAAGCTTTGTCATTACATTACAAGCAGTAAGAGATAAATTGTTTTTTGTTTGTGCTTTTATTATGTTTAACAAAAAAGTTAATGTAACTTTTTCCAAATATAAAAAAGTACCTTAAAAAGTGAAATGAGATTTTCCTTAAAGAAATATTTTATTTTAAATATATGAGAACAAGGCCAAGCAAGGTGATAGAACTGGAGGGAGTAGATTTGAAAGAAGCAAAAAGTGTGAAGTATCTTGGTTGTGTGATTGAGGCAAAAGGGGGCAGCAGATAAGATATAGTGAGACGAGGGCAGCAGGGAGAGGTTTTCTACGGGTGTTCAAGAGACCTACTATGGAAAAGAGAAGTGTCCCTAAAGTGTAAGGAAGTGCTGTATAGAGCATACTTCATACCCATAGTAACGTAGGTAGAGGAAACTTGGGACATTTGATAAAAGAGAAACAAGGAAAGTGGAGGCCACGGGAATGAAGTTTTTGAGGAGAATGTTACTGTCACCAGAAGAGATAGGATTAGGAAAGTAGATGGTCTAGAGTTGGGGTACAGGGAGTACATGAGATAGTAGAGGAAGCTAGGATGAGATGGTATGGGCACATAATGAGGATGGAAGGGGAGAGGATTCCAAGAAGATTAATGGATATGAAGTATGTAGGGAATAGACGGGAGGAACTGATAGTAGCAAGTGTGCAAGTGAGAGGGAGATATTTTATTAGACAGAGCTGGCTACGAGATGGAAGCAGTTCATGATAATTATGAAGCGTATGGGAAGGTAAATTGAAGGTGATTTTTCCGAAAATTGTTTTCAACGGGTAGTAAAATCCTGTGTTAAAAAAATTTATATTTTATTTTATTTGAGTCTTGTTTTTATTTTTAAACAATGTTTTTTAAAAGTTTTATATCTAATTTAAAAATCAAAATTTCAATTTTTTAGACTTCTTTTCAAAAGTATTTACTATTTATAAAAATGAGTGTCATTCTTATTTTAATAACATGTGTTGTTATCATATTATATTTTTAAAATCTCACATTTTAAATATGTACTTACATTTTATGTTTGTTTTGACTAGACATTTTGAATATACTATTTTACTTTTAATATAAACATATATGTTATTAACATTTTAAAACTATAAAATCACTCGAAGCCAGAAGCTTTTTGAAACACTTACTTCTACACTACTCCTTCTTCTATCGTAGAAAAAAACCACACACACACACACACAAGTTTTTATATTTCTGCATTATTAATTTTATCAAAAGAAGATGAAAAAAGAGTGTTTTTATTCCCTTTTGCCGTTTTTTCCCCATAAAGGCAATAACATCATCATCTCTTCTCTCTCGCAGTAAAGCCCTTTTGAACCAGGTTAATGTTTTTTTTAATTTCAGTCTGTTTTTTTTTCATTAAGAATTTTAACACTTTGCAATGCCAATTTTATTTTTTTGGTTTTAGTCCTTTTTACACAACAATGGCACAACAATGGCATGGTGGATTGTTGGCACAAATATATGATATTAGGGAAATGTTGTTATTGTCTTTGGGAATTTTAATGGTTATTTTCATCTTTTTTTTCTTTCTAAAATCATATACATGTATGAGAGAGAGAGAGAGGTAGACATACTAAGCCAAAGGTCCCGGGTAGAGGTGTTATTCTTCAATTTAAATAATATGGTTTATCTTTCTTTATTTTTATAAATTTGATATTAATTTCTTTAATTCATAATAAATCATCTGTAATAAAGTAGGTAGTTACCTTTTGAATGGAATCCACCTCCTGCTTTGAAGACTGAGAGTTAAGAATAGCAGCGTTAACATTCAACGCTTTCAGCGCCAACAACTGATCTTCCATGAGAGACACAAGTGGACAAATCACGAGTGTTACACCTGTTGTAAACAAGCAGACAAAATATACGGTTAATATTCTCTGTGCGCCTCCCAAGGGTGATATAGTGCAACCCTTATTTCCAGACATTGAATATTTAGGTTAGGTTAGGTGTGTCAGACTCGCTTGAGCTTTTAAGGGCCATAAAGGCCGCCCTTAAAATTATGCGAGGCTTTTTTTTCATGATTTCCCCCTAAGAAATAAAAAAAATTGTAATCTAGATTTTTGTCTCTCAATAAATCTTGATAAAGTTTGTTTTATGTAAAATTTTGTAAGATTCATGAGAAAACGTTAGAAAATATTGAACCCTTCCCTCCCCCAAAAACCCCAAGGTAATTTAAGGACAACCCCATATTGAAAATTTAAAACACCGAGACGGCCACATAAAAAAATATTTCAACATTTTAAGTAAAAATAACTTTGACTAAGTAGGTACCTTTTTATTACAAAAAGAAATTTAATATATAAAGCAATGTGTGTTATTTTCATTTCTCTCGGAAATTGTTTATATTGGTATCAGTATTATTTAAAAAAAAATAAAGCCTTTGTGAAAGATTTTGAAATTGATGCAATTACTACTCATTTGGGTTATATGCTTATGTACTAATTACACTAATGGTTTTAGGAATGAAAAATATTATATTTGTAGGAAGTGTACCCAAATTTTCATGGAGGGAGAGTTTTGAAATTTTGGGAAAACCACCCCCAGTTCACCTGACCGAGATTTGAATCCCAAATTCCCAGTCATCGGTAATCTAGTCTAATGCGATGGTAGCGTCTAAAAACCATGTGTTCACTGGAGCAGGTCTTTATACAATTAAATATGACAAAATATAGCATAGCATTCAAAAAAGTGTGTATTTCTACATTTTTGCTAAAAATGTAGAATGAAGTTGATTTGAACATTGATTCACCGTAGGCCGTGAGCCGCACATTGTTTTGGATAAGGCCACAAGCGGCTCTCAAGTTTTACATGCCTGATTTAGGTAATAGGACAGCCCTAATGGAGTGACAGCTCATTTAGAGCCAAGCCCCATGACTTCTTTGGTGCTGACTGACAGCTCACAGCTAACAGCTGACGGCTTTGAAAAGTTACCAGACCAAATTATGTATCCCTACGCCGAACCAAATTATCTGAAAAAACATGTGTTTAGCAGCTGTCACTTTTGACTGTCAAAATTTAGGTATATACCTAAATGTTGACTGTCAGAAGTCAGCACCAAAGAAGCCATGGGGCTACTGTATCATACATAAAGAATGTGGTTCAACCAAAAGTTACACTAGATTGAAAATATAAGCCAAGGCAATAGGTCTACCCAGGTTGGATTTATGTGTGTGGAGGGGCCCCCATAAACTCATGTAAATTACATCAAAGTGTGTCCGAGGAAAGATAAAAATTAATCACCTATTTAACTCTACACAAATGTATTAGCAACTAAGCAAAATAAAGTAGTATATACGCTCGAGAGTTAGCGCAAGACCTTGTGAATAATCATCAAGGATTTTCCTGGTAAATATTTCAAGTGTCGGTAAGATTTTTAATTTAAATTGCACACCCAACAATTTGTTTTTAACTAATTATTTCATCAGGAAGAACGATAGTGTAGGCACAAGACAAGAAGGTGTCTATAATATAAAATTATAGTTAATGTTGTCTTTCTTGTGGTTGTCTGTGAGGGCCCCGGGGCAAATGCCATGCAAAAGGTGAGGTTATTTTTCTCAAAAATCAATGATATTATAAGCTGAAAGTGATATTATTTATTTAAATGAGTCGAAATGGTATTAATTTAGAAAAAAACCAGGATAAAACTGTCTACATTTTACATTCATATTGTGCATTTAACTATTTATTAACACATATTCAGAAAAAAATAAAATATAAATATGCAAAAAACATTTCACACTTAGTAATATTAAACTCAATATCTCAATATCATTAGCTTCGAGTCTTACAAATAGCAATGTTGAAATAATCGACCATCAACTTAGGAGAAGGCAATAAAAATTAAGAAGATATAATTTTACCAAAAATATGACCGCTTGTAGCAAGGTCCATATTTATTAATACTCTTGCTTGGACCTAGCGTGAAATCTTTTAAAGGCTGTAAACAAAGAATTGATTTATCGAAATTTAGGTATTGTAATGTGTAAAAGTGGAAATTGATTTTTAATGCTAGCCTCAGATAAAAAAACAAACTTGAATATCCTGAAAACACTCATATTTCCTGTGATCCATTTTATACCCGTAACATAAGTAAAAACTGATACTATTCGTATAAACAGCAGCCTTGGTATAGTGATATCACCATTGATTATGTTCCATAATGTGGTAATTGCCAAATAAATGGTGTTTGTTTGGAAAAAAAAGCTTGAATTCGTATTATTTGCGCGAAAAATGTAGAATTCGTTTAAAAATTTGTTTTATCGCAAATGTGACTTTTGCATTGTCCCTACCAATAAGTTGTAGTTCTAAGCATCGAGAAGGAGTACAAAAATACATTATTAATAATACTTTTACCCAGGTCAATGGCAGAATAGTATAAGGCGTCACTCCCGTCTTAAGACTAGCCTGCTGATGATGGGGATATCAGGGTTTGTAACTTGGTTGGGTCAAATGAGGCTGGTTTCCCACTCTTCTTCCTACTGAATCCAATTTACACATCCTTGGCTGCTGAAAGTATTCATTCTAATTTCAATCAAGACGATTTGGTTGATGATCGCTTGTGTTGGTAATAAAATGTATTAATAAACCTATAAAAAGTATTACTAGGTACCGCCCAAATGTACCAGATTTGACGAGTGCCGGCAACTGGTAGCACAAGCTCTTGCCACCTCCTGTCGGCATGATGAGGATCACATCCTGGCCAGAGAGGACGGCGTTCATTGAAGGGAGTTGATACGGCCGGAAACCATCAAGTTTAAAGACGGTTTTCAAAATGTTGTCTACTTTGTTGGACCATTCAAAGTCTGTAAATTAAATTCAATAGGTGTACAAATTAGTAAATAATTAATCTACTCAATTATTATAGGCATCAAACTCGGATATTTTGAGATTTGTAGTAAGGCTTCTCGGCCAGTTTGTAATCGAGATTTTATGTTTTCTATTTGAATGCTCAACACCATGATTATTAATTAGGCCTACCTACTCTAGGAGGAACTGGTTGAGAACTTAAAGGAAATGCACCCACATCAGCATGGAGAAGGCATGGGGAAAACCACACATGAAAAGCCAACTTGAGTGTAGCTAAAGGAGAATCAAAATTGTACCTCCTCGTCTCTGGCAAGCCATCCTAGTGCGAGCTTGACACTTTAAACTGTGAAACTGCCAATGTTGATGAAAATGGTATAATTTATTATTAAATACTGTATTTGACCTAATAGTAGCCGAGGACGTGATAGACCCGGGGACTCTTAACTGTAGGCAAACTGGGGTTAAAAATTAGGATTTTAATAGTGATCAGAGTCCTAGTAACGGCTGTGCTGACTTAATCAAGGTCGCCACTATTCTTCCAATACCAAATTCCCAGTGTTTTCCAGAAGGAGTTCTCATTTTTCCAGGCAGCTTAGATCAAAGAAAAGAGTAATACAATCTCATTTTTCATAAAAGTGACTAAGTGTGAAGTCATGTAACTTCTGTTTGAAACAAGATGATTTTAGATTGATGGGGAAATACATCTTTTATTGCTTCACAGCCCTTGTTTAAGGGGTAATAAGTAAGATATACTTGAATCAGCGTGCTTCATTATTCAGTTCACTTTTTTGTCCATCCAAATACCTTCTATTTTAAGCTTTCAGTTTATTGTATTTTTACTAGATTTTGCAAAATTCCCTGTATTTTTCCCGGCTCGGTTTTTCAAGTGTGTGGCAGTCCTGTTAATTGTAGCCAAGACATAGATGATCCGAGAATTGTTATGAGCCTCACCCTTCACAATTTTCCTACTATATTTATATTTAGCACCATGTCTTACTACCCATTCGGGTTATGCGCTTTTAAGTACTAATTACGCTAATGGATTAGGAATTGGGAAGGTTGAATTATAGGAAGTGAACCCGCATTTGCGTGGAGGGAGAGTGGAAAACTATTTAGGAACCCGCCCCCCAGTTCACCCGACCGAGATTAATTTTCTTACTACCCTCCTTTCTGTTATTCAACTCCGACTTCAATTTCGGGCTGAGATTTCTTAATAATTCCTGCACTTTACTTTGTGGAAGGGTCCTGTCACTCGACTAAAAGCGTGATCCCTACTCTTCAGTCATCAGCTAGTTTTTATACTGTGAACATCGTGAAATCCGAGAGGTTTTTTTTCCCGGCCAGAGCTCCAAAAGTAACCAGGGTCATTAATTATAGCTGGGATTAAAAGTAAAGTTGTTGATAGTAGCCAGAGCTGCTATTAGGTTAGATATGGTTCAGCATACTATTTTTTTAACCAAAAGTAGACCTAATATTCTAAATGCATTTTATATTAAAACGTCAATAATGTGATAGGAAAAGTACAAATGGGATTATTGGCAGAGTTCAGTTAATACCTTTTTACATGATTTATTTTGAAATAGTTTAAATTAAAAACAAAATTTCAAATTTATGGTAAGATTTTGTATTTATTATGAAACAGTGATAAACATGAATTAATTAAAAACAATTACCATAGTCTAAACCTGATATGAAAAAAGTGTGATTTAACTAACCACAAATTAAAAAACAACAACTCTACAGCGTCAGCCCGCAAGCGAACTATACCGACCGAGTTGCCACTGCATGTTGGAGAAAATAGTTCCAACATTTGCGGATAGAAGGTGTCATGTGATGCGCACAATTAACCCTTTGACCACTAATCTCAGTTTTCTAGACCAAAGCTGCTACTTCATTATTCAAGCAATATATAAATAAGCCTAGGAATAATTGTAATCAACCTGTTATGTATATTTAATAAAAATAAACTATAATTAAAATAATTATATATGCCAACATCAAAAGTTGAATTAAAAAATGTTTTGTACAAAAATAATATCTTACTTTTTTCAGACCAGTTGTGATTCGCTAGATCGTTACTTTTCTTCAAGAGTATTGAATCTTTCAGCCTATCCCTTCTTTGTTGAAGAAACTGTTTCCGATCCAATAAACTCTGAAGTTTTGCTTCAACTTCTTGCAGCTCATATTCAATGCTTGCAAGTTCATCTTCTGGCGGTGCTACAGTGAAAAATAATTTTAAAAAAAATAGTTACATTACATTTTTTATTAGGTTTTTACATTATTATTATTATTATTATTGCATGGTTTTACCCGCATTTCAGCTTAGGGCCTTCCATGCATGCGATGCTAGGACCTTGAGCAACGTTTATAGATTCTGATGGAGAAGTGTTCCAACACAACAACGAGAGGCTTCCAGTGCCCTTCATCTAAAGTGTCTCAATCTAGCACAGACACACCACCCAGCCCCTGCCCGTTAATTTATTCACTGAGAAAGAGGAAACGCCAAACAATGATATAGTTTTTGGTTGTGTCGGTAATCAAACCTGAGACTTAGAGAAAGACATGCTACCGGATGAGCTAAAGTAAAGGACTTTTATACCTGTGTATTACACAATTAAGTGAGTTTATCTGTGATTGGACGTGTGTTACCTATGTTGTATTTTGAATCACTCGCTGGTAGTTGGAGGAATTCCTTACCATGTTGGCATATTTTAATTTTTGATACATAGGCCTATAATTTAGCTCCAATTTATGTACCGTATGCTATTAGTATATTTTAAGACATCACCAGATATCGAGTTAACATATCTTATGTGCACTGGGGTCAAGAACTTTGGTGGTCACTTTTACTACTAAGCTGACTATCTTTGTCATGCATCCATATTTTTGGCAAGTAATAGTAACCAAGAAGTTGTGAATATGATAAGAACAATATTTTAATGAAAATAAAACTTTTATGTGTTTATAATTTAAATAATTAGTCACTCAAGCTTAATCTAAACTTTAAAGTCTTTGAAAATTAAATTACAATACAATTTTGGATGGATTAATACATTTTTCAACTAATTTTGTGTGTGATCCGAGAGTGGGATTATTACTATTTTTTTCCTCTGTCAAATTATGAGAAATTAAATTTTGTCTACCACCTACACACACGAGATTCTGAATTTTCCGATCATAACAAAACAAATGTGATGAAAAAACTCTGAATTATTAAAAAAATTATTGGAAAACTCACCTAATTGGTATTTTTAAGCAAGGGTCCCACAGGTAATTTATCAAAATTTGTATTTATTCACACATGAAAGGTTAGGTTGGCTTGATTGAGTTTTTTGGTGAAAACATTATTAATATTTTGCATCAATAAATATTATCAAGCAGCAAAAGATTTTTTATGTAGTTGAGATCTTTGGCACATCATGCACATCACAGCTGAGATGTTTGGTGATCTAATTCAGGTTGTTTCATTGAAGGAGTTTCAGAGTTTTTTTAATAAAGATAATAATGAAAGGACCAGAGATATCTGTGCTCGGGTCAAAGAAGAAGTACATTTCTTGCCCGTACTAAAACCTCTATGGACATTAAATATCTTTTGTTTTTGGTAGCCCATAGTAACGTTGTTGATATGATTGTTTGTTGTGTATGTATTTTTTTGATAAGAAATGTATTGTTTGTGTTGTGATGAAGAACTGGCTATTGTGCGTAAATAGGACTATTTTATTGGAGTGTGTACTGTTGTGGAAGATGTTGGTGAGAATAAATAACTTATAATTATTGTTGTGGTGTTAACCCATAGAGTTATAATATTTTGTTATCCAGCATACCCGTTAGTGGCGAGTTCGGGTACCCAGAGGCCCGAGGTTAAGTCCGGGTTGTTTCTACACTGGCGCCAGCCGGGCAGGCTAATAAATAGTGTGTGGAAACAGGGATGTGGACTTATAAGAAGGCGAGGGAGCAGTGAGGGGGAGAGAACCCTTACAGAGTGGCACACCAATGTGGGGCTCGACGTTCGGTCACCCAAGACTCGTATAATTATTGTTGTTTGTTCAGCTTTGGGTGGTTCGATCAGGGCTTATTGAACTCGCCACGACTAAGGGAATTATGGAGAGAAACGGCAGGAGGCGCTCCCATTCGTACAATACAAGGTCAAGGTCACTATCAGAAGGTGCGGCCAGGCGGGTAGTAATTGACACTCCACCAGGAATGAACCAAGGCACGGGTGAGGTAGCTGCTGGGAGTGACGTCATCAACCATCAGGTCTTAGTAATGCCACTGGAGGGAGACTCCGCTCCGCAGCAAATGTCGCCAGTAGCAGCAGTGTTCGACTTACAGGGTTTAGCGGTAATATTAACTTGTATGCGGGAGGAGATGACTGCTCTACGCACAGCCCAGGAGGGGGCTCGAACAGCGGCACAGGCAGAGTCGGAGATCGCGAGGGCGGAGCAACAGGAGGCGAGGGCGGCGCTCGAGACACGCCTGGGGGCAGTTCAAGCGTCCGTCCAAGAGATGCGCATTTCCATTAATGAGACACGTGAGACTTTCGGTAATCGTCTGGATGAAGTGCGGTCCGCGGTAAATGGACGCCTTGAGATGTTCCAACAACAAAACCTCGCGTTCCAGGAGCAGGTTGAGACCCGTCTGGAGGTGGCTGAGGTTAGTTTAAGGGCCAGAATGGAGGAGAGGGTCCTCGAACTAGTGGCTCCGGTGGAGGCACGTTGCAGTCAGTTCGTTGCTCAAGTTGGGGTACTGAAGGAGGAGGCTGAGAGGGAGGCTAAGCGCCTACTCACTGAGGCTGAGGCCAAGAGAGAAGCCGCGAGGGTTGAGGCAGCTCACATCCGGGAGGTGGCGCAGCAGGAGGCAGTGAGGCTCAGCGAGGGATCTTCACCACCACCGGCCGTTTGGGGGTTGGTAGACGCTCTTGGTGCACGCCTAGGCTTACAAATGATGGTTGACCGAGTTCCTCATTTTAACAACCACACGGGGGAGAATCCCGTAAACCACCTCAAGAAGTTGAGTAGTTTGTGGGACGGTCAGGAGGTTCCTTGGAGAGAGAAGAAGCGTCTCATTGAGGCATCGCTGGAAGGGGTGGCGTTGTGTTGGTGGTCCAGCGTAGAGGAGGAGGTAGACTCGTGGTCCACGTTCGAGTCTTTGTTCCGGCAGGAGTTCTGGTCGCCCGAGATACAAGGGCTTACCCGAGCCACTCTATACGCCATGAAATATCGTGAGGGCGGGAATAAAAGCATGGAGGCACATTTCCTCACTCTGCTAGATAGGAGCAGACACCTGGATGTGCCCATGACTGACTCAGAGCTGGTTAACGTGGCCCTGGGACAATTCCCACTACGAGTTCAGGAAGTGTTGGGGGCGGTAAGGTATGGAGGCGGGGCGGATTTCCGAAGAGAATTAAGACGACTGGACCACATAGAACAGCTCCGTAGGATGGCCAAGGTAGCATCAGGGGAGAAGATACCTCAGGGGCCGAGACCCCAACAGCAGGTCCAGCAGCCTGGGCAACTAAAGGGGTCGCGCCCAGATGTTGTGGCTCCACCCCCACAACAATGGGGTTGCCGGGGTTTCAGCCAACCCTCCCCATCGGGATTTCTACATGGGAGGCCACCGCCTACGTACCAGAGGGGGCAAGCCAGCCCACAGCCTCGAGTATCTGTGACCCAGGTGGGCTACCCTCCTGGACCAGTGTGGTATCCTTTCTGGGAGCCAGCTCCAGGTTTCCCGCCTCACACGGGAGAGGGGAACCTCTACGGTCAAGTCACCGATGAAGGGGTGTACGTCAGTAACGACGCTCGTGATAGTAAGGAGTTTATGGGCCATGCACCTGGGGGCGGCTCCAATAACAAGCGGAAGAAGCGGAAGGGACAAGGAAGGAGCAATGCCTATGTATTGTTCGACCCAGGAATCCAGCAGGCGCGGGGTGTATTCAACTCAGAGTCGCTCAAGCCGTGGAAACCGGACGTGTGAGCGACATTTTAAGTAACGGTTTATTTTTTTTATAATATTTTATTTGTTTGTTTTGTATATATAGTTTGGTGTGGTATGCTAAACCCGCGTTTATCTCACAGAATTCGTGTCAACCGAAAACCGAACCAGATAGAGTAGGTTGCGCTAAGAGGCGTTGAGGTGGCACGTTTTCTCTAAGGTGTCGTTTTTGTTGTGTGTAACGTATATGTAGTTTGGTTATAGAGGAAGAATATGCGAGGAGAGTGGGTGGACGCTACAACATGCATCTCCGGCCTCATTAAAACAGTTTCAGTGCGTCGATGTCGGACCAAAACTGTTTGGGGGCATCTGAAAGGACCAGTGATGCCTGTGCTCGGGTCAAAGAAGAAGTACATTTCTTGCCCGTACTAAAACCTCTATGGACATTAAATTTCTTTTGTTTTTGGTAACCCATAGTAACGTTGTTGATATGATTGTTTGTTGTGTATGTATTTTTTTGATAAGAAATGTATTGTTTGTGTTGTGATGAAGAACTGGCTATTGTGCGTAAATAGGACTATTTTATTGGAGTGTGTACTGCTGCGGAAGATGTTGGTGAGAATAAATAACTTATAATTATTGTTGTGGTGTTAACCCATAGAGTTATAATATTTTGTTATCCAGCATACCCGTTAGTGGCGAGTTCGGGTACCCAGAGGCCCGAGGTTAAGTCCGGGTTGTTTCTACACTGGCGCCAGCCGGGCAGGCTAATAAATAGTGTGTGGAATCAGGGATGTGGACTTATAAGAAGGCGGGGGAGCAGTGAGGGGGAGAGAACCCTTACAATAAAACCATCTAATTATATATTTACAAAATTGGGGCCTATTAATTAAAAAAAATAAAAGTGTAGTGGTTGTAGACGCTTAATGTGTATTAATCAGGCCTAAAGATGTGAAATCACCAATGGACAATAATCTAACAAGGTTGTCTCATTTTAACACAAGGAACGTTTCGTTCCGCACAATGCTACGGCATAATATGTCAGAACGCTACCTTGTCAATTTGTGAGTTTTAGAATTTTCTTTAATTGTGGAATTTTTGACAAGGTTTGTTTTGTTATAATCGGAAACTTCAGAATCTGTGTATATATGGGCTAGAAAACATTACATTTTTGATAGTTTGACACTGAAGAACAATCAGAATCCCACTCTCGTTTCATCCTATCCCCCATTTTTCCACGCAAAGTTGTTGTGTGTTTATTCTGATTACATTTTTACTAACTACTAGCAATCCCGCACGGCGTTGCCCGTGACCCACTGTGGTATAAGAATTATATAAGCTGCTCCCCCCTCGGTGTCCGATTCACCATGAGATCAGATAAACAATATTTTCTTCAAAAATTTGTTGAAAACAGCATAATTAAAAAGTTAATTAAAAATTTAAAAATACGGCTTCAAAATGCACTAGGACCCCCTTCAGTCCACTTATGTTAAAAATTTCAGATATATACGTGCCGTAGATTTGGCTGGGCATCCGCACACAAATACACACACAGGGTCAGTTCATGTCAAATCAACCAATCACTCAACCTGACCATTTTGTATTTAAATGACATTTTTACCAATTATTCTTCCCTTAAAACTAACCACAAATATATTTTTTTAAGATTCTTTGTTGGCCCCGTTTTCGAGAAATCGATTTTTGAAATTTCAATCAAAGTAGATTTTTTCTCCCGCACCACATTTTTCAATTCTTCTTAATTTGTTCTATTGCTGCTAGAATTATGCTGTTTGTTCATTTTTTTTCAATTTGAAATGGGCTTTATTTGGATATATAACTTGGCACACTTTTAACAAACAAAAATTTTGAGAAATGTGGTATGGGAGAAAAAATCTATTTTTATTGAAATTTCAAAAATTAATTTCTCAAAAACGGGACGATTAAAAAATCTATGTTTATGATTGGATTTAAGGGAAGAATAATTGGTAAAAATTTCATTTACATACAAAATGATCAGGTTGAGTGTTTTTTTTTTTGGTTGATTTGACGTGAAATGACCCCACACACAAACACTTACAATTTTTATTAAAGATTTAATACACCGATCAAAGTATTTTAGTGGCCAACTTTGTTTTTGTCTTATGGGCTTAATACCGCTGTAAGTGTAAGGTACAGTTTTTATTGAAAAAATCTATTTTTTTTAAAGTGACCATAAACGTTCTTGCACTGTGCATTGTGAATTGTGATCCTATTCTATTTTCCAGTTACTGATAAACCAAACAAACCTTCATATTTCTCTTTCTTCTTTGACATTTTCCACAAACTATGGTGAATAAATGTTATATGTATATAGAAAAAATAAGTAGATATAACTCATCAAGTGTTTTAGTGATTTTTATTTGATTTTAAAACGTCGTCTACACTATGCAGGTCTACAATACTACAATCAAAATTCAAAACAAAATCAATTTAGCGTCGTTTGAAACTTGTGAACAGGATTCCAACATTACAAATAAAGTAACCAAATATTAATATTAGTTCATATTACCACCAAGAGAATGCACTAAATTCTATGATAACTCTTAATAGTTTTAAAGAACACCTATAGGCTGAAGCACTCATTTTCATGGCAAGATCGAAAAATATGTTCTGGGAAATAGGTTATTGTGGAAATGAAATTGAAATATTTACTTCTTTAACACCACCGTCTCTCCTCTTTATAAATTAAGTTTCCTTTTTTTATTTTAACCCTCTGACAGCCATTACTAAGGCTCGTTACTAACTGAAGACAAAAGTTAAAGGAAGCGGCAATCAGGGAGGCTGAGTAGACTTACAATTATAATCAGTTTTGTTGAGAAAAAAAACATGTGTTTTACGAAAATATTTCTATGCACGAATATATTATGTTTTAATGCTTTCAGAAGGGAAGTACGAGAATTAATTGAATTATAACACCCACACTTTAATTCATTCCATTATTTTACCAGAGAACATTGATAGAATAAGCAGGACTCATCTTCACCCCTCTGGTCACACGACCTTGCTACAAATATTATAATTCTGATAGTTTAGACTACTCTTTGATAAATAGGTAACTAACGTTTGGTAATTAACTTGAATATCGTTTTCACGCCATCCTGATTCACATAATGATATTTGTTTTATAGCTTTGTATTTACTTTTTTATTGTTTCACTTTGAATTGGTAGACTCGTAATGTGTTCTTTGCAAGTCAAATTTTTATATTTAAATAAGTTTTCAACCCGAATTGTGATCTTTACGACCGTGTCTAAGAACTTTGATAAATTAGATCATTATATTTGCACAAGAACAATGTTTACATTGTTTCTATCAGGTTGATACAGTTTCACGAGCGATAAGACATTACGTTTTGAGAGTCTTTTAGAACATGACGATTAACTTTTAAATTTGGAAGAAAACGTATTAAAAAAACTCTATATTAACACAAACATAGTGCTGTGCTAGTTTAAATGGAAAATTATCTAAGGTGGAAACAACCATCGGCGTGCTCCCAAGTAAAATATCATAAGTTTGAGTTCCAGAAATTATTTTTAAGATGTCAGAACATTCTATTTTCAGGAAAGATACGTTATAGTAGCTCATTTGGTACTGGTCACTTGGTACTGGCTACCATACTAGTTGTGAGGATAGAACAGGCACTATTTTCGTACTAGTTCCGACACTAGCTGTGTAATTCGACCAATCAATGCGCGCTGAGACTGTGTGTAGAGAAATTGTAGAAATGGCGCCAACGTGGTAATCGGATGTGATTTTGTTGGCAGAAAATCATTCTAAGCATCCTTGTTTGTATTATATACCAAATTTCCACAATATGTCAATATATTTAATTAAAAACATGCAATCTAAAAACGACAAACTATGATCCAGCCCCAATTTTAATCTAAATAAACTTGATAGCATGCCAACCTTGGGTGGTCGTTTTTTTAGAATATAAAATGAGCGTAGGCCTAAAAAATAACATTTGTGTATCAAGGATACTGTACTTGAACATCCGTGTGCTTAGGGGCCTCTGACCACATAATAAATAAATGAATACAAATTTAGGAAGATACTAAACGTTTGTGTCACCCCGAACGTATCCTACCTAACCTCCGATTGTATCATTTTTAGCATCCCGCGATCATTATTTCGTATTCCCAGCCAGTCCCGTGTCCATGTTATTTTCCTACGCTCCCTCTCATGATTTTCAATATTGTTATTAATAATTAATGCAGCTGCTGCACCTAAAATTAAATTCTAACGTTCCATAAATATTTGCACTAGAACCTAGTACCAAACTAGCAGTGTGTGAATATTCCAGTCCTATTTTTTATTGCACTAGATAGTACACAGATATCTAGGTGCTAGCTATCACACTGGATTTCAAGTACGAGCTAGTGTCGTGTGATACGGGTATTAGTATACCTGCATTAGTGAGCACGCGGACTAAAAGTTAATCTCGTATAGTCAGATTTTCCAGTGCTGGTAGGTCGGGTCTCAGTGCCTGTTTGAGTTATACAATAGTGGAGTAGAAATGAGGACCAGTGGAGGCTCGTAGCTAAAATTAGTGGGGGTGCTGCTCCAGAAAATATTTAGCCTTTGTTTTAAAGTTGTGTAAAAGGGGAAAAAAATGTATAAAAAGAACATTTATTCAGGATATTGATAAAATCTTAAAAAAAAAAACCGTTTTTACTTACTTTAACTTAAATTGTTACAGTTCAAGCTTGATCTATTCATTTAAAAATGAAATCTATTCTTCTTATTTTAATTTGCGCAAAAAGTTCAATAATTTTCTCCTTAATCTCTGGATGACAATTGAGGAAATTTTTCTCCATTGAAAGTACTGCAAGCGAATTTAGTCTTTCTGTTAAATAAAAGAACCGAAAAGAAATGAATCAAATAGAATAGCTGGAAGCAGAATAATAATCTAATTCTACAATCTTCTACACTTTATCACATTCAAGAATATTGTACACGGTTTTTAAGCCCAACATACGCTGAGTAAAAAAATAACTTCCTCCCACCATCACGCCAGAGTCGGCACTGAGAGAGCAACAGTGCTCTCTCTACCTGGCAGTCCCACCTTCCTCCCCACCCCTCTCCTATGTGCGCATGCGCACAACAGTCAAACACCATGTCACTGTCACTGTGAAGCGCACAGTTCCATACAATTTTTTTGTATTTTTTCATATACTGGGGGACGGCTACTGAAGTACTGACATTAAGCTTAAGGAATATATATTTTACTACAAAAATAAAGAAATAATTAAAGAAAAAAGGACTTATTAAATGTTATCGATAATATCAAGTGGAAATAAGGGGTGCTGCAGTTCCGCAGTGCCTATACACGAGCCGCCACTGATGAGGACAGTAGAATTGATAGGAAATGTAATGTATCTTCATTCGTGTGAGGATAGAGAAGAAAACCATTTACTAACTAAATATATCTTCACCTATCCTTGATCTCTTCATCACGACCAACCAGATTATAATACGAGATTGGCGTCTGGTCCGTGTGCCCGTCAATAAGGGACTTACTACGCCCCTCCACACAAATGCTGGTATATTTCCTCTAAATTTTATCTTACTCCTCCTTACCACCATTAATAAATTATATGCGGATAGCACGGAAGGATAATACGACGCGAAGCAAATAATAATAATAATAATTGTTTTGTAGGAACATGCTTATTTCAGAAATCAACGTAACGAACTAATCTTTAGTCTGGCAATGATTTTTTTTTAGTCCCGTATCTTACTACCGTTCGGGTTATACGATTATGAATTAATTACGCTAATGGTTTTAGGGATATGGAAGGCAATATTTAGAGGAAGTGTACCCACATTTACGTAAAAGTAAAATGGAAAACCATCATAAAAAACCTCAGTACACCTGACCGAGATTTGAACCTCGATGTCCTCATCATCAGCAGTCTAATCTACTGTGAAAGTAGCGCCTTAGACCATACGGCCATCGAGTCGGGCTAATCTTTGTTCACTCAACGAAGCGGCACCCTTAGTAAAATAAACATACAGTAGCTGCATTTTAATTTTATGAGCACTTTGTACATACTCTACTCAATTATGTACAATTACACAACAAACAGACACACCAATAAATGACACAAGATCTCGAAATAACCTTCAATCAGAGCCACACGTCACTCTGGCAAAATGGCTCATATTACTCTCGGGAAAACAACTTTGTAGTAATTCAAACTGTTACTAAAATTAAAATAAAACAACGTTATTTATTAACTAAAGAAGTTCGTCCAAATTCACAAACTAGTGTAATACATTTTTAAAAAACTTTTTGGTTTAAACAAGTGTAAATAACATGTTTTAAACTGTAGTACAGTAGCCCCATGACTTCTTTGGTGCTGACTGACAGCTCACAGCTGACAATTAACGGCTTTGAAAAGCTACCAGACCAAATTATGTATCCCTACGCCGATCTATATGATCTGCAAAAATATGTGTTTAACAGCTGTCATTTCTGACAGTCAACATTTAGGTATATACCTAAATGTTGACTGTCAGAAGTCAGCTGTGAGCTGTCAGTCAGCACCAAAGAAGCCATGGGGCTACTGTAAGTTGTAAGAAATAAGGGAAGTTGTCATCCCCAAGACAGTAAATAAAGATAATTTCAAAATATATTAAGTATTCTACAGCAAAATATGGATCTGTGTCAAACTTCTTGAGCCCTGTTTGACATCTGAACTTATAAAAGGTTCCGCGATTACCTGAAGTCACTCAATTACTTCTTTTTTTTATCATAAATCTTATATTTATTCCCTAGATTGAATACTTCCTCAAATATTTACGTCACCACCTTTAAAGAAAATAAATTAAATAAAAAATGTAAATTTTCATGGTTAAATTATTTAAATTTATCATCACATCAACCGATTACGACCAACCAAGGTAATTCTGGTCACACTCAAATTTAATTTGAAAGTTCTTGAAACCACTTCGGTGGCCGCGTGGTCTAAGACGCTACTCTCGCAGTAGACTAGACTGCCGATGGCGAGGAGATCAAGGTTCGAATCTCGGTCCGGTGTACTGAAGGTGGTTTATTTCCAAAATGGTTTTCCACGAAAATGCGGGTACACTTCAGATAAATTTAACCTTCCTAGTCTCTAAAACCATTGGCGTAATTGTTATATAAGCGTATAGCCCGAACGGATATTAAGACGCGGTACTAAAATGAAAAGGCACTCGATATTTTTGCGAGTTTAAAAGACTCAAAAGTTGGACCTTTTAATGTTGAGTTTTCTCACGCGATTGACTGAAAATTTGCCGCAAGATCGACCGATTGAAGACCTTTGATAAATATTTTTTTAAACGGTTACATACATTAAAAGGATATCTAAAATCATCACTTTGAAAATAAATGTACAGAAATAAATTAGTTTCGTTGTATTATATCGGCCTCACACACGCACAATATAAATATCTACAGTAGCCCCGTGGCTTCTTTGGTGCTGACTGACAGCTCACAGTTGACTTCTGACAGTCAACATTTAGGAATAATACCTAAATTTTAACTTTCAAAAGTGACAGCTGCTAAACACATGTTTTTGCAGATCATATGGTTCGGCGTAGGGATACATAATTTGGTCAGGTAACTTTTCAAAGCTGTCAGTCAGCACCAAAGAAACCATGGGGCTACTGTAGGTGTGCTACCGGACTCTACTATTATGACGTGCAGGTGCCCCCATTTCCCAAGAGAAGCACCGCGTCTATATATTTGATGGGGAAAACCCAGCACTTTTGCCTGGAGCAACTGAAAATAACTTGTTAAAACGAACAAAAACTCTGTTTGATTACAGGGAGGGGAAATCACTTCACTCATAAATTCGTCAGTGATCATTAAAATGAACGCTGATATGGTATTAATTATATTACGTACGTTGGCCTACTCTGAATTACTTGTTCCTTTGGATTGAAGCTTCTTGCGAAATGTCAGGTATTTCTAAGGTCATAACTCGTCTTGGAGGGATAAAGTGGCTTAGATTAAATTATTCCTTGCAAAGTAAAGTGAATTGGTTTAGTTTTATCGCTGTCCGTAAGCTGTGATGATCTCAAAAGGCGCAAATGGGCTGGAGATAAGCTTTACATGTCTTTATTCCAATATATTTTTATTTTATCACCGCGTCTTACTCACTACCTGTTCGGTTTATACCCATACATTGGGATATCACACACACTATTAACCGGGATATCACACACTATTAACCGGGATACCAGGCACATTATTGACCGGAATATCACACACATTATTAACCGGGATATCACACACTATTAACTGGGATATCACACGCATTATTAATTGGGATATCACACACTATTAACTGGGATACCAGACACATTATTAACCGGGATATCACACACTATTAACAGGGATATCACACACTATTAACTGGGATACCAGACACATTATTGACCGGAATATCACACACATTATTAACCGGGATATCACACACTATTAACTGGGATATCACACACTATTAACTGGGATACCAGACACATTATTGACCGGAATATCACACACATTATTAACCGGGATATCACACACTATTAACTGGGATATCACACGCATTATTAATTGGGATATCACACACTATTAACTGGGATACCAGACACATTATTAACCGGGATATCACACACTATTAACAGGGATATCACACACTATTAACTGGGATACCAGACACATTATTGACCGGAATATCACACACATTATTAACCGGGATATCACACACTATTAACTGGGATATCACACACTATTAACTGGGATACCAGACACATTATTGACCGGAATATCACACACATTATTAACCGGGATATCACACACTATTAACTGGGATATCACACGCATTATTAATTGGGATATCACACACTATTAACTGGGATACCAGACACATTATTAACCGGGATATCACACACTATTAACAGGGATATCACACACTATTAACTGGGATACCAGACACATTATTGACCGGAATATCACACACATTATTAACCGGGATATCACACACTATTAACTGGGATATCACACACTATTAACTGGGATACCAGACACATTATTGACCGGAATATCACACACATTATTAACCGGGATATCACACACTATTAACTGGGATATCACACGCATTATTAATTGGGATATCACACACTATTAACTGGGATACCAGACACATTATTAACCGGGATATCACACACTATTAACAGGGATATCAAACATACTATTAACCGGGATATCAGACACACTATTAACCGGGATATCAGACACACCATTAACCCGGATATCAGACATACCATTAACCCGGATATCAGACACACTATTAACCCGGATATCAGACACACTATTAACCGGGATATCACACACATTATAAACTGGGATATCACACACTATTAACCGGGATATCAAACATACTATTAACCGGGATATCAGACACACCATTAACCCGGATATCAGACCCACCATTAACCGGGATATCAGACACACCATTAACCCGGATACCAGACACACTATTAACCGGGATATCACACACACTATTAACCGGGATATCACACACATTATTAACCGGGATATCACACACTATTAACCGGGATATCCCACACATTATTAATTGGGATATCACACACTATTAACCGGGATATCACACACACTATTAACCAGGATATCAGGCACATTATTAACCAGGATATCACACACATTATTAATTGGGATATAAAACACTATTAACCGGGATATCAGGCACACTATTAACCGGGATATCACACACACTATTAACCGGGATATCAGACACATTATTAACCGGGATATCACAAACTATTAACCGGGATATCAAACATACTATTAACCCGGATATCAGACACACTATTAACCCGGTTATAAGACACACGTTAACGCTCGAACCATACATTTCGTACAAGTGAGTTTTTCTGCATTCTTCACTTGATCACACTTGATTGACATCAGTAATATTTTTTTCCTTTTGAATTAATTACTATTCATGATTAATTTTTTTTAATATGGTAAAATAGTATCAGTTCCACATTATCTACTTAATTTGCCAGAAACACTGACTCTGATTGGTCGTCGTCTCAAACAATTATTTTTTCACCGCGTCCACCTTTTATACCATCAATTTTCTTAGCATCGCTTCTTAAGACCTGTTTAGGTTGTAGTCTAATTATATAATCATGAATCTAATGGGGTAAGGATGAGGAAGGAAGCCTTTATTTAGAGGTGATATACTCCCATTTGCGTGGAAGAAAAGGGGGAAACCATTTAGAGAGAGAGAGAAAACACCTTCCATAGACCCAACCGGGATTCGCAGGCTAGTCTGACACGAGCGTGACGCCTTAGACCATTTGGCCACTGAAGCGGGTTTCAAACAAAATTATCCACCAAACTAAGCGATCGCTGATTTTACGGCCATGCCCGAGAATATAGTCCCGGTAGCTTTAACTCGGTAAGCAGATGTGTTACCGACTGAGTTAAGGAGTCTTTCAATAACACTGATGAGCACGTGGGTTGGATGTCAGTCTCACCATGGTTTGCCAGTGATGGGGAGATTGGAGTTTGAGCTCCATTTGGATGGTCTGAGTCTCTCCCTTCACGCAAATGCTAGTGCATTTCCTCTCATTTCTCATCCCTGATCGCACTAGTTTAGATATGAGAATATCTCGGAGGACTACAAAGGCGAGGAGTACGGAAAGATGAAGGGTATAAAGTTGGGAGAGGGAATGGTAGGGTAAGAGGAGGGAGTATGTCAACAAGAGATTGTTCCGGTCAGGCATGTTCGCTGAAGGTCACCCTGACCATCAAGATCAAGGCGAAGGTAGATAACTTGAGCACCCACTCACAAACTATAGTCAGATCGACACTGCATTAGCTAAGAGTCAATTTTTTTTTGCACCACGTCCTACTACCCGTTCGGGTTATACGCTTATGTACTAATTACGTTAATGGTTTTAAGTATGAGGAAGGTTATATTTTTAGGGAGTGTACCCACATTTGCGCGAAGGGAGCGTGGGAAAACATTTTGGGAAAAAACCACCCTCATTACACCCGACCAAGATTCGAACCTTGATCTCTCCGTCATTGGCAGACTAGTCTATTGTGAGAGTAACGCGTTAGACCATGCATCCACCAAAGCGGTTTCTTTCCCTAGATATTATATTAAGTATTCAACGTGCACTTTCTTAACCTACTGATCACATCAGCGCATAATAATTTACATGAGTAAGAGCAAAAGGCCGACCAAATTTGCACAAAAAGGTAATTTACCTTTAAGGTTCTTTTAAATGCCACCATCTATATTAGACAGACGGCTCTACTTTCTCTCTGAAGAAAGTTTTATTACGGATTTTTATTGGTAAAAACCACCTCGGTGGCGTAGTTGGCAAACGCGTTAGCCGTATTGAGCTGCTCAACTGCTGAGGACGGTGAGATCGAGGTTCGAATCTCGGTCGGGTGAACTGGGGGTGGTTTTTCCCCAAATGGTTTTCCGCTCTCCCTCCACGCAAATGCGGGTTTCACTTCCTCTAATTCAACCTTCCCAATTCCTAATCCATTAGAGTAATTATTACTTAAAGCGTATAAGCCGAACGGGTAGTAAGACGCGGTGCTAAATATTATTATTGGTAAATAAAATCCGTCAAGGTCAACTGGGGTTGAACTCACGAACATTGAGCCTTGAGACGAACACTTTACCACAAGACCACATAGGTTAGCATTTGGTTAAGAAAATGACAATAGTTTTAAAAAACATGAGATAATATTATATAGCCTGTTGGCGACGCAGCGGCGAGAATATCAGCACGTGCTTTACTCAGTTGCTAGAGAGCTTACATACTGATCAAAAGGTTCAGGGTTCGATTTACAGTTGGGGCGAGAATTCATAGGACAAACAGTAACGTGTTGCTTAAAACTGTTATATGAAACCAGCCTCGGTGGCTTAGTTGGTTAACGCGCTTGTCTTGTTGAGCTCGACTGCTGAAGATGGGGAGATCGAGGTTCGAATCTCGGTCTGGTGAACTGTGGGTGGTTTTTCCTAAAGTGTTTTCCCACTCTCCCTCCACGCAAATGCGGGTTCACTTCCTCTATTTCGACCTTCCCAATTCTTAATCCATTAGAGTAATTAGTACTTAAAGCGTATAACCCGAACGGATAGTAAGACGCGGTGCTAAATAGTATTATTATTATTATAATATGAATGATTTGCTCTACTTTAATACAGAGTGTACATGAACAAATGATACAATGCTTCAGGTAAGGTAGGTGGGTGTAAATGTAAACATTTTGGTATAATGTACTTTTGTCCAGAGGAGGTCCTTTTTAGGCAAAAAAATGGCGACGGAAATGTGCAGGGGTAGGTAGGCAATCAGGAGAAATAGGTAACACGCATGAATACAGCGACATGGGAATTTATTGCTAATCGTTACTCACGTGATCATAAGATTGCAAGATCACAGTAATCGTTCAAACTGTCGCCTATTGGACATGCATGTTGCGACGAACACCTCCATAGCTGAGTGGTGTGGGGTTGATATTGTCAATTGCGCGCCGTATCCCAGTGGTAAGCTCCTCCCTGGTGTCGACGGGTGTGGCATACACAAGCGGTTTGACCATATCAACCCCAAACCACTCAGCTATGGAGGTGTTCGTCGTAACATTATCTTATGATCACGTGAGTAACGTTTAGCAATGCCACTGTATTAATCTTTGTCGCCTTTGTCCCAGTTGCCTACCTGCCCCTCCACATTTCTTTCGCCATTTTTGTCTAAAAGGGACCTCCTCAGGACCAAAGTTCCACATATCAAAATCTTACATTTACCCGCAACCCCCTCCCCTAAAGCATTATGTCATTTGTTCATATTCACTCTGTATATTCATAAGCCAGGTCATGTGACGTCTGACAGATGGTGTCAGTTTTGACAGATGTAGCCAAATTAAGTTAATGTATACAACTCTCAGTTTTTATTTATCATTCCAGAAAGAGCGTGGTCACAAAGGCGTCCGTCTAGTCTTGTCTGACTTTCCGGTGACGGGATGGTCCGAGTTCGAATCCCGACCGGACCGCTATTTCGGTATATTTCCTGTAGAATTCTGCTTTCCTCCTCTGCCTTGCCACATTAATTTAAATATGTGGGGATTGTAGGGCGTTCGAAAGGGTAGCTAGACGCAAAAACAGACCAAACAGAAATTACAAGTGTGCTCTGGACGTGAATAAGTCTCTCTAGCCACTGAGCTACGCTGACGGGGACAGAAGTAGTTCATATTTGTTAACCCTCGAGGCAAATGCCACACACACATACACACACTTGTTTCAACATATGTTGTTCCAATGAACACACTCCATCACCCAATCTAGTAGTGGACCAACTGATTAGTATCCTATTCGCAGAAACAAGCATTTTTATTTTCCACGTCTTCTGTCCAAGGCGCCAGCAACATACACGTTTGGTTAACGACGTTGCCTACGTGGAGATTTCGAATCCATTTTGCGAAGCGGGTTGCATCTTAGCTTGACGCACCTAAGCAGTCTAAGTCCTATCACACTTAGACAGTAATGTACCGAACAGAAAGATAGGGAATAAAATGAGCAGTTAGCTTGAAAGGGTTTTTATCTATGGACTGATAAACCTTTCCCTCTTCCTCTGACGAGTTTACACGGTCGCTTTAATATTTACGCCTTGAAAACATTCACTTGCTTTTTAATTTTACCTTTATCTTGTTTCCAATTCTAGATAGACATATGCTACCACGGATTTTTTTAATCTACATCCTGTCAGGAAGACTCCTACAGGCCATTTTCGTGACCAAGCCAAATAACCTGAGTTGTAGAAGATTTATAAAAAAAAATACGTTTACAAAAACCCACTTAAAGATAAAAAAATAATAATTTTGTGACACTGTGGGACTATTTTAAAAATTACTTAAGAATTTATGCTTTCTGTTTCAACTTTATATCTTTAAAAATCGCTTAATAAAACGTGAATTCATTAACATGGGAAATCCTATCTTGACTGTCCGTGACGTCACAGTTAGGCAACGTCCTTGATATTGCACCACGTCTTACTAAAATTCCGGGGCAGAACGCATACACACCAATTACGCTAATGTGTTGGTTGGGGATGAGTAAGGTTGAATTTAGATTATGTGTATCCAAATTTTCGTAGAGAGAGATTGAAAAAACATTTAGGGAAAACCATCCCTAGTACACCTGACCGAGATTCGAACTCCGATATTCCCGCTATCGGATGTCCGGTCTAATGTGAGAGTGACGTCAGGCTAGACGCACACCCCGCACAAGACACTCAACAGTTGGTTACTCTAGAGTGGAGGCGATACAACGCAAGTTGACAAACAGGATATTTAAAATGGACGCGAAGCAAACTGCGGCTATTTGTACCTTAATTACTATATGACATTAGGAACTTGAAAGTTCATTGCCGACCTTACAAAAGTACGCCATCTATCCCTACCTTGGGACAGTTCTATCCAGTCCACCTCATCACATCCTAGCTCTATCTTGAGCTAGTTCTATCCAGTCCACCTCATTACACCCTATCTCTTTCAGGTATATTCTAATGTTATCCTCCCATCTGCGTCTAGATATTTACAACGGTCTCTTCCCATTAGGTTTGCCAGTCAGTTCCCTGAACACGGGTCTAGAATCTTCCATTCGAGCTGCATGCCTTGCCCACCGTAATCTACGAAACTTGATTATCCTAACAATGTCTTGTGATGAAACAGGGTATGTATTTCATCTGTATGTAATCTCCCTAACTCCCCAGTATCTTCATACCTTTTTGGACCAAATATCTTCCTAAACACCTTACTAATTAGATTTTAAAAAAAAAAGAGAATTACACGGAAATACTGGGTTCATCTCAACGGTCATGTTCACCAGAACCTCAAGAAAATTTAGATGTAAATAGCTACATTTCCTCTTTAAAACCCTCACCATATTCTGACATTATTGACCTTTAATTTGAGTTAATAGTTTCTATTGCTAAAATATGTCACAGCTGATGCTGGTAGAAATATGTGTGGAACAGAGAAAGGCTTATTTGGAAACATTTAGAAGGTTTGTTAAAATTCAAGATGTTCAAAGTCTATCGTTATTCATTGTATTTATTCACCAGCAGGTGTTTGTGGAAAATATATGAATCTATTATGTGTTCTTGAACTGAGATGTGCCAATGGTGAACTTAATTAGCTCTCGTGGACTCTACCTTAGTCGGTTCCGTGATTTTATTTTTGTCAGAAATTAAAGTTAAATATCCTGAGTTGCCCTACCATACAGCAGTTAGATGGCTCAGCAGTGGAAAAGTTTTATTGAGATTTTTTTAACTCAGAAGAGAGATTGAAATTTTTCTCAACGAGAAAAACCGTCCTCAACCACTATTATCGAACACTCGAATGGCCTTTGGAAAGGAGCTTTTTGCTGCAGATATCATACGATTTCTTAATGGATTCAACTTAAAACTACAAGGGAAAAAAACAGTGCTCACATGTGAAACTTATACTGCAGTAAAGTCATTTCGACAACTGACGTTGATCGAGTCACAAATCACGTTAACAAGCGGCTTTGTGCATTTCCCATGCTGTCAGAAATTAAAAGAAGAAGTGAACTCTTCATTCTTACACAAATTTGCAGCGGATATACTTTCTGAGCTAAAACTACAGTTCCAACAGTGTTTCTAGGATCTTGATGCAAGTGCAGAAGACATTTCCATATTTAAACATCAATTTGACCGTGCAATTGAGAAACTTCCACCAAACCATCATCTAGAATGGATTAATCTGCAGGGTAATGACATGCTAAAAGGCTGATTACAAGCGAAGAATCTAACATTATTATTATTATTATTAGCACCGCGTCTTACTACCCGTTCGGGTTATACGCACTTACGCTAATGTGTAATGGTAGGGGGATTTTGAGATGAAATGGAGGACCTACAGTTTAACGTGGGATCCGAACCACGGTGGAGGCCTGGCATTCCCCACATTCACAAGATGTCTTGTCAGAGGTGAAAGAAGGGTTTGGTAATCAGATAAATCTGTGCCGGGACCGAGGTTGAACCCCGGCCACCAGCACAGAAGTCTGACACCTTACCCCTAGACCGCCAGCTCACCAAGAATCTAACAGAATTCTATAAATGTATTTCGTGCGATAAATATGGTCAGTTAAGATAATGTGTGTTGGGGTTTTATATCTGTATTTGGTAGCACCTACCTAGATGTGAAGAGACATTTTCAAAGACGAATTACGTAAAAATCTCAATACAGGTCAGCATTAACGGATGAATATTTGCCAGCAATAATGATAGGAAGTAATAACTTTGCGGCCCAGTTTGGTGAAATGTTATCTAAAAAAAAACCGCAATTCCATTCTTCTTATTAATAGAGTTGTATTTCAAACAAACTAATTTTGATTAATTACATTGCATTTTGTTTAGTAAATTTGTGAAAACTTGTTTCCCCTCCTCCTCCTCCCCTAATTATTAAGTATAACTACCTATATAAATATCCTCGAGTATGCTTCTGGGACCTTCACAAAAAATGTTTGACAATCCCTGGTATAAACTAACACTAAATAATCAATTTTTATAAAGTTTGTATGTCCGTCCATTTGTTTGTTTCCAGTAAACTCAAGAATTATTCATCGGACCGAGACGGGACTTCTGTTGTATTCTTCATTTATCAGAGAGCCATGACCATATATATATATATACCATCACACTAGATCATCAGGGTGACCTGGCGGTCTAGGGGTAAGGTGTCAGACTTCTATGCTGGCGGCTGGGGTTCAATCCTCGGTCCCGGCACAGATTTCTCTGATTACCAAACCCTTCCTTCACCTCTGACAAGACAACTTGTGAATGTGTGGAATACCAGGCCTCCACCGTGGTTTGGATTCCACGTTAAACTGTAGGTCCTCCATTTCATCTCACAATCCCCCTACCATTACACATTAGCGTAAGTGTGTATAACCCGAACGGGTAGTAAGACGCGGTGCTAATAATAATAATAATAATAATAATAATAATAATAATAATAATAATAATAATAGATCATCAGCGAGCGAAGAAGTGTCGAAAAAACCGTGCGTGGAAAGTTAATATTCGTTTCGGCTGGTATTGCGGGTACACAAGGAATGTGAACGTGTCATGATTTGGGGGTGTTCAGAGGGAGGGAGTGGGGGGTAGGTCAGTGTTTCTTCTTTTCAGAATTCACATAAAAAAAACTGCTCTTGAAGTTTAGTTCTTTGATATCATTAGAAGCTGTCGAATTGTTCAATGCGAGCGTAGCTGCGGGCAAGTGCTAGTCTTATATACAATTTGATAAGCCCTTTTCCAACTATCGAAATTACGAGAAAATGGCTCAACTAATTTCGACAAACGAGAACTAATTTTAAAGGTTAATGGTCCAGGATGTAGGGGGAAAAAATAGTAGCTTCCAACGAAAACCTCATTTTCCCAGCGAATCTTCATCTTTTCTGCTGAGTGAACAGTGGTTCGTCTGTACAATCATTCTTTGTTTATATCTCCATGGAAACCATGACTTGTGTATGATTGTGTATCGGCGAATAAAATATTTCTCTTTGGCTAAAAATAATTACTCAAGTGGTGTAACAAATAGATAGAAAGATGGTAGAGGGGTCATTTTAAAGTTATCATCACTGTGTGAAGAGGAAAAAAGATATGTTTTGCTTGGAATTAGACAAGAAAATATTAAAATCTCTGAAACTTTGATCACCTTTGACGATCAAACATTTAACTAGAAAATCGAATGAGGCCCTATTCTCCAGAATTTTTCCCAGTCAAAAGTTTTGGATAAATCTTAGCGCAATAATTGTCAACGAGCCGCTAGCTAGGATGTATTATTGTCCACTGAGTCTTAGTACCCGTCCGGGACATGAGCATGTAAACCACTAAGGAGGTAATGAGAGGAAGGTGGAGTTATAAAGAAAACTTATCCACATTCGCGTGGAGGGAGATTAGGGCATCATTTAGGAGAAATACGCGCTCTTTTTCTTAAGCACCACTTCTTACTACCTGTTCATTGTTCAAGCTATAAGTATATACACTAATTATATTATTATTATTATTATTATTATTATTATTATTAGCACCACGTCTTACTACCTGTTCACTGTTCAAGCTATAAGTGTATACACTAATTATACTATTATTATTATTATTATTAGCACCACGTCCTACTACCTGTTCACTGTTCAAGCTATAAGTATATACACTAATTATACTATTATTATTATTATTATTATTATTATTATTAGCACCACGTCTTACTACCTGTTCACTGTTCAGGCTATAAGTATATACACTAATTATATTATTATTATTATTATTATTATTATTAGCACCACGTCTTACTACCCGTTCGGGTTATACGCACTTACGCTAATGTGTAATGGTAGGGTGATTGTGAGATGAAATGGAGGACCTACAGTTTAACGTGGAATCCGAACCACGGTGGAGGCCTGGCATTCC
>CABFVX010000532.1:230214-267224 GCA_902151425.1 Timema shepardi | reverse complement strand
AAGGTTTTCCATATTCCTTTGACTCAAATGCGTTTACATTTACTGTAAATTTCAACCTTCCCCGTTTCCACCCAATTTGTGTGAATATAGCTAATAACCCAAATGGTTGATAAAATGTGGTGAACCAAAATAATGATAATTACAGTCGCAAGATAGGTTCCATGCAACTGCGCGTGAAAAACTCGGGGGGGGGGCGGGGGGGGGAAGAGAAGATAATAGAATAGAATCGTCACCAATAAAAAAAAGAGTCCCAAACAACACACTGGCACAGACCAGAGCACTCGCCAAAATAAATGACTGATTAAATTAATTTTGAAAACTCGGCCAAAACAAAGACGCACACACTTGCGTCCGGTGTCAACGCCGCGAGCTCGACAGGGTGAAGTTGTCGTCGACTTGTTCCGCTATATTTAACACGTGTCTTCACGTAACTGTGCCATTTCTCATACCGTCATCGGTACACTCCGGTCACGTCGAGACCGTGAGGTCCAATCGAATCGAGTGCTTAATTTATGGTTAGGGGTTGTAGTAGACGCGAGTAAATAGTAGTGGTTTTTATGCAGTCTTTTTTATAACAAAAACCCCATATTTTAGCCACAACATATAAAATATTTCTTAGTTGGATATGTTTAATCAAATTTTTCTTCATATAATAATCTCAAAATATCTTTAATATTTGTCATCATGTCATTTTAATATAAACTTTTAGATTGAGAGAATCCAGAAGAGATTAACATCCTTCACCGTGTGCTCTTTGGCTGTCTCTTCTCTCCACGGGTTCTCACATTCCTCCCCGCGTTAGTGTACGTCCCCACCAAGGAGAGCAGATGGGACTAACACCTCTGTACACGTGCTCACCGATATTATCTTCTCTACATGAGCACCCATTTTCCTCCGCACGTGAGTATCCACCTCACCAAGATTACCAGACGAGACGAACGCCCTTGTCCACGTTTTCACAAATATTATATTTTCTCCACAGGAACCCACTTTCCTCCTAACGTGAATGTACACCCTACTGAGAAGATCAGACGAGACGAACGTCCTTGTCCACGTGCTCACCATTATTCCCTTTCCCCACGAGTACCCACTTTCCTCTTCATCCGAATGTACGCCCCCTCTGAGGAGCAGCGGTCCCGTCTAATGCTCTCCCGAGTCGTGAATCTGTGTCGTCGCTGCAGCCAGTGATAAAACGCCATCAGCAGGTGTGAGGACGGTGAAATATCTCCTGCGTGTGCTTTCCAGGTCGGGAATCTCTCTAGCTGTCCCTTCTGGTTCAAGGGCTTTTATTTGCTCGAGCCGGGAGTAATGGGTGCCATGTACAGCCTAGTCCAATATAATATTGAAACCCTCTTGAACCGTCTAATTACCATCACCTCAATGTCCTCTGCCTCAGATGAAGACATTCTCTATCTGCATCTTCTGGGGCAGGGGCGTTTATTAGTTTGGTTAGGGAGTAATGGATGCGACGTACCGCCTGGTCTGATCAAATATTGAAAACCTTTTAGAGTGTCTGCCTACCATCGCCTCAACGTCCTTTACCTCAGATAAAGACATTTTCTGGATTTACGGTAATCAGGCGTATTCAATGACTTAGTCTAAGGAAACTAAAATAATTAGGTGAGTTAAGAGACGACGCGTTCGCATTCTCTTGAAGATAAGTTTGTAACACTTCAGTGAATATCAATATTGGTGAAAACCAATAGGTTCGTGATTCAAACCCAGGCAAACTGGAATGGGCTTTAGGTTTTTTTGCATGACGTGGTGGACTGGTTGGAATCGTCAACAAATTGTTAATACCCCACAAGACTTCTTATTGGAATTATTGGATGGGCCCGCTATTGTGAATTCGGTGCCCTCCATGCAGAACATGTAACAACTGAAATTTTACATCAATTTTCAAAGATTCTTAATTTCCCTATCTATTTTTTTAATCGGGGTTTTCTATCTGTTCTGGTTATAAGCATGTATGATAGTAATTACTATAATGAGGTAGGGATGAAGAAGGAAGTATCTTAGTGATAGTCTACCCTCTATTGGCGCAGAAGAAGATTGTGGAACTATTTAAGAAAAACCAACCTCTGCGGATTCGACAGGAATTCGAATTCCAATCTCTCCATCAGCATGTCAATATAATACGAGTGACGCCTTAGATCTTTCAGCCACTGAAGGGGGTCGACTAGGTTATTAATGTTATTGTATAAGTATTGTTAATACACAACAAAAGTAACAGCTGCAGATCACATGACTTGACATATGAATATTTGAAAGTATTTATAGTAAATTGTCTTGATATCAAATAAGGTCCTTCAGAAGAAAATTGAACGGTAGCTTGACCTGCTTTTAGTCAGAAGTTGTGACGTGTGTGTGTGAACTGAAGTGCCGGAGTCGTTTGATTGCCCCCTCCATTCCCCTGGAGGTGGCGTCACGTGGCATGGACGATGTGGTATAAAGTATGGGGAGGGTGGTCTTGTGGTAACTGCGAACTCCGAAAGCTAATCAAGTGGGCCATAAGCGCAGCGCGTGCCTGGGCCTCTTGCTCACCTTCCTTTCCACACCATCATCACTCTTTCTGGCATTATCTCTCTCTCTATATATTTTTCTTTGTCTCACTGAACAGGTCTATCATTCTAAGAACTACACTTTTGTTTTATCACGTCTTGTGTTTTCCACAAATTCAGATCTTCTTTCTCAAATATCTGTATGATATACCTCCTCAATCCTCATCGCGATTTATGATTTTTTTAGTTGTAAATTTATCACCCTAAATCTTCCTTGTATTATTATTTATTATATCCCTTCCCCTTCTCCCCACTTTGATGGTCACGTAGTCTATGGCACCTCTCTTAATCGATACCAGATTTCCGAGGACATGGAGATTGGTGTTCGAATCCCGTTTACTCTTTTGGGATAAGGATGAGAAAGGAAGCATTTTACAGTTAATTCGCCCTCATTTGCTTGTAAGGAGTGTGGTAAACCATCTAGGAAAAACCACCACAGTAGATGCTACCAGGATTCGATCCCCGATATCTCCGTCTTCAGCAGATCAGTTTTACACGAGTGACGTCTTAGACCATTCGGCAACTGGAGTGGGTTTGTTTCAGTTTTAATTTAGTTAATAAGTCATGTATGGGTATAACCAGTCTGTTCAGAAAGTGCACTAGTAAGTCTGTTGCATAGCAAATAAAACCAAAAAGCTGCACTTTTTGAATGGAATATGCCACTTTTTGTAGTCATATGTGATGTGAAAAGAGACCTTTTCAGATAGGGAATCCCTTGAAAATACGTAAAGGCCACCAAAATGGCGACCATTTATTGCCACTATTTTAGGGTTCTTAATTCGGTTGTATCTTGGCTCCTAATATTCCGATTTAAGTTTTTTTGCCTTTTGTTTGAAAGCTCTTGCTAAGAAGAAACTAATTTGTCATATATTTATCTCTAAGCCTTAAGGGTTATCCACAATTTAAGAATCTATGAAAATCTCACTTTTCTCTTAAGTTTCATTGTTAACTATATTTTTTTTTACTGTCCACAATATCTCCTTTATAGCCGATATGAAAAAGAAAGAGCATTATTTTTTTATCTTTCCATTGATACCAAGAAAATCTGTTTTAATAAACCACTTCTTGAGAAATTACTGGACAAATGAAACTAAACTTTGGTTTTTAATATTTTGTTTACTTTACTATTACAATAAGATAGTAGCTTAAATTTTTACAAAAATGTTTGAATAGTAAGCATGCTCCTGCAAATTAACTTCTTCTTAACAGCTTAAAGGTCTCTAAATCAAGTAATTCTCTTCCTCATCTTCCGAATCATACCTGGAACAAAGTAATTATTTTCATATAAGCTCTTAAAAAGTTAACAAGTAATGATAATATTAGTTTATCTAAAAAGTATTTTTGACACCTGGTATTTGAAAAAGTGTCTACAAATAGAAGATGTTGAGTAGAAAAATAACTACTATTATCTTAAAATCTGTGATGGAATTATGGAAATTTAGAAACTCTCAACTAACAACATCCCTTTTATTGTATTTATTGCCGCATTTTAGACCTCCAGTGCAGTTCGTGCAAACTAGTGTGCATCGAACCTTAGCCTTTGAAAAGAAGCATCTTGTATGGCATTCAGAGCAACTGCACTTAAACAATTCCTTACAAGCTGCCCTAATAGAGAACAGAGAAGACCAGACCGGCACCCACTCCCCTGCAGCTCTGGTCCATCCCCATCCTTCCTGTCCTGTGATGTTGTTCATTACTGAGCAGGCATGATCCTAGACTTGTGCCTGATATGCTGAACGGACACAATGCTGCCTTAATGCCTCTCTAATTGGGGGCAAACTTGATAGACTGCTACTTTTTGACGTAAAAAGAAGCTTTCTAACATGATTGACGAAAAAGTCTTCTTCATCTTAGTAGTAAAACAAAACAGTAAACTTCTCTAGAACTAGAAAAGTCTAATCAGAAATATACTATTTTGGTAGGGATATAGCTTGGAAGGTTTCCGTAGCTTCAGATAATTATTTCCAGACTGTTCAGGCAGTCTGTTTCGCTTTCATGGCAAATGATGAAGTTACATCTGCTCTTGTAAATACACGGAATCCTCTCAACGCAACAGCTTTATCTTCATCTTTACTTTCAAACATGGCATTAATGCTAACGTAGAGGCTTCCCAGCTCCACAGAGAATCCAGGTCTTCTGAAGACCAGCAACTTTGAGAATGTGGAAAAAAGAGATTGTCAAAACAACTACATCAGTATCTACTGTGCAAATAATGTTGTTCTTTTGCCCAAGCTCAACACTATCTTTATCATGTAGGAAAATTCTACCATCTGCTTCTTCCTGTTGTCTGTATTTGACTCTTATCAATCAAAGTTTTTTCCAATGAGATGAATAAATGATGCCATCAACTCAGTAATGATGTGAACCCAGTCAAACTTCTAAAGTGCATGCTCTCCAAGTAACTTGAAAAGTTAAGTCTTATTCTGATCTCAGCAGAGGAAGTTATTCCAATTTGGTGGTATCAGTATCCTGTTTTTGAATTCTGTATCACAATATTCTACAAATGTCCGTGATGTTTTGGGTGGAAGATCATGTGCTAGTGCAGCTTCATCGTAAATTATTGTGTCTCAGAATCCTTGAAACTGTACCGGATGCATGGATTCTTCCAGGATTTTAAGTATCTGAGATTTCTGATATGATCGCAGAACACTATTTGAGGAAATAGAAGGTGGATCACTGGTGTTTTCATGTTCAAAAAACTATTTAAGATCCAAGTCTTTGTTTTGACTTACAATTAAAACCCTAGAGAAATGCTCAATACCATTTCTCAAACCATTGGAAAGGCTTTTTTTTTTTTTTTTTTTTTTTTTTTTTGCAAATCCAAAGAAATTGGTCCCATTTTTCTGCAATGGAGCAAATACTCACTTTTGCTTCCTTACTCAAACGTTCTTTCACATAGTTGTTGCACAGTTGTAAGGCTTTTTTTCAACACCTAACAGAGGTATAACTAGCTCTTTATCCATTATAACCTTAGTGTCCCAAACCACAAGATCACAGGAGTTTAGCTCAAAAGGATTTCTAAATTCTAAAAATCTTCCCTTTAATGCATGTTTTAGGTCTTGAAGCTCGTTCTGGTAAGCAGTATACTGCTCATGGTGAATAAACTTGTAAGTATTGTTAGTTTTGCTCGTTGACTCAAACTCCTCTAGAATGCTAAATAATTGTGGCCACCTTCTTAACATGTCTGGATCTTGAAACATACCAACAGCAACACCATTTACTTTTATGACAGCATTGTTTTGCTCATGAGCCTGATCCACAGCGAATGCAGAAAAGGGATTTTTTTTGTGGATAGAGAAGTGACCATTGATAAAGTACTCATCTACACTGGGTGATGTGTATTTTGGTTTTGTAAGACTTATAAGTGAATTAGCAACCAACAAGCATAGTGGATATGATCCACCAGGAAAAACCAAAGTGCTAGTTTCTTCATTATTTGGGTGAATAGTTCATAGTTATCATCCCTGATCGACCGAACAAAATATAAGACAGGTATCTCCAAGCTTAACATTAAAAACCAGAATCGAAAAGTTGGATAATTTGAACGGTTTTCTTCAATTCATTCTTCAAATGATACTTTTGGGTCTTCTAGTGTAAATGCATCTTTGAGCAGAGTGTATAAAACAGCAGCAGTCTTCAGATGAATTTCCCTTAATTTTTTTACATGAGTAACCTTAAGAAACGCTTCGGCTCACGCCTCTATTTTGATTCCAGAATTTGCCACCAGACTAGTACAGCCATTACCCTCAATAATCTGGCCAAGCACCTTCAGACAGGCCTGCTCAATCTTAAAAGCTGCAAACATGGCTACAAATTTGGATTCACCATAAAATTCAGGCCAGTTCTAATGGATGGATTTAGTCAAGGCAAATAGAGGTTAATCTACACTTATGACAGGAATTTGTCTTGGATTTAAAAACGTTATAATTTTTCTTATTTGGTTCATTCCGTGCCTTAGCATTGACGGTGAAGAAGAACTTTCATTGAATAAAGGTAGAAAAAAAAAGCTACGTGTTGGAGAGCCTGCCTATGAGGCATAGAACCCTGCTCGGGAAGGATCTAAGGGCCCATCTTTTCTGTCAGTAAGAATATGATCTAGCCATTCCTGTTCCGTTTTCCACTCGGAACCAAATTTAGAAGTTGACATCTGAGCACAGGTGACCTGGCTTGCTATTGGCACAGATGGTTGCTTGGAAGGCAGTGTTACAGTCTTGACAACATTGTAGCTGTCTGGAAGCTCTGGAACTTTCCTGTTATTTTGATTGGCACACGAAATTATTGTGGCAAAATTACAAGGCTCACCAACTTCACATTCGGTGGGAATTTGAAAGATAGAAATTGATGTTCCGTAGAAAGATAATTCTGAAGTTGTGCTGCTGTTGTTATGATCATTGTTATTGTACGTACCAATCACAAAAAGGCCATGAAACAAATTTGAGGGCCATAGGACACCTTCTTGAGCTCTCTTAATCTCCACGTGAGCCATACTTGCTGTTATCTCTATAATTCTGTTTGGTGATATTGAGAGGCCTCTTTTATGCATGTTTTCAATTATTGTATTATTTTATGTTCTTCCAAATATAGACAGGTCCATATATAATGGAACTGGTGGTTCATTATTTTTCTTATGACGAATAATGTTGCCTTTTGGAATGTTTTCACTGTGGTTGAAAATTATTAATGGGTTGATAGTCAAAGCAGGCTGAGTTTCTTTTGTCTCGTTTTCTGCTGAGCTATAAATATCAAGTAAATAACACAATATAGCAAGAAGTGCAGGAGGAACGCTTGCAGCTTGTTGATCATCGTTCAGATGACCATCAAACTTAACTTTTTACTGGGTTATGATCTTTCTAATTTGTTTAATAAATCTTTCACATGTAACAGCATCATCATAAAGGTTTTCAGAGCTAACATATTGAAAGATATTAGCACCATCACGATAAAGGAGCCTGAAAGTTGAGCTTTGAATTGTGGGAAGTGATCGAGAATTCGCTCACGTTAACGGTTGGTATATGTGTTTGGAAGGACTTTACTTTCAACTCCCGGAATATGTGTAAGGCTGTTTGCATATATAGTCTTTAATTGAGCCATTTTGAATACAATCTCGATATTAACAGATTTAGAGGCCTTGTTTTTCACTCTTATGTAACGCGCAATGGAAGCAAATGCCATACTCTGGCAGATAGAGTTGACCTCTTCTTCTTTTACACAGATTGATGTTCTCAGACAATCCGTCAGGTTTGTATAGCACTTCGATGGGTACTTTGTTTCCCTAGCAACCAAAACTCTACCCTCTAGGAATGCTTTAAGGTTTGTGATATTGGTAATATCGGCACATCTCTTAAGTTTATCGTCTTGTAGAGAATCAATCTTATAAGAGGTTTTTGAGTAGTGCCCTTTTGATTGCATATAAAACATATTTCATCTTTCATTTTAATAAATGATGTAGAGCAACACATATTCCTTGGGTTTATTCAACTGACTCTAATAAAGTTTGTTGACTGTTCTCAGGTGAATCATTTGGCAAAGGGTATGAACGTTTGCGTTTCCTTGCCATGGCTAGTTTTGTTCTGTTGAAGTTAAGTGCACACTTTTTATGCCACTTTGCTTTTTTTTCTATACCATCACACTTATTGAACTTTTGTACATCCAAACCATGGGGCAATGCACCAAGATTCTGAAATTCTGTTAAATTTTCCGAAAGCACCTTGTAATCGGCACCAAAAAGTGCTTTTGCAGTGTGTACGGCTGAACAAATCAAGTCTACATCACTAGATTTTTGACAAATACAACATTTAGTCCAGTCCACAACACACAGCTTAAGTGGAGATTCAAAGCCAACATTGGCCAGCCGCAGGTGCCTTGAAGTCATTTTGATAATGATTCAATTCAGTCTAATCTACAAAAAAGAAGGTTAAGTGATTTATATGAGTTTAATTTTATATCAGAACGAAAACAAATATAAGAGAGAACACACATAAAAAACAAATAAAATTACAAGACGAACACTAAAATCAAGGTAAGTATTTTTTTAATCATGCTGAAGCCTTTAGGTTTGGGGGAAAGTAAATACGATTAAAAAAAATTCTTAATAAGATCTTTCGAACAAAAAAAGAAAAATTAAAATCGAACCATTAGGAGCTGATATACAACCAATTCTAGGATATCAAAATGGCGGCCATAAATAGCCACCATTTTGGTGTATTGCACGGATTTTAATGTGGCTCCCTATCGGAAAAGATCTCTTTTGACCTCATTTATGACCACAGAAAGTGGCATATTCCAACCAAAAAGTGCAGCTTTTTTTATGTACCAGACTTATTACACGTTAAATACCTCAAGTTAATAAAAAAAATTAAAAAAATGTTTTTCTTCTTCTCTGTATAATATTATATTTTCTCCAGCTTAGTTTTCTCATGTTGTCCTTTGTCTAGGCATCTTGATAATTTTACCTGTCCCCCTTCTTTCTCCACCTGTCTTTCTTTTTCTCTGTAAAATTACTCTCCTTAGCAACTTGTCTTCAGCCTTCCATGTCAGACACTGTGGCCAAAGAGACATGGTGTTATGACTCCCGGACTAGTGGCTCCTGCCAACCTCTTCCTCTTGATATTCTCCTGGGAAATAAGCTGCGGACATTCGTTGGATTACTAACTAGTGCGACTGCTTGCTTGCTGCTTGAGTTGTCTCTCTGTCCACCATCCAGCATGGTTTTTGGTTGGATTGGTTTGAATTTTCCAAGGAGAGATGGATTAAAGGGAGAGTAAATAAAGGACAGTGTGTTTTTTTTGCAACAAAACCACATTTTTTTTAGCCCAAATTGAACATGCCTATTGTTTCAGCAGATACTTTTAGTTTAATTTTCTACACCTATTAATTTTTTTAACAGTTATTGAATATTCGTCATGAATATCGTAGAATCGGAACTGGACTTATTTTTTGTCTTTGTTTATAAAATGTATGTTCATGTAACCACTATGATTATGATAAATATTTAAAAACTTAAAATATTACGAAGTGTAGAAAATTAAATCTAAACTTGGCTATACTATTATTTTATTTGTTTCATACAAAGCATTTTTTTTCAGCTTTTAGTTTTACTAAGAACCGCACCACACCGTTCTGGTTATATGGTTAGGTACTAATTTCAAAAGTGAATTTAGGGATTAGGGAGATTATATTTATAGGAAGTTTACCAGCATTTGCGTGGAGATAGAGAGAGAAAGAAAGTGGAAAACCATTTTAGAAAAAAGCACCCTAGTACACCCGAGTGAGATTCAAACCTAGATCTCTCCATCATCGACAGTCTCGTCTACTGCGAGAGTATCGCGTTAGACCACGTGGCCACCGAAGCGGGTAGCTATGAGTTAAATTAGTCCATGACTTACAACCTAACCATAGCCTAGAATATGTGTTTTAATTAATTTTAATATTTGTATGTGTACACTCCGTTAACCATAAAAGGGAACAGTCTTAACTTGACTGGTTACACTGTGAAATATCTTACAATATAGTACAACAGTGTAATCCATCAATATAAAACTGCTAACTTTCAGGGTAAGCTAAATACACATAAAATACCCTTCAATTAACAGATCCAGGAAGTAATGGGTACAATTATATGTTCTAGGTTATGGTTAACTTATAAGTTGTATTAATTTAAATCTTTTCTATAAAGTGCTGTTAAAGTACACCATATTTTTTTTAAACTGGTGAGTGATGGCACAAACTGCAGGAAGGGTGGACACTGTTCTAGACACAATGAGACTGTTACTATATCTTTCCAAATGTATCGACTTGAAACATTTGCTTCTGTCCGTATTGTGTAGGTAACACACATATGAAGGATGAGTTCTGTGTGTGGTAGCGTCGGTTTGTCAAGCGGGAGGGAAGGGGATAATGATTCAGAAGAATACCACCCCCTCGCCCTCTATTTAGAGAGGAGGCTGTGTGAATGGACCGGTATTGTGGGGAGGATAAAGAGTCGTGATGTATGCGACCAACCCCTTCCCCACCCCCTCACATTCCGCCCTGAAGAGTAGCCCATATGACAAACACCCGTGGTAATAAAACACAACAGTCATACATAACAGTAACTACACCGCTCTGTTGTATATAAGCGTCAAATGGGGGTGGCGAGGGTCCACCAGCGGTGTATTGCATGGTCGTCGAAATAAGGTGTTGGTTTTAGGGGGTTTTAGAAGTCAAAAATGAGATAAAAAAAGCTTGTGTTTGTCGGTAAAACAGGACCGACATACCAATATATTTTAAGTGATATCTTGAGGAATAATTATATTATAACCTGCTTAGGTGGGCTCATGGTCTAAGGCAACACTCTCGCAATAGACTGAAATGCCGATGATGGAAGGATTGGGGTTCGAATACCTGTTGGGTGTACTGAGTTTTTTTTTCCTAAATAGTCTTACACTCTCACTCTAAGTGAATGCGGCAATACCTAGTCTAATTTAAGCCTTCCTCATTCCTCACCCATTTGCCTAATTATTGCATATACTTACAATCTGAGCGTGTAATAGGACGAGGTCCTAAAGCAAATAATTAAACTTCTAGTAGCTTATCATTGTTGAGATCCATTTTTCTTTGACGGTAGCATCTGTCAAACATCACCGAGATTATCTGATGATAAACGGATGCAAGCAAACCACACCAATAAAATGGTGGCTTTAAAAAAAAACTCGCAGGGACATGTAAATAAAAAGAACAACTACAAGACTTCTTTTTAACATCGTTAATCTTAGGGTAAAAATAAAAAGCATCTAGGAAGGTGTCAAAAATGAGACCTTGTGGGACGCTCTTCCTTTTGTGCGAGCGTCTATTGAAAGATTTTTAATGTGATAATTATGTTAATTAAGGTGCTACTTTTGGTATAATAATAAGGACGATAGGGAAGTGAATGACTCCTATTGTTGTCAACCTTTTCTTTAGATAACTGCATGGTTCTTTCAAAACGTTTTTTAGTTTCTGTTATGAACAGTTTTATTTATAGTGTATCCTATTATTCGCTACTGTTTTTTTATATTTTTTTTTGTCAATATCTCCCCCACATACGGACATGTGTGTGTTTTATCTGTGGTGCATTAGAAGTCGTGGTCATGTCACACACATTAATCTTTGAAGAGAGAAACATATACACACGAGAATCATGATATGTTTAGTTGTAATAGGGTTTTTCTGGGTTTTTTTTATCACTATTCATATTATTTTTGTTTCACGCTGCGGTGGCTGAATGGTTAAGGCATCACACTTGCAACAAAGGGGACTGCCGATGATGGGAAGATCGGGGTTCGAATCACGGTCATATGTGCAATATGGGTAGTTTTCCCTAAATGGTGTTACACCCTACACGCAAATGCGGGTACACTTACTCTAAATTAAGCCTTCTTCCTCTCCAACTTACTAGAGTATATAGTACATATGCGTGTAAGCTGAATGGGTAGTAAGATGTGGTGCCAAAATAAATAAATATAGGCAACAGTGCTGTGTCCACAATTATTATTATCATTATTATTATTATTACTAGCACCGTCGGTTTGTACGCACTTACGCTAATGTTTTATGGTAGGGTGATTGTGATATGAAATGGAGGACCTACAGTTTAACGTTAGATCCGAACCACGGTGGAGGCCTTGTTATCCACACATTCACAAGTTGTGATTAATACACGTTTTGTCAGAGGTGAAGGAAGTGTTTGGTGGGCAGGGGCGGATTTACGACTCTGCCGCTCATAGGCACTAGATCATTTTCCACCCACTTTCCCTACCTTAGTTTCTAACCTTCTAGATCTCTGTTCCCCCCTACCACAAATCATACACTGACACATATAGACCATATACACAAGTGATATATGTGGAATGACAGATAAAAACAGTATTTCACAACACAAATTCAAATATTATTATATAATTTAAAAATATAAACCCTGCATTAAGACTGTAGAACTTGTTGCTACAAATAAAATATTAGCATGTACACAATAAAAAAAATAGTCTATAGTATCTTTCGCCTTGATATCTGCTGAGTGAACTGGTCAATTATGCCAGACAAATCTTATTATCTGATAAGTGACCTTCAATTAAGACGATTGTCAGGGAATTAAGGCGATACTCTGTCATGTTGGTACGCAGATACAGCAAACCACAACAATGAAGCGATAAATCCACCTCTGTGGGTGGGTACACAATCGATGTGAAACTTAAATTACTTAAATTCTTACCTTCCTGCTAACCTTAAATCGATGCCCGGCATCGTTGGGTGATTAACTTTGTATTCTAATCTACACTAATATTATAAAGAGGAAATATTTGTTTTTTTTTTGTTGTTTTTTTGTTTGTAATGGATAGACTCATAAACTACTGGACCGATTTTAAAAATAATTTCACCAATATAAAGCTACATTATCAGCGAGTAGCATTGGCTCTATTTTATTTTGAAAATTTAATTTATTCCTCATAAAAATGTCGATAGTCACTCATATTTTATGGTAGAGTCTATGATGATTCTTCAATATGTGACCCGCCTCGGTGGCGTAGTTGGCTAACGCGCTTGTCATGTTGAGCTGATCGACTGCTGAGGATGGGTAGATCGAGGTTCGAATCTCGGTTGGGTGAACTGGGGATGATTTTTCCTAAATGGTCTTCCACTCTCCCTCCACGCAAATGCGGGTTCACTTCTTTTAATTAAACCTTCCCCATTCCTAATCCATTAAAGTAATTAGTACTTAAAGCGTATAACACGAACGGTTAGTAAGACGTGTTGCTAAATATAATATATATTCAATATGTGTGTTGAAAATAATAATGCGGTGGGAGAGGGGGGCGGGCGGTGGAAGGGTTAATGGTCTAGTCATTAAATAAACATCTAGTGTATTTTGCTTTGGAATTATTTTGAACTAGTAGTTTACAAATTGGTCTAGAAAGGTTTGCTAAATATATTAATGCTATCAACTAAACGGAATGCAAACCAAAATAAAACTTCAAGTGAATAGGTTAAAAAAATAAAGAATCACATACTTCTTTTTCTTCTTTTTTCGTCTCATTTCTGTAAGAACGGTTGGGAGGGAGTAGAGGAAGGACGCCCTATTGTAGTGGTAGTCGAACACATAATTGGGTAGGAGGCGTCGACTTTAGTTAGCTTCGCCACGCGTCGCAGTGATTGACGCTTTTACAGCGCGTCGGGCGTCGTCGCGTGCGATTTGAAAAGGGAAAAATAAAAGTTAACTGCACGCTCACCCATTGCTCCCCTTGTCGGTAGATGTGTTTTATTATGCGGCTTAGTTGATGTTTTATGTGTGAGGGAGGGGTTAGTTTATGTGCGGGTGGAAGGGGTTAATTTACAATAATTATTTATTATTTTCTAGAGCTATTTTACATTTATTTATATTGGGCCTTTAGCGGCTCACTTTCTGAGTTGACAGATTATAATATCTTCACATGACTAATAAGCTAACTTGATTCTAAAATGTAATGGTTAAAAGCATAGCTTTTAAAATAAATGTAACTATTGGAGTTCGACTTCCGGTCATGTGTACTGTTGCTATTTTTTCCCCCTAAATGGTTTTCCACGCAAATCCGGTACGTTTCCTCTAAATTAAAGCTTACTCCAAGCTAACATATCAGCGTAATTACATATGAGTATACCCAAACGATTTGTGTGACGTGGTGACAAAATAATAAACAATAATAACAAACACAACACCAAGTCACCCTGCCGTCACTTCATAACAATGAAAGAGAAATTCCCGATTTCACCAACGATAAATATGTATACTATTCCGGAAATTGAGACAAGGTTCTTTACTCGTTAGACGGCTACCCCCTGAATAAGGTGTTGGACTAAAGACTTGTTCATTAATTACTGCACCGCACATATTTTCTCTCTATTTTATCTTAATATAGAGATATTTACTAATATACACTGTACTGTTACAGAAACATTAAGAAAAGAGATCATCGCTATTCACAAAAGAATATAAAAATATATTACATACTTCGAATATAAAATATATATATATATAAATATATATATATATTGGCTTAAAGCTCAGAAACGATTGGTTCTATAAAAATATATTTCAAACTAAGATTTCTATTTTTAATAGTACATACTACAACTTTGCAGTGATGAGTTATTTTATGTATCAAATAGACGCACAGATATGATCAAAATTGTAAATTTATGCTCAACTAAAGTACCCTCAAAGTATTTTTATGAGAAAATAAGATTTTCTATTTTGTTTTAATGTTAAAAAGTTCCTGGATACAAAATTTAATCAAATTATTTATAGTGTCACCATTCGTCAACCCCTTTTGTGGGCCTACATTTTTAGGGTGTGTTGTGGCCGAGGAAAAGGGCGGTGAATGGAAATATAACTGCGTGGGTTCGTAATTGACGTCTGGCTTGTTTTTTCATGTTTTTACTATACTACCATGATATTTTACAAAATGCGATGTTGATAAGAAATATTAAAATATATGAAAGAACTCGTCGATATGGCATCTCAACCCACGTAACTCCCAAAATGGGCGGCGTGACCCTCCTAGGTTCGATGTTGAGTTGTCAGCTCAGTTAGCCCAAAAATATTACTATTTAACCTGCTCCCTTGCCTGATTTACCGCGAAGAATGATGACACTCTGTTTAAGTTGTCAGCGCAAGTGTTATATTGTTTACTAACTAATAAAAACACCTTGCAACACTCGTTTTATAACTCACAATCCACAATACAACAAATTTTAAACAAACAAACGAGTCGATTTATGCCGTATCGATTACAATAGAGATTTTAGAGAAAATTGATTTTGTTCTCTATTTTAGCCTTCAATAAACTATTATTATTATTAGCACCGCGTCTTACTAACCGTTCGGGTTATACGCACTTACGCTAATGTGTAATGGTAAGGTGATTGTGAGATGAAATGGAGGACCTACAGTTTAACGTGGAATCCGAACCACGGTGGAGGCCTGGCATTCCTCACATTCACAAGTTAAATAAACTACCTTTAATTTTAGGGTAAGATATCTAATTCCTAAAACTTATTTGGAAAAGTTTATGAAAACCAAGTTTTAGCCCAATCGGTAAAATGGTTTCAGCTCCAGGTCTAGATACAGATACACATACAGTCAGACACACACAATACTTCTCTCTCCAAGGGGTCGAAAGAAAGTAAAATAAGAGGAAGAGTAAAATTTTGGTGGATAATTAGGCATAAATTAGGTTTTAATAAAAGTCATACAAGTGGTGTTCACTTTAAAATATTAGTAGGAGTATGGCGTATAACCCAAACGGGTAGTAAAACGTTGTGTTAAAAAAAAGCAGTGGTAAGATGTTTCCAGGGTGATCAGATCGAGTTTTAGATGTTTACCCTAGTTATGTTTTTATTAGACAGAACAACACTCATTAGTCAGGTATCAATGAACATAAATTCTCATTTGAGGTATGTAGAGAAGAATCTATATGTGGTTGGTCAAATGTGGACTGAGTATATTAAAAAATAAACGACTACAGTTCTAACAAAAAGTTACTACCCTCTAAATACTCCACGACACGCCAGTCTCTTAGAGGTAGAGATGAGTAAGGTATTTGAAAGTAAGCGTACTCTCATTGACGTAAAAGTGATGACGGGGAAACCGTGCGTTTTAAAAACCAAACCAAGAGCACTCGGTCAAGATTCAAACCTCGTATTCTTCGTCTTTGACAAATTCAGCCTATTGTGAACCTAACGCCTTAGATCACGTGATTATCATTAATCCTACCGATCTTGTATGGCTTACAGGCAAATATATTTTATTTTTTACTTTATTTAATGGGTGTACAGTATATGTAGTGCTCAACCAACACTAATGCTCATACCTTTAAAGGGAGAAAGATAACAAAACCAATTACACACAAATGTTGAAAGTACTTGACACGAACCAAGGTATCACGATCTAAAAAAAGGGGCGTGGCAATATGAATCAAGTGCTCCTGTCCTATTGGTTGCTACCCATTGTCTTAGTGCACGGGATTTGGTCATTTTTGTTGTAGTAGAAAATATGATTGAGAGCTGGTTGTAATTGAAATACTGTGGGCGTTCTTGGAAGCCGGGCTATGTTGGCTGGATAAAACAGGGTAGTAAATGGGTAGGGGGTTATTCTGGGTACTGACTTGATGGTCATGCTTAATATAGGTGATAGAATAGCAGTGTCGTGGCATGGAGTACAAACATTCTGGGAATTATTTATTGTTTCCTGATGATCTCAAACTATTCAACAACATCAATTCACTTGATAAGTGTTTAGCTTTACAAATTTACAGAAATTGTATATTACAATGGTCTATTAAAATGGAATGTCTATTATTAAATCTATAAAATAAGTCCATAGATTTCACCAGGAAGATCACATCTATTATTTTCATTTACAAGTTTGATAGTTGTATTAAATGAGGCTTTCTCTATAGTAATGACTAAAGAGCTAGAAATGATTCTAGAACATAAGCTCTACTTCCACTACCATGTCAATCATATAGTTTCTCACACTCTGAAATCACTTGACTTTATTCATATTACCAGCTCTAAAGTTGACTGTATCTTACGTCTGTGCTTGGCTTTGGTCAGAGCCAGGCTCGAATATGATACACAGAGAACCACTTTTGAGTGGGCTGCAGGTCTTTTAAAGAACATATTTATATGCTCCATCTTTCAGTTAACTGATGCCAAATTTCCTCGCTTTCAGTTATATTGGAAAGGCGGTGTGCTTTGGGGGGCAGGAAGGAAGGCTAAGTACTGAAAACGCAAAGGTTGAATTGTTTACCTCCTTTGGAGTGTATCTGAAGCGCACCATTGTTTATGGTCTTTGAGCCCCTTATAGCAACAAAGCTTATTGACATCGGACTAGCCCAAAATAACCTAATTAAGCACCAAGTAATGAAAAGCAATTACCCTTTGCCGATTATATTTGGGTGATATGGTTAAAGTGGGATCCGAACCACGGTGGAGGCCTGGCATTCCCCTCATTCATAAGTTGTGATTAATACACGTTTTGTCAGAGGTGAAGGAAGGGTTTGGTAATGAGATAAATCTGTGTCGAGACCGAGGATTGATCCTCGGACCCTCAGCACATAAGTCAGACACCTGACCCCTAAACCACCCGGTCACCCGTTTATGTGTAGTTTATTAATTTGTCAAAGGCTTGAGATATTATAAAAATGACTTTAACGATTCGTTACCAAATTAGTATCTTGGGAGTGTTTTTACATGACCAGTTGCAATGTAGGCTACGAGTATATTGGGAGGGTTTGACATAATAAATAACACACTAGCCTAGTTTTTGGGGCTACAATTTGTTTCTTATGAGTGATTTATCAAAAAGTTTGCCTATTTTAAAAATGGCTCTAATTATTTGGTTTGGCATGAGTAGCCTATTCGGTAAGAACTTTAGATAATAGTATGTATTTATTGTTTATATAAACATTCAATAGTAGTTTACTGACAATTAATTTTTGAAAATTTTATTTTTACTTTATTATATCAATCGAAAGTATTGTAATCGTGAAAATTTTAGCGCTCTAAATTATTATTAATATCTACATTTTATGTATATCCGAACCCAAAACAGTGAATTTTAAATTATGTCTGACTGTCTGTCTCTCCCTGGTCGCGGATCCAAAAAGGTTTGATTGATTTTGTTCAAATTTGATGTTTAGATTTTATAGGGATATAGGCTATCTTGGGAAATTTGGTTGATTTTGACCCTAAACTTCATATTAAGGGTATTTTACGAATTAGTGGTATTTTAATTACCAATTTTTCAAAATGCCTCTAAGGATTTTGTTTAAATTTTATATCTAAGGAGCAGTTAACCACTCAAATAAGACTGAATACTTGGTTTTGGGTAAACTTTTGCTAAAGAGTAGATTACTGATAGTGATTTTTGAAAAGTTGGAATATTTTAAGAAAGGCTTGAACGAATTTTTTTAAATAGGCCTATATATCTAAGGATTGTCTTACATGACAAATAAAACTGTGTATTTGTGTTTAGGGAAAAAATTGCTTAAAGGTAGTTTACAGATAATTTTTTTTTAAATTTGAATCGTTAAAAAAATCACACTATATATTTGTTTCAAAATGGGTATTTGTTCCCAATATTTTTACCTTATAAATAGTTAAATATACTAATTTTTCTAAAAAAATATACCATCGTTGAAAACAGAATTTTGTAAAATTTGAATGATTTCAAAAATAGCTAACGATTATGTTAAAAATAAGTTTCTGGGACTATTTTATATGAAAAATAATGTGTCTTTATTTTTATAAAATAAATAAATAAATTTGATTATTAATTTAAAAAGTTTATAATCTAATACTGCCAGGCTCACGACAGATATTCAACAACTGTTGATATCACCATGTGAATAAATTTAAAATAGGCATACATGGTTCTATTTTATTTATTTTGGCCTAAACAAGTATTGATAAAAAAAACTTAAAACGCCCACCTTTTCTCGCGTCACCACATTACTAAATTAATGTTTACGTTTAAATTCCAGAGTTGAAGCATCATTTTTTTTTCTAATTTAACTGAAAGCCTAAATATTATTGTTCACTTGCAGAGTAAGTGTGTCGCATTGTCACTTGCCATGTTATGCAGCTGAACCCCTTTAATTAGCCAACTGGAAATCAAAAATCGTAGAATTCCAGCTTTCAATGAGCATGAAAAGGGCGGGAAAATGTGTTCGGACTGGTCACCCCCAACTACCCTCCTATCCCCACACCTTCCAATCAAACCCCCTTTCAGATGCAACCGCTAATCTTTATTTGAAGAAAGACAGACCTACGAGCTCCCTTGCCCCCACCCCACCAGTCTCCTTCCCGACCCCTGACCCCCACCCCACCAGTCTCCTTCCCGACCCCTGACCCCCAACCATTCTCTTTCTTTTTCTCTTTGTTGATTGGGCCAAATTGGTGGAAGCTTCTAATTGAATCGCAGTGATTAGTGGCAAAGGAGGTGTGTGATAGCTCCTGGGTATTCTCTAGTCGCTGTGTCTTTTGGAATCGACGGAAAATTCAAACCCCTAACTTTCCTGGATGTCCGTTAGTGGGGGGAAACAGTTTTTGGTAGGCCTATCATTTTATTGAATATTCATTGATAATTTCTTAGAGAAGTTGTTCCTATTGTAAAATATTAATAAACCCTATATCATTATAATGAATTTCAAGGTGATGATTTCCAGTGTAGTGTCTTTGAATGTTGTCAGAGCAAGCAATGTTTGGTTAAACTTTACCTTTGAATTGTTCTCATCGCCCAGTAGAACAATCATTGGACAGGTATCAAGATAAATACATTGTGAGGTATGTAGAGAAGATCCTGTTTGATTGGTCAAATGTGGACTGAGTGGGGAGAACATAAACACGCTCTGCTTTCTTGACAATACGCAACGCCACAGAGGGGGTCCATGGCGATCTGATTTTATATATGAAAAAATATAAGTAGCATTTATTCGGTGTTTTTGCAGTTTTTATAGTAAAACGTTTGTTGTTCAAAATCCAACATTGCTTCTTTAGTGACATAATAGTTTAATTTTCTTCACATGGTGACATAAACAGCTCTTGAATATCGGTCAAGGTTGTCTCGGAATTTAATGACAACCATTACCCTTCATTTAAAAGTTTGTCATCTAATGCCGCATTGCTAAGGACAGATATTCAACAGCTGTTGATAACACCATATGAAGAAAATTAAGCCTGGTTTATATTGGAGCAATATTTTATTTATTCTCGCCAAAAAAAATGCTATGTTAAAAAAACTGCAAAATCACTGGCCTTTTTTCACGTTCCTACACACCCGCCTTAAAATCTATGAATGGCCTCGATGAATGTTTCCTAATTTAGGTATTGACTACCGTATCCTCCCTTATCTCCCCCCCTCCTATTACCCCTCGCCCCGTAGTCGCCGCCCCCCCCCCCTTTTCTTTGACACATCACTTAGCATTACACTATTATAGCGCTCTTTATGGCCACTAATTTTTACCTAACAAGCTCCGCCCAGATCGATGATATTTTTTTCACTTTAGTTTCTCTCTCACTCGTTTTGTTTTTGTACTTTTTTTATATTGTTCTATTTTCCTTCCCTCCTGGGCGTGTCCATAGTGTTGACCAGTAGGTGGAGCTAACGATCGTCGACGGTAATTTAATAAACGATCTCGCTGGTCCGATTTCATGTGTGAGTGCGTGTGTGTGGCTCTAAAAAATAAACAGGAATGCCCCCAGGGCTCAGCATTTAGACTTTTGTTTTTTAGCCACACTAAGATTAAAAGCCTTAGTTTCACATTTAAACACTAGCGATTTTTTTACTGTTTAAAATACAAATTTTCATCAATGGTATTTAATTAAAGTCTTTTAATATTTAAAACTAGTTATAGGAAAGGCAGCAGTAAACCAAAAACCGACAGATTTTCCCCAAATATTTATTCTTCAAATTTGTCATGATCCAAGCTTTTCAGATTTTTGGACATGACGCGTTTTAATCGAGAATTATTTCCTTTCTGTTTCACTCTTTTTTTTTTTTTTAACTTTGTCAGTCTGTCCACTGTTACATTGTCAGTTCCACAGGCAAGTGACGAGTAAGGCATGTCACCAACAAAAGTGGGACTTGCCCCCTCTCCCCTCCCTCTTCACACACACACTTTTATTGGAGAGTTTAAAAACTTTTACTCTCGTTCGTGTTTTATTTTCACTGCATAAACATGCGTTCATAAAGTTGCGACGGCTTTTCGAATTAAAAAGTTTCCAAAACAAAAGTAATGGCAAATGAAGCAGAGTGGCTATTACTGTCGAACACGTATGTTTACTTTACTGTTTTGAAGTTAATCCAACCTTCTCCTATATTAAACATCATGTTTAATAATGTTAGATCTGAACTTAAGGTGCTAAAATAGTCGAGAAGAAACTCATAATCTCCATGAAAACCAAATGGGTATATAACTTTACTGGGCAGAGATGTATGGCAGTAGAACAAACAGGAGAAAAAGAAAATACGAATTAAAATACAATTTGTTTTATGACACACAGTCCCTTTATTAAACTATATAATTCGAGTCTAACAACTTATCTCAGTCAGTAACGTGTCTGCCTACTTAGCTAAGGGTCTCAGGCTCTATTCCTGGCATGGCCGAAAAATGTATCATTGGTAAAATGTGGGGTTCTCCTTTCATAGTGATTAATTAACGGTTGGGGGATAGATGTTGTGTTTGTTCTAGATTTAAGTTAATTTATAGCTCATATGCTGATATAATCAGTCAGTTCAGAACATGAACGTTAAATAGGGCCTACCTCAAATAAATGAGTTGAAAAAAAATATATTCACAAAGATACGCTCCTATGTGTCTTAGCAGCTACCTTTAGTTTTCCGGGCATTTAATTCTTATTTATTAGCCAAAATATGTGTTTTTTTAAATTTATTTTCAAAGTGGAAAATATTGACTTTTAAAACTATGTCAACAAGTCTAGGTCTATATATATGCATAGGGCTATAGAAAACAGTTTTGTGTTAATTCCAGTAAATACCAAACTGGTGTATTATCAAAGGTTTCTTCAAGTATTTAACCTAAGTTCAAAATCTTATTGGCAATATCTCAGTTATTTAAGTATTTCGTCGTAGACCCAAAGCACTAGAAACTGAAAATAATTCTTAAAGAATAGTCTACTGCATGATTTTATTGGCTTTACCAATCAATAGATAGGTATCGAGAGAGAATGTCGCACCCGAAAAGTAAGAATTGTCCAGAAACTACGTTAAGTACAGTACAATCTTCATAGGAAGGACATTATCTGAACTCTAGTCAAGCTACTAGATCCACTTTCACGTATTCATACGTCAAGTCATAAGATCTCTAGCTGTCACTTTTGATAGATATTATAATTATCTCTCAAATAACACTAATAATATAGTAACAAGTTTTTATTTTCTAAAATACCATTTCTATGAAAAATTGTCTGCACACATAAGGTATTCATAATAATAGCAATAATAGCTCGTTTGTCATCGAGTCCCGGACCGTTTCTTGTCCGTGCTTTCTCAAGCGTCACTGAACAAAAACCTCTAGCACCGTGTCTTGAACTGCGACCAGCTAACATCGGAGCTCTACTCTTATTATGACCCGAGACGGGATTCAAACAGGACACGGTATATCCGCCGACCTTCTCTTCCTCTTTCTGCCTGACAGTGAAAGCGAGAACTAAAGACTAAATCAAAATATACACTTTGTTTACCCTGTAAGGTAACAGTCCTACCTTGACGGATTACACTATGACCCTGGCTATAAGCTGCGCCATAGTGGAATAGTGTAAGGTAAGTTTAGTAGAGTCCATTCACCGTAGGATTGCTGGTAATTAACAGCTATCAGAATATGTATAAACGGTTAATATAAAAACATAATTAAAAACAATTTGTTTGTTATGAAAGTTTTGACTGGCAAAAGTAATAACAGATCATATGGTTTGGCGAGTGTATACTTGAAAGTAGTTCTAAGATAGATTAAGGGTACATGGTGCGTCAAAAACCTTATTAGAGAAAATTATTTAACAATATGTTTAAAGAAATAAGGACATTCACATCGGTAGGCATGCGGATTGAACACCAATCTCATCTATTCTGGTTTGCCTGTCACAGGTTGGTTGGGGGTTAGAGTCCCAGCCGGGTGTATTTATGGTGTTTTATTCTATATGGTTTCTCACTCTACCTTCAATCAAAGGTGGTTACACTACATTGAAATTCTACGTTTCTCATCCCTACCCCAACAGTGTAAATTTGTGGGTAGTCAGAAGTAAAAATGAGAAGAGGTTCAAAAGAAAAATTGGCAAGGTGTCCCGCACAAACCTTATCTTTCTTTCATCTTAAAATAGAGAAGATTAATAAAAACTCTTAATACTTGTGAAACGAAATAATAAACAATGTTTTAGAAACACCACCAAAGAGCATATAGGAAATAATATACACTGTTACAGAAAAATTGAGAAAAGAGGACCATCTCTATCCACCAAAAAGCACAACGATCAGTTTCACATTCCAGAGAGTTACATAAGAAAATATATAATATAAATTTGCTCGGAAATTATTGGTCTCATAAAAATATATATTACAGGCAAAATATTTGTATAATTCATCTTATTTCAGCTTTACAATGATCTAGTATCTCAATTAGTTGCGGAGATATGATCAATATTGAAAATTTCTGCTCATATAAAGTACCCTTAAATTCATTTTCATGGAAAAACGAAAGTACCCATATTGTTTTTTGTGATGTTAAATAATGCTTGGATTAAAGATGCAATCATTTGAGTGAATTTTGAGAAAATGGTTTTTTTTAACTCCAGTAAGTAAACTATCCTTATTTGTAGGGAGGAACCTTATAAATACCCTAGATACCAAGTTTTAGCCCGACAGGTGAAATTTTTTCGATAATAGACCAAGATATAAACACTCAAACACACAGATGGACATACATTAAGGCAGGCAACATTGCAAAAATAACTTTTTCAGTTTCAGGAGGTCATGTATCTTCTAGGCCTACATTCTCAAAATCAAGAGTAGTTTTTTTTACGATCACAATACTTCTCTTTCCGAGGGGTCCAAAGGAATTAAAAGTTTTTTTTTTCATGTATCTTTATTTAGTGACTCAAATATATTTTACAAATAAAATCAAAGTTTAATACAACATGAAATTAAATAATCAAAACCTCTAGAGTCCTACGTAGATATCAAGATGACATTCAATATTTGAACACATTTTGTTCAAATTACTCGATCAAATCGTACTTAAGATTATCAAGTACAGCATTTTGTTTGTTTCTACGAGTCCGGGGGGCTTATTTTAATACCCCTTTGTGACGTCATTCATTTCCCTACTTGTGTTAATAGTAAGTAATCTTTTTAGAAAAAAAAGGGGGAGGAAGGGAGGGCGTAGAGGGTCCTAGAGATATATAAGGGTTGGTTATAGGAGAGTTGTATCCCTATGTAGAACAGTTGTGACATATAATCACAAGGATGAAGCCATGCAGAACTGCAATAGGCCCCTACCTCATCATATACATATACATACACACACACACATCATGCGTTAGATACACAAAACCTCGCCCGTAAAAGTTAATCCTGTGTCTTGTGCTAGCAGTAAAGGGGAGATCAAAAACTTTATTTGGTTTCCGTGAGAGTAAAAGGGGATTATGTCCAATAATAAAAATATATATATATAGAGAGAGAGAGAAAGAGAGAGAGAGCCTATAAGAGATGGCACACTCGAATCCTCCATTCCCTGAATCCCTATAATCCTGTTGTATTCGAGAGATTCAATAGTTTAGAGATTCATAAAAATCTCAAATAAGGTATCTCGACCTACAATTGTTAAAAATAATTATATATAATGTAGTTGTGGGAACAATGATCGAATCAAAAATTGTATTTTAGAAGACTCCTTACTTAGACCCCTCTTGCACGCATAACAGCCCCCTCCACCATTCATCCTATTTGATAAGTTTAGCCAATATTGATACTGGACTCTTCAACCGAGTATTGTCTTTACGATTGACTAATGTCACTTAGCTTTGTGTCACGTGACCAATATACCAGTGCATTATAACCAAGTGATAGAAAAAGGGGGGGAGGGTACGGCTTCCCCCCTTCTCCTCTTATATCCCTTTATCAATCCACTCCGTAATCCTGGACGCGTGTTCTTAGCTGATTTGACACCCTTCCAGGACTCATCTTATATTCCTGTAGCTTCATCCACCCCCTACCCCCTGGTGACATCCCTTATCATCCACCCTTCACAAGTGCCTTGTTTATTATTATTATTATTATTATCATCAAATATTGATGCCGGAGAGGTTTCAATCACTAATCTTTAAAGGTTAAAAGAGAATGACTAGATTAATCTTATATTCTAGAGTGTTTTATTGTTTTTTTCCCCACAATGTATTAGTCCCCGTTCGATTTATACGCAAATATTAACCACCCCAATGGTGTAAGGATAAGGATGGTAGAATTTCAAAGGAAATGTACTCGCGTTTGCAGTGAGGGAGTGTGGGGATCCATATATTAAAAAAAGTTTAAAGTACACCCAACTGGGATTCAAACCTCGATATCCACGTCAATGGCAATCCAGTTTAGCATGAGAGTGACGTGTTATAACGTTTGGCCACTGAAACGGGTTATTCTGCAATAGTTTAAGGTATTGGTTACAAAAACTGTTTTAAATACATATAGGCCTATTTGTAAAAAACATATATATTTTCCAGAGTTGGGTCGATTAATCTAGTTTACTAATTATAATCTACATTTTTCCTAACAAGTTCAGAAATTAAATTCTAGTTAAAATTTGGGAGAAAAAATAATGAACACACAAGCAAATAAAGCAAAGGATCAGTAGGCCTAGCTGTTAATATAATCTGTTACAATGAATTCATCATGGAATTAACATTCAGTGAGTGTGAAATTAATGGTCTGAGATAGGTTTCCAATAACCAAAATCCTACTTAGGACATCTTTGATATGTTTTTTTAATAGGTGATCATTGATTCAATCCACGTCGATGTGATGTGGTTTTAGCCAAAGTGTTTCTCAGCCTTTTCCATAAACGCGGCCCCGCTGAAGCCAATTTTGTCGTAGCCCTCCTATCTCCACCCCCATACGAAGAAATATTAAATATCTACGCACTAATTTCTGGTATTCTCTGTAACCAATTTCATATTAATAAAATAAAAAAATATATTTAGTTGGATAGCATTGGAAAAAACGCCCATATATTTAAGAAAATTGTGATTAACTAATATCTAATCATTATATGAAAACACACATAAAATATAGCTAAATATCTAGATTCTTTCTTGGACCCCCTCGGGGGCAGTCCTTGAATTATATAACACTTTTTTTCATGATTTTAGATACCCTTTTTTATCTTAATGTAATTTTTTAACAATTTGTTATATTACATAGTTGTATTCGTTTAGCTATTTTTAGACATAAGCTCGGTCGGGTGAACTAGGGAGGTTTCTTAAATGGTTTTTCCACTCTCCCTCCACGCAAATGCGGGTTAACTTCCTCTAATTCAACCTTCCCAATTCCTAATCCATTAGAGTAATTAGTACTTAAAGCGTTGTAATGTATTGATTTGGATTAATCTAAATTATGTAATAAGTCATGGATGAAGGTAATTTTTCTTTAAAGTAATATAGGTAGAGTATCCTTTTAGGATTCATCCATGAACAAACACGCGTTTCTCAGAATGAGGTGAAAGGGACTTCAACCTAAAATATATTTTTTATACCTTCTTTCTTGTTAAAATAGTAACTGCGTCAATTCCTGTTGAAGGGAGGAGGTTCACAGTATTTGGTAGAAAACGCCATTTCTTTATACCAATAAGAAGCTAGCTTTCACAAAATGTGTCGCCAGGACTCTGTCCATTGGTTAGTTTTTACTTTGTTGACCAAGGGAGAAAATGCAAGACGTATGTCATATATAGACCATAGTGCGTATGTTTATATTCAGTATTCAGAACAAGGCAGTAGTAGCACACTATATTCAGCAGTACAGTATATTCAGTACAGTATAGTAATAGCAATCGACGACGACGATGGGGAGGACGATCTCCGGGACCTTGCTCACAGTCCAACACATTATAATATAAGTCACTTCAATATCACAAGTGTGCAGTGATAACAAACATTTAACTGAAATATGTGCAATAATTTACTGGTGTGATATAAATAAACCGTGTGTGAAATAACCGCCAACAACATTTCTCTTTCTTTAATAATATTAATACCGATTTAATTAGTGCTCGAACACGGGGCTATAGACAGCTGATTAGACGGTATATTTTCCGTACAGTGGTGATAGGCGCTCGATCACGGAGCTTAAGACAACCTAAAGTCATCACATCATCTTTTATCAGGGAATTAATCCGTTGTGTATCAATTCACACCCGAAGTAGGGTGATTGATCACATAGTTATTATTATTATTGACGCCCAAAGCGTGGCGCATTTTATACCGTATTGTTACAATTGGCGCCCAAAGAGCGGCGCATTTATTCAGTATTGTTACAGCGTATAACCCGAACGGGTAGTAAGACGCGGTGCTAATTATTATTATTATTATTATTATTATTATTATTATTTAGACATACGTATTAGTTAAAGGGAATGATATGAAATTTTAGTAAAATTAGGTGTAGTGTAGCACATCATAAGTAAATAAAATATAGCTAAGTGAGATTTTTAGAACTTCTATTTTTTTTTTTCTGACAAAATTTTGTCTTTCTAGATTCCGACTCGTCATATATATTGATAAGAACCCTTACGTAAGATGTATTTTTTCCCCTTAGCCTCATAAAAAAGTAAGAAAATACTGAACCTCCCCACCTAAAAAACCTCTTTAAGCAATTTAAGGATTCTTCACGAAACCCAGGTCTAGAACCTTTGTTTTAGAGACTTAAAACCCGGCAGGTGGGTAAATGACACCATCAGCTGATCAGCTTCATCTAAACACTCGTACTCAGTAAGCTACACGGCTTTACTAAGCTTATCATGAGGCCCTCCCAACTCTGGACATGGCTGTGCTTCCAAGTCCGGAGAGAAAAAAAAAAGAAAGAAAGAAAAGGGAGGTGATTCAACCGAAATCAATTTATTCCTGCCCCGTACGGAAAAGAGCGGTTAAGAGGGGGAGAGGGGAAAAAAAAGAAGAAGAAGAGAGAGGAAGCACAATCAAATTGACTCATCCCGTTTAATGCTGCTCGCTGCCGACTTTATTTCCCTTTCCCTTACTCCCCCACAGCCCCAGCTATACCACCGTTCGCCCTCAAACCACCTCCACCCCATGCTAGAGCATCACCTTTTAATCAAGTCGGATTGGGTTACGCCTCTTGGGCTCCCCCCTCCCCCTTCATCCCACTTACTACCATCTAAAACTATTTTAACTCCAGTGGAGAAACGAATCATGTTCATACATGTTGCTTTGGTGTGCTCTGACTCTACCCCGACCCCTCGCCTACTTTCCCTTCTTCAACCACTAAACTAAAAAAAACTAACTAAAATCTGCTTCGACGGACGTATCTTCTATAAGCATCACTCTCTGCCGATGACCCGGAGATAAAGAGCTCTAATTCCTGAAGAGCATTCTAAGAGTTTTTTTAAAGATAACTTTCCAACCTCCCTCTACGCAAATGTGGGCACATTTTCTTTAAAATGTATCCTTATTCACCCTTAAACTTTTAGAGTAATTAGAAGATAGGTGTATTAACCGAATGGGTAGTAAGACGTGGCGCTAAAAAAATAAAATTAAAATAATTTATTCCAGAGCAAAATTATTATGGTTCACAGCTCGGTTGGTAGAGCATCTGTAAATGAGTCTCTGGTTCGATGCCTGGCATAGCTAAAACAAATTAAGGCATCTGTAGGGAATTTTAGACACCCCTTCCACTAGACATGAATTAATGGTCTGAGGATAGGTGTTGTGTCTATTATAAAGTGAAGTTAGTTTTTAAATTGTGTGCTGATACCATAAATTGGCTTAAAAGGCGCACTATAAATATTCTAATAATTAAATATAAATATTATAATAAAAAGTAAAGGAAAATTTCAACAGAAGAAAAGGCTTTAAGTCATTGGCGTTGGCCAATTTTTATGATATTTTGAAGGGAAATTCTTTGAAACTAGACCGAATGATCCAGGTACATATTTTTTCATTCTGGCTATCCTTTTCAATATGGTGTTCACTAAAAAAGGATGATTAGAATTTAAAATTGTAAGCACTCAATTGAGTACCTAGAGCATTAGTTTTTAGATTTTGACACCTATTTTGAGACTGTCTTCTTAAACAGAGTAAACAATGATTATTTTCTATAAATATAATGTACTATTTAATATAGTATTAATCTTTATATATCTACAACTTATACGGCATTGATTTATCTGATTACCAAACCCTTCCTTCATCTCTGACAATACGTGTATTAATCACAACTTGTGAATCTGGGGAATGCCAGGTCTTCACCATGGTTCGGATTCCACGTTAAACTGTAGGTCCTCCATTTCATCTCACAATCACCCTTCCATTACACATTAGCGTAAGCGCGTATAAACCGAACGGGTAGTAAGACGTGGTGCTAATAATAATCTATAACTTATAGATTGATTACCAAGGAAAAATACGAACTTAAATCCGAGGAGAATTTTTTGGAGATATTTCTTACGACAGGTCCATTCTTTTGTCAGTGAAATTAGACCCCCAATGCGCCTTGTCTTTTGCCTCCTTTCGCTCCCAGAATTGATTGATACTATTTCAAAAGTAATAGCTGCAGATAACATGACTTGACGTATGACTAAATGAAAGAAAATTTAACAGCTTTTTGAAACTGACAAACTAATGCTCTTTCCATAAAAGTTGCATCATATATATTCTACTAACCATTTAAGTAGGGGTATGGCGAACGTGAGTTAAGGGAAGTGTTTTTGTTTTAAATAGCAAAACATGTTTTTGCCCAAAATAAATAAAATATTGCTTCAGTACAAATATAATGTTTAATTTTCTTAACATTGCGATCTTCACTTTTCTTGAATATCTGTCAAGGGTGTCCTGGAGTCTAGCTAGAACTTTCCCTCTTCGTTTTAAAAGTTTCTCAACTAATGCCGCTATGCTCATGAGAGATATTCAACAACTGCTAATATCACCATATGAGGAAAATTAAACTCTATTGTTTTACTTGAACAATATTATTTTTATTTTGGTCAAAAGAGTTTTGATATGACAACTGAAAAAAACAACAAAAAAACAACTGGCGTTCCTCCTAACCTAAGAGCCGAGAAAATAAAGTCCATTCGAAAGAAAACCGCTCTCGGATGCATAGAAATTAACCTGAAGGGGGTGAATTTCTGTCTTTCAAACGAGATATATGGTCTCGGACCTTAGACCACTATGTTGAGTTTGATATTTGTGTAATCAAACGCAAAACAAGGTTCCTCATGTGCGACTTAAGCCATTGCCCTTCTAACCTTCGCCTCATGTCTCCAATAGCCGAGGGGAGGGTAATAGTCAAGACTAGCACAAACTGCAACCCGGTAATGGTCACACACTTCTTTCGGCCGATCCCCAGGTTAGCTATGGCTCGTTTATTATCGGGAGGAGGGGTGGGGGGGAGGAATCAGGCTATCCAGTAACTTACCTAAACAAACATGGTCGGTAAGGTGGTTGAGAGTGAGGGTGGAGTATTGGTTGGTGAGGGGAGGAGAGGCTTACGAAGAGGGACGATTTAACTACCCACACATACTCTTTGGGACAATAGGGTTACATTTTAGGATGGTCTGGAGGAGATGTGGGTGAGTTTCATTGAGAAGATAATTCGAGGGAGGATGTCATGATTTTGGCCAGACAAGTTTTTTTTTTCAGGATTTCAGTATACGTCTACTTAGTTCTTTTGCTGGCATAATACAAAGTATGCCTTACTTGGAAACATTTTGTTGGTTTTATAAGCAGAGTCATTCTCTATACAAATGTAAATTATTTCTACTCTTTCCTTCTCCATGTATCAATACACCTATATAAATAAATATCATAAGAAAGAAAGAAGAAACCATTAAAAAATACAAAAAGCAAGAAACCAACTTCGTTGGCCGCATGGCTTAAGGCGTCACTCTCGAAGTAGACTAGACTTCCGATGACGGGGAGAGCCAGGTTGAAATCTTGGTTGGGATTACTGAGCGTGGTTTTTCCAAAATAGTTTTCCACTCTTCCTCCAAGAAAATATGGGTACATCTCCTCTAAGTATAACCTCCATAATCTATAAAACCATTAGCATAATTAGTACCCCAAATGATTAGTAAAACATGGTGCTAAAAAAGTTAGATAAAATAAATGTTATAAATATTTATTTTTTAAAATAGATTGATAAGGGAGAGGTAGTAGAACTATTTGAAAAACAAACAACACGAGGAAAAGAAATAAAATCAAAGTGGAATTTATTGAATTAGTCGCTTCGTATGGGAGGCAAGCTACTTGTTGATTTCTTTTACGCCTTTTAGTGTTACACAAATTTATATTTTAATTTTAAAATTACGTTAAATTAGCCCTACGTGTTGCTTATTGAATATACTATGGTACATCTTCCATTTTATTTACGTGACTTAGAGATGTTAAAGTGTAAGTAATAAATTTGTTTGTACCTTTTTGTGTTTATAAACCCTTCCATATCCTCGTAACATTCCAAAAATAAAGCTTACTATATGTCAATATGTAGTGTTGTATAGGAGGATTTTGGTATGAGCTTTTAGAAAATACAAACGCATTTGTTTTTTGCATTTAACACTGATAAATTTTACTAAATGTTTAGGGTTATTTTATGATTACTGCAATAACTGATTGAAAAATATATATGGAATTAAGGAAGAAAGTGTATTGCGGATTTGTTTATATGGAGAAAGCAAATGATCGTAATGATAGCAGTGTTTTATGGAATGTTCTAAAAGATTATGCTGTAGAGTCATGGTTAGTAAACCCAATTATGGCGTGCGTTAGGGTGGGTGGAGTTTTGAACTAACTGTTTGACACTAAACAGTGGGATGAAAAGGTTGTGTTATGTCGCCATGATCGTGTAATGTATTAACGAATAAGTGTATGAGGGATGCTTGAGAAGATGTGGTTGACGTACATCGGGACAATGTGAAAGTCAGAGTGATGGTATATGGAGATGATGCTGTATTATTGGCTGAGAACGAAAGTTACTTGCAGAATGCATTAAATTGTTTGAATGTGGTGACAGGAGGAATGGTTCTTCAGAACTAAGATGATAGTTTGGTTTATAAAAACGGATCAGGAAATGATAGTCATATTAGTACAAATGGAAAATTGCTAGAACAAGTGAGTGAGTTTGTGTATCTGGGCAGAATGTTCTGTAAAAATGGAAGGATATATGGTTAAATCGACAGACGGATGAATACATCTCGGAAAGTAGTTGGATGTATCGTGCGTGGAGTACTGCTAAGATGTCAGTATACTAAAGTGTGTTAACACCAACATTGCTTTATGAATGTGAAGCGTAGGTTTGTTAGGATAAACACCAGAGCAAGGTGAATGCGGATGGAGTGAGAGAGCTTAGAAATGTATGTGGAGATCTTGTATGAACAGTCGGTAATGAATGGGTACTGAAGCTGTGTGGTTTGAAAGGGAATCCAACAGATCAAAGTGAATGATGAGTCTTACGTTGGTTTGGGAATGTTGAAAGGGTGAGTGTGGATTGAGTAACCAAGTTAATGTATGAAGATAAAGTGTGTAGATCAACTATGCCAGGTAAGACTTCGCTAAATTTTGTAGAAGAATGTACGAATAAAATAAAAATTATGAATTTTAAGAATAAACGGCCTTGTATGACTCGGTGAATGAATGTTTTGAAGGTGAAGGGAGTATGCAAGGAAATGGAAGTGTGGGGAAAATTACTGAAGATGAAACAAGTACGGAGTTTTTTTTTTGCTATATGCACATATTCTTATTCTTCTTCTTATTATTATTATTATTATTATTACTACCGCGTCTTACTAGCCGTTAGGGTTATACGTACTTACGCTAATATTAAATGGTGTGTGTGTATGTGTGTGTGCGCGCGCTTGGGTATGTTTATGTATTTATTATTTATTAAAACTAACAGCTTCAGAAAACATGATTTTTTGACGTGTGAATACATAAAGATTGTTATTAGTATATTTGGTAATTGATAAATTATTTCCAGCTCTTTCAAAATTTGACTGCAACAAAGTTTATCAAATATTGCGCCGTGTTGTTAAGCAACTTTTCAACGTGTTGTGTAATGCGTGTTGCATTTTTATTGAAGCAAATAAACTAGGGAAAATAAAGAGATGAAAGAGATTTTTGCGTGATTTTGGGTCTTGACTACAGTTCCAATTATATGACAGATTTCGGTTTTGTTTGTTGGAAGCTATCAATATATTTTCCAATGTATTTAATACTTACAAAAATTAGACAATACTTGTTTCAAGGTGGCTGCCTTGGTCAGGGAGAAAGTATCAATCGCTTTCAGGCCACACGGTGTGTGTCGTTTTCTGGTACTACGTCTTTATTTTCTCTTAGCTTATACTCCCTTTCGCCCTTCATCTACAACCACCTTTTGTCATATAATTAGGAAAGAGGGAAAGAAAGCTACGAAACTGCTTATCTCAAGGTAAAGAGGAAAGTTCGTCTCTAGTTGTCAAATATCTTAAACTTTTCTTTTGGGAGGCTACCACAAAATGAATGTGTTTGGTAGAGAAATGCTAAATCTAGACCCCTTTTTAATCTTTGAGTATGAGCTGATGTCATATTTTCACATTTGCCTTATATTAATAAAAGTCAAAATATAGGGCTACTTAGGATAACGAGCCGTGGTAACAACTTTCGACTTTATTTAATTCTACGATGCGTTGTTTCAAAATATGGTTCAGACCAAAATATTGGGGGTGACCTGGTGGTATACGGGTAAGTTGTCGAACTTCTGTACTGGGGTCCGGGGTTCAATCCTTGGTCCCAGCACAGATTTATCTGATTACCAAACCCTTCCTTCACCTCTGACAAGACATCTTGTGATCTTGTGAATGTGGGGAATGCCAGGCCTCCACCATGGTTCGGATTCCACGTTAAACTGTATGTCCTCCATTTCATCTCACAATCACCGTACCATTACACATTAGCGTAAGTGTGTTTAACCCGAACGGGTAGTAAGACACGGTGCTCATAATATTAATAATAATAATAATAATAATTTGGTACCTACTTAATTCCAATACACTACATGTGGAAGTAGGTTAAACTGTGTTGAAATATTTACTCTAATTTTTGATGTGGGTGTTTGTATTTGAGGAGGAAGGGGTGAACTTCTATATTTATAATAAAGTTTTATTTTATGTAGGTGTTTCAGAACAAAAGCGTTTTTTTAGCATGATAGGGGGGATGAGAATTTGGTAAAATAAGATAGAAATATTTTTCTCCCCTCGTAGTCATGGACAAAGCAAAGATAGAGAGAGAGAAAAAGGTTCCTCTGATGGTGGAACGAACAGAAGTCAATGATGGTCAAGTAAGTTCGCTCTTCTTTCAATATGGCGACTCTCGGATCGCATTGTGAGACTCTCTAACAATATGTTATTGGATCACGACACTACAGTACAGACCAGAGCGGCTTTCGACAATATTGGATCATAGAAGGGTGGTTGGGGGTTTCCGAGGGGACAAGTTGACCACACACAATTTACCTCAAGGGGTGTGCCGATATTGCGTCACATTTGAGTTGATGCGCTTAGGGAAGTGGGGAAAAAATCTATACATAATAATATCGTTATAATATCTTTGAACACCAATACTTTTTACTCTCCAATAATTCTACTCTTATCATTCATAAAACCAGTCATACAAAGTAACTAAATTAGCTCCCGCCTCATGAATTTTTGTTAGCCAAGTTTATTGTGCAGGCAAAATAGTATTTCCTATTTCTTCTTAATCTATATAACATTGGCTCAAAATTATCTTAAATTTTCAACGAAGAGCTCGTTCTTAAAACAAATTAGGTTGATTTTTTTTTAATTTACAGGAGAATCCGAGAAACTATCAGCCAAACTTCTTTGAATTTTTAATATCAATTTAATAATTATTTTTTACAAACACAGTCGTACACAGCCTTCGGAATGACGTTAAATATGAAGAAATTAAAAATTTACAGATGTTTTATTGCTACAGCTTTTTTTTTAATTGATGTGGGAAAGGGACTGTAAGATTTTACAGAATAAATGAGTGGTTTCAGAAAATGACACAGACCATTTTATTTTAAGCCGTGTGGCCTGACAGCGATTGATAATTTATCACTGGTCGAAGCTTTTGGCTTAAGCCCACACTCTGAAAAGCAGATTCAAAATTCCTGCTACTCCATTCAGAAATGAGTTGGACACATAACTTGGTATTGATTTACAATATTGTAATTACACTATTATAGGGACAGAGAGATGGACATAAAAGAGACTAGAGACATACATAAAAGGAACAAACACACAAGGGACAAACATACATACAAAGGACAGACACATATAGGAGGGACATACATACATACCTGTAGAGAGACAGACATACATACCTGCAGAGAGGCTGACATACATACCTGCAGAGAGGCTGACATACATACCTGCAGAGAGGCAGACATACATACCTGCAGAGGTGCAGACAGACAAAAATACATACAAAAGGACCAACGTAAGACCCATAAAACGCTGATTACCAATATAATCTAGATTCTAGAAGTAAAATATCTCCACACTTGTCATACTTCTCGCTAAGTGAGAAAGTAAAAGACCCGCTCCTGAATTCGTTGTCCCGCTGTATCGGAAGTACCTGCTGAGCTGCGGTCCACAATATGGTCATGTAGAGGGCAGCGGAATCACAAGACGTTGTCCGAATAGAAACATCTCCCGATACGTGTTATATTATAGACCAGTGAGGATGAAGAAGGGAATGAAGGGGGAAGGGGAAAGAATAAAATCCTTGGAAACGTCTGGACCGCAAAAAAGAAAGAAAAAAGAGAAGATACTGCTGCTATGGAAGTATCCCTATTGAAAAAGATAATGCCCTGGAGGACTTCGCATCTTCTTTTGTTGTCTATTGGTAAAAAAAAGGAATAATACAACCTTACAGCGTTATAAGAGTTTTTTTAGGTGGGTAAAAATTGTGTTTGGTGTATCTTTTTCATTGTATGTTGTAGCGGTGTTGTGTTTTTTTCTAGGCCTCTAACAGAAGTTTTGAGTTATGACTTGGAGTCTTGGTTGTAAAAGGGGGGAAATATACATTTTGGGAGGGAATTTCCACCCTTTCCCCCCACCCCAAGTCGTAAGCTAAACAGGCCATAGAAAATGTGTAGCAGTCGAGTAAACGTAATAAAATGTCATCGTGATAAAACAATTTAATCTGATTTGATTGGTTTAATTTTTTTATAGGTATTTTAATATGCACTTTCTGAACTGACTTATTATATCAGCACATGAACTAAAACTAACTTAAGCCTATTTGGTTAAGTGTAAGAAAAGTCACAAGCCTTAACTTCACCGTCAGTTTGATTGTGATTTTTTATATTTATCACCTCGTCCTACTACCTGTTCCGGCTATGCGCATAAGTAAGAACTACGCAAATGAGCTAGGAATAAGGCAGGGTTAATCTAGAGTAAATGTACCTGCATTTGCGTGTAGTGAGAGTGGAAAATAATTTAATAAAAGCCACCCTCAATACATCTTAAGGCGATTTGAGCCCCGATCGCCTTGTCATAGGCGGTCTAGTCTATTGTGAGAGTGACAACTTAGACCATGCTGCCACCGAAGCAGGTGTTATTATTATTATTAGCATTATCATTACTTATATTATATGATATAACATCTCCCCCCCCCCCCCCC
>CABFVX010000532.1:209671-228451 GCA_902151425.1 Timema shepardi | reverse complement strand
TATCCCCCCCCCTACTCACTCCTAAGTTACCTCCTAACCCCCCTTACCAACAGCCACGAAGCCACCGTAACGTGGGACCCGCTATCAGCAGAACCCCAGCGCTGTCAAAACCCACCCGATAATCCGGGGACTCACCGGTTTATCGACACAAGTGCGTGTGTATGTGTGCGCGATGTGTTTCAACCCCTTGCGGCGTCACGACGCTTTACACCGTCAAAATGTCGAGCTGTTTTGACTCGAGGTCATCCGAACATGAATTCCGACTGTTTTTTTTTAAGTGTAACTACTAAAACTAAAATTGGTTTTGGGTTCATGGTAACGAAGAGGTATCGTTCCGAATCCCGATCGGTTGTACACATGGTAGTTTTTTTTTCCCTTAATATCTTCCTATTATATATTTCTCCATACAACTATGGGTACATTTCTTCTGAAACGTTATCTTCCTCACCTTTAGCCCCCTCTCGTAATTAATGTTTGCTCGAAGAGGTACTAAGAAGCAGTACAAAATAAAACTACGTTCAACAAATCATGTGCTGTTTCTTGCTTTGTTATTTTCGATATAATATTTCCGCTTAAACTAATCTCCCGTTCCTACCTAATGGCATCTGCCGCTGGGATTTATTGACGATTAAATAAAACTATTTGCTTTGATGGCCACATGTTCTAAATCATTACTCTCGCAATTTACAAGACTGCTGATGACAAAGAAATCGGGGTTTGAATTACGGTTGGATTCATTGAGTGTGATTTTTTTTTTCTCAATGGTTTTACACTCTGTCGCGCAAATGCGGGTATCCTCTAAATTCAACCTTCCTCATTCTTAACTCTTTAACGTAAATAGTACATATGCGTATGACCTGAACTGACAGTAAGAAGTGGGAGTGAAATAAAAAAAATATATTAAAAAACTTAATTCCAATTTCCAATATTAGGTCCATCTCTGGGCTTGTGATCAAAATCCATTTTAAAGGCATTTTAATTACAAAAACCACGCATAAAACATCAGAAGTCGATCGCTAAAATGTAATATTATTACAACCGTTATTGTTTCCAGCCTTTGGCCTGGGACAGTTTTTTTTTATTCAAGCCATATATTTTCCACTACCGGCTGGGTAGGTCTGTCGTAGCTTCATATGCCTTATAATCTAACTTAAGTCCCATGACAGCCAAAACATCCAATCCTTCGCCGTTATTTGTCAATATTAAAGGGTAAACCCATATTTTCATCATTGATCAATTTTCATCAATGCAGGGGATCGATCCCGGGACACTTAGCTCAGTAGGAAAACACTCTACCGACTGAGCTAGGGTGTTGGACTAAATATTGTATTTAAAGGTCTTCAAATATAAAGGCACACGTAACAGAGATGAGGGAGGGTTTATATTAACATTATTCATTCATATCCTCATTTGAATAATTTATTACTCAAAAATTAGATGCATGTTTTTAAAATAGTTTTTTATATAGCTCTACACTGATTTGCCATTGTGCCCGCGACTAAATTGGAGTAGCAAAAGCAAATTGCTCCCCTTTTTTTTGTTTACGAAAGGAGCTGTGCATTTTGTTTTTGTTTGCTTTAATTTAAACCGTTGCAGAGCGCGTGTGTGTATATATTTAGTCCAGTGTATATAATACAAATTGGATAGCTTTCAGGGGAAAGATAAAATAGGCCCATGTGCATGTGTTTCTCACTTGTTTTGGACCGTTATTTGATGAAACTGTTAGGAAACAACGTCCCTCACTTTGTGTCGAATCTGCTTGGAACATAAACAGACTATACGGAGTGTAGGGTATTAATTCGCTAAAATGTATAATATTTGTTCATCATCGCATCTTTCTAACAGTTCAGGTTGTAGGCATGTACGATAATTAATCTAACGTGGTAATGATAAGGAAAGAAGATCTGCTTAGAGGTACATTTGGATGGAATGAGAGTGGGAAGCCATTTAGGAAAAACTACCCTTGGTGGACCCCTCTCCCCTCGTAGTCAGAAGGCCAGTCTATCATGAGAGAGACGCCTTAATAATAATCGGTCACTGAAGCAGGTTGTTCTAAAAAAAAATGGGGGTCAGAATTAATTCTTCCACGGATTTTTTATTACCCGTTTTGGTTTTGCACGTGTATACCCCATGGTAATTACGCTAATGGGCTATGGATGATTAATTTTAGTTTTAGAGGAAATTTACCCATTCACGTGAAGGGAGGATGGTAGATCACTTTTTATTTCCTACCAACTATAATATTACTACACAAGGTTGAAATAGATTTGAATATAATAACGATTGGCTTAAGTGTGTAATTTTGAAAAAAAAATTTAAAGATGCTACGACAAAAAATTTAGAAAATAAAATTATGATCTATTTGATGGGTACTTTTAAACACGCGGTTGTATCAAAAGGTTTTAACTAATTCAAGGACTTATCACATAGCACATAATAAAAACAGTTAGAGGGACAATAATTTGCAACTTTCAAAATATATCTGGGTATATATATATATATGTATTAAGATGCGGTGCTAATATATATATATTAGCACCGCATCTTAATACCCCTTCGGGTTCTAGCGCGTTAGCCAACTACGCCACCAAGGCGGGTGGTAAACTTAGAGATATGTGGAAGTCAAGCAAAACTATTTTTGATTCTCAAACAATGACCATTTGTATTTTCACCTTGACACCCTTACCACTCTACAATGGAGCTATGGTGGGTTGCAAAAAGTTTTTTCGAATGTGAAAATTTAGTAATTATTTGAAAATAGAAAATCATTAGATAAATGGAAAATTGGAAGGAAACGCCAAAATAGATAAAAAATAGGGAGCCATGGCTGTCTCAATTTAACGGAGTCAGTTTTTGTACTGCTTTATGATCCTGAATTGTTTTTACTACCAGCACTAACTTTAGCATAATTATTTAAGATCATTAAAAAATAAATCTTACACAAGAGATTCGAATCAATTTTAAGACATATCTAAGATATATGGACTAGTATAAAATTTTAGATCAATTTGATCTAAGTAATTCCTTTTGTTCCATTTAAAAATTCAAACTTTTTTTAAGTAAGCGGTTCTTCCTCCAATTACTTATTCACTTTTTATTTACTTATTTTTGCACAAATAACCTTTTCTGTACCAGCTATGTAGCCTATATAAATTTATAAAATATAGTATTTTTTTAATTATCTTATATTCATTATAAATTAATACAACACTTAATAACTTAAAATAATTATTTTATTAATTTCGATTAGACTGAAATAAAAGGTTAAAAAAAAGGTTTTTTTCTTTCAAAAAATGAACATAGTTTTAAAGACTGTAAATTGGCGAATTTGGTACAATTGAGTATTTATAAGACTTTGAAATCTTAAAATTTATGTTATATGCCCCTGCTCCCCCCATCCACCATACTTTGTCAATTAAACATTTGACGCATTGGCACATTAAATGAGTTGTATGTCATCTATACCGCTCTTCTTCTGAAACCACCCCTTCACCCAGCATCCTGTATACACAGATGTCCAATTAACCACCTCGTGTGGACTCTTTAATTTCATATCCATTTCAATTGGGATTCTATCGCAAAAGCAGCATCCCCTCTCCTTCTCTTCCCCCCTCCTCCCCCGCGCCCTCATCGATCTTTTCGAGTTTCACGATCGGGTTCGGTGACAGTTTACACGCTTTTGGTCGGGTCCTATGGAAGCCCCCTCCACCCCCCCTAAAAAAAACCGGGGGTGGGTGGATCGGTCGAGTTTGTGCGGGGATTGTCAGGTTCGGATGAAGGGGTGGAGTTTGCATTAGGTGGACCAGATGTGATGGCTGGGAGGGAGGGGAGGGGGCTGGGTAATTATTGTCGCTAGGGGTCTGGTGACCCGATAAAGCGCAATCCAATTTGGAAAGTGAATGCGATAGTGAAGAGGTTAGGATGGGGCTTTTACGAGGGGAGTGTGGAGGGGGTATAAAGGGGGTAGTAAAAGGGGGTGGGGGTATGTTTGTGGAGAGTATAGTGCGTGTTACGACATACACATATATCCGATAGTGGTGGCCTTGTTAGTGGACAACTACAGACCTCGTATACATGCATATAATGTATGAGAAAGAGAGAGACGCAAATAGGACAGACTGGATTGGATAATGGTTCTGGTTTGATTTTCCCTAGGCTGGAATTGAATGAATGAATCATAAATTAAAGTTATGTGTAGGCAAACCCTTCCACCCATGCTATGAAACTGTCTCATATAAATATAATTTTGATTTATTGGGTTTTTACACTAAGCGGGTCAGATGGTTTATCATTCAATATATTTCCTATTATTATGTTGATATTTTATAAGCCACTTAAATAATCGTAATTTTGGTATGGCCCGCTTTGGTGGCCGCAAGGTCTAAGGAGCTACTCTCGCAATAAACTAGACTGCCGATGACGGGGAGATCATGGTTCAATCCCTGTCAGGTGTACTACGGGTGGTTTATTCCAAATGGTTTCCCCATCCTCTTTCTCTCCATGTGAATGAGGGTACACTTACACTAAATTCAAGCTTTCTCATCCCTAACCTACTTGCGTAATTGGTGCATAAGCGAATAAGTAGTAAGACGTCGTGCTAAAAAAAATGTGTATGACATGTTTGATATGATAGATATGTTATTGAGAATGTGATGAGTTCGTGAAGTCACCGGTGATTATACAAAGCTACTGGTTCATTTGGGGAATGTAGAAAAATCTTTACTATTTGACATACTCGTCGAACATTTTACAAAATCACCGGTGAACTCACAAAATTACCATCAACCACCAGTATATGTTAATAAGTAACGTCAATATTAGGTTTGGTTAGGTTAGTATAAGCAAGTTAGGTTAGTTTATACAAGCTTAGAATAGTCTATTTTAGCTTAGGTTAGTTTAGACTAGGTTAGTTTGGACTTATGTTCTATAGTTTTATCCACATACACTAGATGTTTTTGTAAAATCACCGGTAAATGTAGATAATATAGTTCATGTTTCATACTTTCACCAAACTGCATTGGGAAATTTATAAAATCGCTGGTAAAATTAGATAAATCCTATTATTTGTTAAATAACCCATCGCTTTCGGGGATTCTAAACAGTCACTGGTTGTTTTACAAAATAACGAATTCAGCATATTCACAGTAACATATATAAAGGAAAAGTGATTTGGTTTTAATGTTTTATCACATTTATGAATATGCCAACACTTTTTTTTAAGTAAAGAAAATGTTTTGATTCATTTATATCTATTCGGAGAGTTCATTGAGATAGATTATGTTAAGTTTGATATTACTACAACTTAATTAAATAATTACCCACACCAGTGGTCTTGCGGTATAATGCTTCACTCTAGTGTTATACCGGATTGTTGGTGACAGAGAGATCGTGCTTCGAATCCCTAGTCAGGTGTACCTGATAGTGAACTCTCCTTAATCGTGGGGCTCCCCTTTAAGTTTGATGATTTAATGGCTGGGGGTTGGGTGTTGTGTTTATTCTAGATTTAAGTTAAAATCATAAGTTGATATAGTCAGTTGTTTTAGAAAGTTCTCGTTAAATGCCTCAAATAAAATAAATATAAATTAAATTAGTAAACCGTTTATTATTCACAATGTAACAAATAAATAGACACTCCTTTTTTTATTTAAGAAATTAAAATTTTAAAATAAAGATAAAGCAGCACTTCCTTGTATTTTTGAAAAATTCCCTGGTAGCATTGGTATAAGTTAAAACTGACTGGGGAACATTGTTCGTTAAGGTTGTAAACCATATTGCTTGCTGGTACAACTTTTATGTTATTAGATGTTTTAATTATTCAAGTGACAAGTTTTTCTATCTGGAATTAGTATGCAGAGTCACGACTTTTTTTTTTAGCGACAAGTGTTTTTTAACCCCTTCCCGCCCACCCCTTCTTCTATTTCTCGAGCAAGCACAAGTAGAAAAGTATGGAAGTTATTATAGTCGGTTGTAGTCGTAGTAATATCAAGCTGAAAACGACATCAAGTCTTCTTGTTAATGTACCCTGGTGCCCTCCGTGAAAGGACATTATTTCTGTCATGAAAAACTCGAGAAAGAAAATACTGTTGAACAGTTGGTGTTACTGTTTTATACACGTACACTGTTAACCTGAATATTATTTTCTAAGTTCTACATGTTATATTTTCCTTGTGTAGATTGTTATTTGTCAAAAACATTTATTTTACTCAATCCCTAAATTATATATGTATATTGATATAAAATGTATTTTATTCATTCCCTATTTTTTATAATTAATTGGCTCTTATAAAATAGGCTTACATGGATTTCTCTGACCTATTTACCAATACCTTTTTAGAAGTATTATCCGTCCCCAAATATCATGGGATATTATTTCCTGTGTGTAGAAAACTGTGTGGTTGTGAATCGTAGAAACATCTTGCTTGAAAAACTAAAACCATATATAATACTTTAATGGGAATTTAAAAATACAATATTTTTATTAGATTAATATGTGTCAACTGAATAGTAGTTACATAATAATAAAAAATGGATAAATGGGTCTACTAAAATCATTCACATACATTATTTAAATATACTCTAAAGTAGAGGTCGGCAATTGGGCGATCATGATCGACCATTCTTTTTCGCGTCGATTTTATTTAGAGCTTCTAAGAAAACTACATCATTTCAAGTCGAGATTTGGGTCTTTTAAACTCGCAAATATTTTAAATACCCTCAAATAATATTTAAGTGTGACCAAAATAACAATCAGTCATAATCAGTTAGGCCTATGTTTTAAAATATGAAATAGTTCAATATGAAAATATACTCTTTTTTTTTAATTTCTCGCTATCTAACAGGTAGAGAAAGTATTGTGATCGTCAAAAAAATTAAGCTCAAGAATTTCATGAATCTAGACGTTTCATGACCCTGCGTATCCGAAAAAGTGGTATTTACAATGCTGTCTGTCTGACTGTATTTTTAAGCCCAAAATTAAAAATATTTTTTGTAAAAAGCGAGAAGAGAAAAAAATCCATTTTCCCCAAATCGGCTCTAACGATTTTGATTAGAATTCTTATCTAGGAGTTGATTAAGATTATAAATAAACTTGATATTTTCATTTTCCCATGTAAATGACCTTTAGGGTACTTTACAGAAGAGGAAATTTCCGTATCACCGCAACTATTTGAGATACTAAATAACTTATCATTGCAAAGTTGAAGTACAAGTAAAAATAAAATACTTTTATATGAAAATATTTTTATAAAACTAACTGTGTTTGAAATATTGGCAAATATATTAGTGCAATTTTGTGATCTTTAGTTGTAAAGAGATACTACTTAAGTTTTAACGCAATAATCCTCCAATGCCATATAGTAATTAAATATAAGTAAGCCTCTCAAAAAGTGTGTATTCTCTTTCTTTCAACCTTTTAGGAGATATGTTTGTACAACCATGATCTATCTCTATCATTTTAGATTCAATAGTGGATATTTACCTATTTTATTGGTCAAAATTAATAAATGAGGAATGTAATAACAATTCAATAACCATAAGCTGTTCAACCCTTAATAAAATGTTGAAAATTTTAAACAGGAATTTTACATTTAATACGAAGTGTTGACCCTTGAGGACCCAATATCAATATTTTTACTTTCTCGCTACCTTACAGGTAGAACAAGTTATGTGATAGTAAAAAAAATTAACTCGAGATTTTGATGGATGTCGGCGTCTCATGACCAACCGAACCCTAAAAAGTGGTTTTCACAATGCCGTATGTCTGTCTGTCCATCTGTCTGTCAGTCTGTACCTCGAGCTAGAGCTATTTTACCGATGGGGCTAGAACTTGGTATATAAGGTTTACATAGGTTTTTCCCAAGGAATTTTTGGAATTGGCTATCCAACCCTAAAATTAAAGGTGGTTTCCTTAAGCGTAGAAAGAGATGAAATTGATTTTTATCAAAATCGGCTTTAACGAAGTTTTCAAGCTATACACAAATACATTTTTCTTTAAACTTTGCCAACACTTTAAGATAAAGTATTACGACCGTCAAAAAATCTAGCGTGAGATGTTGATTGATGTCGACGTTTCATGGCTGCCCGAACCCTAAGACGTTGTGCCTGTGCGTCTATATAACACTAAAATTAATAGCAGTTTACTAGAGGATGAAAAGAGAAAAGTTCCATTTTCTCAAAATTGGCTCTAACGATTCTCTCTCTCTCATTTTAGACTCAATACGGTAGTCGATAATTATCTATTTTATTTGTCAAAATTTATAAAAGAGAAATTTAATAGAAATGTGATAACCTTAAGATGTGCATCCTCTTGTAAAATTACGAAAATTTTAATACGAAATGTTGGCCCTCGGGGACCTAATATCGATATATTTTATTGGTCCAAATATACAAATGAAGTTAATTCTTTAAAAATAAAATTTTTAAATCTAAATGTATGAATAAAAATGGTTTTATGTATGTCTAGCGCAATTTGATCTCGGGTTTTCTAGTGTATATTATATTATGAATATTGAATAAATGCCTTCATTTCTAAACAATAAAGTGAAAAAGTTCGTGTGGAGTTGCGTACCATTTATTAGAAGTGTGGGGGTATACATATTTGAGAAAAGGTTGATTTTAATCAATAGATACATGCAAGACTTTAGCAAGACAATAANCTCTCTGAAGTGCTTTCTATGGTAACACAACCCCCTAATTTATACTTGTATCTCAATGTTGATATTGTTTGAACCATAAATAAAGCCATACATGTTTTGTTCATAAAATTTCGGGGAGGGGGATTTGACTTTGAACCCCCCCGCCCCCCCCCCCCTGTTCACGGCCTTTGATATATAATGTACAAACGGGGTGCTAGGAGAGGAAGGAAGCAAAAGTAGAAACGATGAGTGCTCAGGGGATTTTTTAGATAAGTTTATATGTAGATCGGGGCACAAAAAGACCCTAAACCCTGCTCTAGAAGTTATATTTTACTCACTTATTGTTTTATTCGATCTTTTATATTCAATTTCAAAAGTGTGAATATAACATTTTAAATATCTATGGCCTGAACGTGGACTAAATGTCAAACGCATTTTCTCTGATTTATTGGGAAGATCGGGGGTTTGAATTCCTGCCGGGTGTTCTCCTGGTGTTTTTTTTTTTACCTGAATGGTTTTCCATTCTTCCTCCCCATGAGTGAGGGAACAATTTCTCAAAACTTCTGTTGTATCTTCCCTAGCTAAGATGCGAAAAGCCCGGATGGGTAGTAAGGCGTGAAGCAGAGAAAAAATTACAATACATTACCCCCATTGGTGGTCACATCGTCCAACCCATCCCACTTTTGTTTGAACGTATTACCAGTGATGGGGAGATTGGGATTTGAATCTAGTTCGGGTTTACCTGAGGGAGTTTTTTTTTCCCTAAATGGTTTTCTATTTTAATTCGTTGCAAATGCGGGTAACTTTAATTTCATATTTTACCTTCCTCGTAATTAATTCATATTTCATGTATCCAACCCAAATGGTTACTAAAACGTTTGTAACAAAAGACAAAAGCATCTATGATATTTTAATGACAACAACCTGGATGACCCAAAATTGATCCTAAAATGGTCTAAACCTTCTAAAAATGACTCAAATTGACAAAGAATGACCTAGAATTTAAAAAAAACTAGTAATAAATGCACACGACTAAATCAAACGCGCACTTTACAAATGTAAACTAAAAAATCCTATATAATGAAAAACCTTTAACAGGTAAACTCTTAAATTCTGATATAATAATGATATACAAATACCTGCTTATCTTTCTATTACAGCAACTGTGTGATTAAACACATTGTGTTTTAGTAACTATGGATTTATAAAATATATAGATATTATTTAATATAGTATTATTTGACATACATGCTTAAGATGTATTAATTTTTTTAAATAACTAAATTTCTTTAAAAATGACCCAAAAATAAGAATTAAAACTAGGAAAATATTACCTGAAAATCCAAAAATGACCAAAAATGAGCTTTAACATATATTATTTCACACAGCCAGAGAGGATCCAGAACGTACGTACACATGTGCATTGTCTTTAATGCACCAAAAAATAAAGATGACATATAAAAAATTCGGGTCCTGTTGATGACAGTGTGGGATCGCCAGGGACTAAGCTTGAAAATATCATCATGTCAACAAGGATAAAGTTGTACACTTGCTTCTACTTCTCTTTAAGGCGTGTCATTGAATGCAAATGTTAAATAATCAAGCTAGGCTGTAGCTAAAGTATGAGGCAACAATATTAAAAACAATTTCTGTTGTTACGACAATGAAAGACAGAATGACTTGAATTCTAAACAGCTGCAGGTCTTGAGTTGCGCAGTAAAGATATCACAGAAACGTTACAATTATTCTGAGAGAGAGAAAAAAAAATCTTTATTTTTGGATGTATATTATATTAAAAGTCTGAAAATGTTTTCAACTTTTCAACATAGCTGGGCTCGCATCGGTGTCTGACGTCACTATTGCCTTAGACTGGATTTCAGATGACGGGCGGATTAGGGCTCAAATCCCAGTTCGTTACGCTGAGGGTGTTTTATTTTTCCTAAATGGTTTTTTGCTCTCCCTCCACGCGAATTTGGGGAGATTTATTCTAACAAATATCTACTTGCTCTATATCTGTTCCATTAGCGTAATTAATGTATGCGTATACCCCGAATGGGAGCTAATACGCAATTAAAAACATGGCTTTAAAAAAATAGAAATGGACGGTAAATCTTGGGAAATTTTCATCTTAAGAACGTTGCCCATCCGTGACTTAGCTGAAAGGCAAGATACAATTTCCCATGTTAATGTTTGTTTTGTGTTTTATTTTATTGGTTTTAAAAATGTAGCATTGCAAATTCTTGTGAACTATTTTTTTAATCCTCTACAACGAGGGCTATTTGGTTTATTCACGACAATTTTATGTAAAATCTTCCCGCCAGGATGTAGATTAAAAATGTCCATGATAACATTTGTCAATAAGAAATAAGAAAATAAAATTTTGAAATTTATGTCAATGCAGTCCAGGCGCAAATAGTAGTGTGTGTGTGTGTGTGTGTGTGTGTGTGTGTGTGTGTGTGTATAATCGATAGCGAAAGAGGGATCAATAAGTGTCCTCGCAAGGTGAACCACTCGTTCCTCCCCTCACCCCCCCCCCCTTTCTATTTTGTATTGCACATTGTCGTCTAAGTGTGATAGTGATTGTAGAGCTCAGATGCATCAATTTTAAGAAGGTTATATTTATAGGAAGTGTACTCGCATTTACGTTGGGTAAGAGTGGAAAACCGTTTAGGGAAAACATCATCAATACTCCCGAACAGATTCGAACCTTGATTTCCCCGTCATTGGCAGTCTAGTCTATTGCGAGAAAAACACGTTATACCTTGAAGTGTGTACCGACGTAGTTAAAAAATATTAATGCAGTTTTAAATTTTAATTTATTAAATTTATTATAGCCTTAAAAAGGTGACCTGGTGGTCTAATGGTAAGGTGTCTGACTTCCGTGCTGGCGTCCGGGGTTCAATCCTCGGTCCCGGCACAGATTTATCTGAGTACCAAACCCTTCCTTCACCTCTGACAAAACGTGTATTAATCACAACTTGTGAATGTGGGGAATGTCAGTCCTCAACCATAGTTCGGATCCCACGTTAAACTGTAGGTCCTCCATTTCATCTCGCAATCACCCTACCATTACACATTAGCGTAAGTGCGTATAACCCAAACGGTTAGTAAGACGTGGTGCTAATAATAAATATATTCTTAAAGTGTATGTTTATTAACGTGAGTTTGATCAATTCTAATTTTCAAATAGTGTCTGCACTGCCTCCGACCGTCAAGCTATTTTTGCTCGAAATAGAGAGGAGTGTTCATTAACGTTTGCTAGAGAGAGATGCGTAGGGACTAAAAAATAAAAACATCTATCTCTTAACACTCGAAGCGTCAAAAGAAAAACATGTAACTTTAGTGAACAAATGTTATTCTTAACTGTGACTTCTTCTCTTCAAATATTTTTAACGAGTCTGCTTACTTCCCCATCGAACCGGGTTGAGTATTAATAGGAACGTGTTTTTTTACACTCTCTCTCTCTCTCTCTCTCTCTCTCTCTCTCACACACACACACACACACACACACACACACACACACACAAACACACAAAGATGTCTGGCGTTCTTGTTCATTTTACTTGTATTATTTATACAAGCAAACTTCTTTTACCTATGGCAATTAGTTACTAGGCTATTGAGTGATGGTTCTTATTTTTGTACAGGAATGCTTGGTTAACATATTTCTTGTCTCGCCTCATTCTTTCTACCCCTCCCTCCCCCTTTTTATACTTTGACAGAAAGTCTGTACTTGATGTCTTTGTCAAGGTGTTACACGGATCACGTCTCTTAGTTTTTTAAAGTAATTCTTTTTTGAAAAAACAAGACAAAATAAATCCAAACCCACGAAGAGGAATGTACCAAGATGTTGCGTAAAATGAGCTCTTCTAAAGGAAATATTTCGCTTTAAAAAAATAGTGTACACTTCCCTGTTAAAAATAAAATAAATAGTACGACACGTTTATACTTACTTTATACTAGTCTAATAAAGTTTGTAACTAAATTTTCAAAAATAAATCATCAGTAAACTACCACTTATTAATTTTCCCCTAAAATCACAAAACAAAAAACATTATTTTTAAGATCATACGAAACACTACCCACCTTGCTGGCGTAGTTATCTAACGCGCTAGTTTAGTGTTGATCTAGACTGCCGAGGACGGGAATATCTATGGTCCGAATCTCGTTTGGGTGAACTGGGTGGGGATGGTTGTTCCTAAATGGTTATCCAATCTTCCTCCACACAAATGCGAGTTCACCTCTTATTAGCGTATAACCTGAACGGGTAGTTAGACGTGGTGCCAAATAAAAAAATATGAATCACTCCAGACATAAATTTAAACACACATATTATATTTGTGAGAAATGCCAGGCCTCCACCGTGGTTCGGATCCCACGTTAAACTGTAGGTCCTCCATTTCATCTCACAATCACCCTACCATTTCAACAACCCGAACAGATAGTAAGACGTGGTGCTAATAATAATAATAATTATAAAATTACTATTAATTAATAACTCTTCCCCTAAAAAAGAGGTATACAGTGTTATTTGTCATTTCAAACAAGCTACATATTCATTTTAATAAAATAGCTAGTAATTTTCGAAAAAAAATTAATTTTGAAAATAATATATTTAGTTTTCTACCATTAATTTTAAGTCTAGCATATAAAAAAACCATAAGGTATGACTATTTAAATATTAAGTTTGAACCAACTCTATCAAGCCGTTTCAGCTGTATTTCTGGGCACAGATATATATGGGAACAAACAGACTAATTAAAATTACCACAGTTTAAATACTTTTTATATGGAAAAGTGAAAACTATCACAGGTTCTTATTTAAACTACACACAAAAATGTGACACAAGGCATTAAGGGGGTGTCCTTATGTGTATTGACGAGTGAATTAACTTTAGTTATTTTTAGATGTCGTTTTCATCAGACTTAATTTGTTAATCTGTGGGTACCGCCGTACAATCATAAAAAGTAATAAAAAACATTTCAACTGATCTTAAAAATACACAAGAAAACATCAAACCAGTTTCAAACGAGTTGGAACCATTTAAGCAACTGTGTAACATGACTGGTTTTATTTATTTGTACACCTCACTGCAATGATTGCCTGAATACTAGACCTTACTTTGTTTCTATACAGGCAGTTTGTTTGCTCTTTCTAGATATCAAAAATATATCAGAACTTACATTAACTTGAACTAATACTACAAACTTATCCATAGCAACTACATATTTTCTAACATGATAACATGACAAACGACCCACTTAGAATCACGAATCCATCGAATCACGGCCAGGTGTATTGATGGTGGTTTTTACTAAATGTCTTTCTCATCTTCCTCCACATATATTCGGTTACGCTTTCTCTAAATTCAACTTTACTCGTTCTTAACACATCAGTATAATTAGTAGACTACATGTGCGTACAGCCCAAACTGGTCGTAAGACGTCGAGAAAAAACAAAACAATTTACAAGACAAACCACCTGTATCGGTGGTCACGCAGACTGATTATAAGGTAAGGTTCAACTTTTACAGATTTACGGTGGCAAGTTTGAATTCCGGACGGGTGTATGGGAGATTATTTTTTCTAGATGGCTTACCATGCTTACTAAAATCAAATTCCGGTACGTTTCCTCTAAACTATGCCTTCCTCCTCCTTAAACCCCTAGTGTATTTATTAACTGTGGATGTCCCGGATGGATAGAGACACGCAAGGGGTGTGTATGTGGTTGGGAGGGGTGAGGGAGAAGGTGGGAGTTACAAACCCGTACATAAATAGTAAATATATCAGTCAGAGCTACCCAGAGTTAAACCAGGGTTCATAAGACTTTTACTTGACACCACTCAAATAAATCAAGGTGGGGTGGAAGGGTAAGTGCGTTAAGGTAGGCTACATATTTTTATATATTTAGAAAAATAATTATTGATTGCCTTAATAAATTAATAATTGGTCCAATAAACACACATACTTAACATTATACACATGGTCATTTCGACGGTTCTTAAATGAAAAGAAAATGTTCTGGTCAAATTACGCAATGATCATGACTAATATTCAAGAACAGCTGATTGCACCATGCGTAGAATTTATAACTCTATGTTTTCAGTACCGCAATATTTGATTAATTTTGCCAAAAATCGATTTTTTTGTATAAAAAAATAGCAAAAAAATACTGACGACCCTTTCTCATGTCCCCTATCAATCCCACACTAACTTCAGAGATAGGACAGTTAGCATCTGTTGATACGTGTGGTTCTTTATTTTGGCATCAAACGTGAGTGACGACATAACCTCCACCTTTCAGGACGATCTTATCTCGGGTGGTAACTGACGAGGCGCTCTTGACCGTGGCAGTTGTTTTTGAAAGGGCGAGGACATTATCACACATCTCTCTGAAAGTTGGACTATAGAGGTTATTGAAAAAAAGTATGAGCCTTTTAGAAAATACAAACAAATTACGTTGGTGGTCAATATTGATAACATTGTACTTTATCATTGGTGTTATTTTATGTGTGTCACTGCTAAGGGCCATAAGTCTAGCCAGTTCGTGAAATGAATGGCCACTGAACTTGGCCAGAGCACGAGATGTTAAATAATTTACCACATCAGGTTGGGCTTTGGCTGGCCAATTTTATGAATGATCGTAGGAAACTGGCTTAGCAAAGCTGTATTATTATCTCTATTACTTTGACTTTATTATAATACATGTTAGGCCAGATTGTACTAGCCACAGGTCTTGCTTATTCCGAGACTTTTTTTTTGTTTGCTTCTAACTGGGTTTTTAATTAATTTAAAAGCAATTAGTAGAAATATTAAAATCCCGGCTTTGAGAAGTACACATTCGTGCGCAGGGGCTAATCATTTTTAAAATTTCAGAACTCTGCGTGCGGTAGATATCAATTCTCATGACAGACAAACATTATTATCATTATTATTAGCACCGCGTCTTACTACCCGTTCGGGTTATACGCACTTACGCTAATGTGTAATGGTAGGGTGATTGTGGGATGAAATGAAGGACCTACAGTTTAACGTGGAATCCGAACCACGGTGGAGACCTGGCATTCCCCACATTCACAATATGTCTTGTCAGAGGTGAAGGAAGGGTTTGGCAATCAGATAAATCTGTGCCGGGACCGAGGATTGAACCCCGGACCCCAGCACAGAAGTCCGACACCTTACCCCTAGACCGTCAGGTCACCTGACAGACAAACAAATTATTAATTTTATTAATATGAACATCTTATTAAATATCCTATTTAAGGCGATATGACAAACAGTATGAGCTTGGCCTATTTATATGCAGTGTTTAAGACTTGAAGCGACACCATTTGACAATGATACTAGAAATTTTACCCAACTGCTTTTCAACATTTGTCAAAGGAGAAGTATTTCGATAAAACATAAATTTATTTAGATAGCAATTCCTCGATCTTTCCTCGAGCTCATGCCAGACCAGTCGATCTCGGTAGTCTTGGGATAAAATGCTCTCCTCCAGACCGGATGTTTGTGGGTTCAAGCCCAGCTGGGGTTGATGGATTTATCTTGAACGATAAAAATCCGTAGCACACCTTCCTTCGGATGTGAAGTAAAGCCGTCAGTCCTTTGTTAGCTGTGGTGGGTGAAAGAACCCTGCAAATATTTTTCTGGTGAAATTGGTGGGCACTTTCGTGATCATTCATAGAAATTCAGTGTGAAAGGCAAAGGAGAACCACCACACTTCTTGAACTCCATTAGTGCATAGTATTTCTACCAGATTGTGCAGGCAGCACTAACCAGTGTAAGCGGAAGTGGATGGATAGAAATAACATCAAGACAACCTTCGGGTGTTCGACCTAAGAAGAAGAAACTGAAGCATATTTTAATTTTCTTTTTTTAATTATTTTGAGGCAGTGGTGTAAAACTAGGGTGAGGCAGGTGGGGTGCGTGCCCTGGAGGTAAAATTCATTAGCATTATTTAAAACAAAATAAATTAGTTTTTTTAACAATAAAAAATTGTTTTTATTATTTTGTAACTGGTACTATAACGGGTAGCTAGTTTGAATATGAATGTAGAAAATTTAGTCATACAGATTTTAAGGGGCGCCATTTTTTTTTACCTACCCTGGGCACTATCGACTCCCCAGCAACCAATTTGAAAGGTTATCAAATCAAAGTTTTAAATATTTCAGTAATGAACTGACAGTTGATATAAATCACAAAACTTCTAAATTTACACTGGGCTTTACTGCATACCCTTTGATTTTGACAAGCAATGAAGTAGACAAAGTTTATTTTTACCATGAGGGTGAATCGTAGATTTTAATTCATCTACATAGCTGTTAAAGAAATTAATTTCTTATTTCAAACAACGCTTATAAAATTATTTATGATAACAAGTTAAGAATACAATAATATGATTAATTATTAGAAATGTGTTTCTGCATAAATTTACCAAATTAATAGTACTTGAAAATGCTTATTGAATTATTCGGTTCCATTTCATCACGTAATAGAAATTCTTGGGTCTTGATTTCAATCTGTAGCATTCCTCAACATTTGAAATTTGAAATATTTGACATTCCCCTTCTTGGGTTATAAATACCCCGTAAGAAAAAGGGAGTGTAGGGGGGGACTGTTGGATGCTTCCTGCATCATAATCGTCAGGAATTGTTCCCTATGAATTCCTGGATGTCCTGAATTGGAAAACCAGGAATCTGAGAAATTATAGGGAAGTTTGATTATATATATATAGGTTTTTGTTGATCCCTCATACAGGAGAGTGGGGGGGGGGCAGCTAACGTCGAAGTATTAAAGACATGATAGGCAAATTTTGGCTTTAAGGAGTTATACTTAAGATTGTATATCACATGCCATCAACTCTGTGATATTAAAGTCAGTTATAGATCGCAAACTTACAAGAACATTATTGCACCTGGATCATTTCTGATTAGACATTAATGAAGATAAAGAGCTAATAGAGGCTTATATAACTGAACATCGTTGACATATTAAATAATATTTTGATATAAACTGCATTTAAAAAGCCGTTTTTGACCATTTTAGAATGGCTTCACAGATAATCATTGTGCACAAATCTTCATTCTGTCATAATAGGGTCATACTGTAATTATTAAGAAACTTGGTCGCTTTGTCCTCCATTGTCACCACGGAAAATTTCAAATAATTATTCAAATACAAATGCACTGCACACATTTTTGGCATATTGTGGGTCTTTTCTTTTCCCTTTTTCTCCCCTACCTCGCGCACGCGCACACACATACACGCGCGCACGCGGATGTGAGTTGGTAGCTTAGTTGGGCCTGCTATGACAGACGCTCTTGACGTGCACATCAGTGTCATGTCATGTTGTGTTGCCAGGATAATCAGAGCTTGTTCAAACCGTACCTGGGAATGGTTCTAATCACTCATTAGAGCACTAATTGGTCCAGGTACCAAATGAAGCCCACTCTCGTGTGATACATATAGGGCAGAGTCTATAACATACGATTGGTCAAATCGGGATAGTGTGTGTGGAGGAACATATCACAAGCTAATTCCATTTACACTGAAATACAGCAGTCCTACCTTGACTGATTAGAGCGTGGCTCTATTTTACAAGCTACACCATATTTTAAAAATCACAACGTCTTAATATTTGTTCAGGCTATACGCATAAATGATAATTAGGCTATCAGGGTATATATTAGGGAGAAACCATTTTAGAGGTAATCTAGACACATTTAAGCGGAAGGAGAGTGGGAAACTATTTAGGAAAAATAACACCTTCAATAGACCTTATCAGGACTCAAATTCCAATCTTCCGTTTATCAGCATGCCAGTCTAACACTAGAGTGACGCCTTAGACCATTCGGCCACTGAAGTGGGTTTCGGTGTGTGTTATTCAGTCATCAGCATGGCCCAATGGTAGCAGAACATCAACGGACCGATACAAAGATGTCTTGCCCTTTTTTTTTTTTAAAGTAAAATATAATATTATCCAAAACCTTTTATGACTTCACAGTGGTATTTTTAAGCACAGCGTGATGTCCTAAACATTAATCTACAGCAACAGAGTCGCTAATGAATACAATGTATAGAAAGGAGAGTCAGGCTTCTAATATGACAATGTGTGAATGCGCCTTCTTTAGCCCCCCCCCCCCCCCCC
>CABFVX010000532.1:194658-209605 GCA_902151425.1 Timema shepardi | reverse complement strand
CCAACCCAACTCAGACAATTTTTCATCGTTGTTGGTGGTTAGAAATGTTTCATCTTAGTCATCTATTTGGTAAGCATACAAAACTACCCCCATGTTGATCTCCCATCTCTCTCCCCACATTTCCCCTCTTTTTTTTAAAATGTAATGGTTGGACTTAAGGTGGCTTGTGGGGTGGGGGGTGTTATTATGTTTAAGAAAACAAGGCTCCCTGGAAATCACGTAAAAAGAAAGTTTGTATTATTTTTGGATAGACATGCCAGGTGTGCGAGACGTATGTTTTCGGTTCGTGTTTTACTGAAAAGACTTCTTCAGATGAGACGTGTGTGAAGGCCTACTCTTAGCGGGGGAGATTATTTTTTTAATTGTTATTTTAGGTTCGTGTTATGGTGAAATTTCTTGTCCCTTGTTAAAACTATCTCTGCTTACCCTGGCAAAACACACTGACACGACACTGGTACTGCCATAACATACTTTATCGTATAATTATAAAAAAAAATTAAAGTTGGGTCAGATCTTGTATTTCTCGAATCTGAATCTGAATTTTTTCACTCGAATCTGGAATCTTTAAAAATGAAAATTTTAGTTAAAGTGAAAATACCTGTTTTCAAAATATAGTTTAAAATAAGCTGTTTTAGACTTGGTGACACTGGCAAATGATATGCCATTTTTATTACGTCATAGACAACAAATATAACACTTTTTATGTAAATTAACTATAATAATAAAATTTTTGTCATTATTTGTGATTTTGTTACTTTCTCAGTTACACAAGTTTATAAAATTTCTTTTACCAAATTGATTAAAATTGTTATTTGAACCCACCTCAGTGGCAAAGTTAGTTAACACGCTAGTTTCGTGTTGAGCTAAACTGCCGAAGATGGGGATATCTAGGTTCGAATCTTTCTCTGGTGAACTGGGGTTTTTTACTTAATGGTTTTTCAATCTTCCATCACACAAATAAGGATACACTTCATCTATATTCAACCTTCCCGATTCCTAACCCATTGGCGTATAATCCAGACGGGTATTAAGACGCGGTGCTAAGTATTTTTGTTGTTTGAAGTAAAGGTCTCTATAATTTTATTCGAGATACTGTAATTCAATAGGACTCGACGAATTGAAGATTCAAGCATCCTATCTTTAGAAAATTTACAAAAATACGAAAACGGCTTACATTTTAAAGATAAGAAAAAGTTAACTTGCCTTCTCATAATTTAAAAAAGTTAACTTTATCTCAACGATTAGTATGACACCAAGTATATTATGCCGTTTACGAGGATGAATGGTTAGAAAGGCGATTCGTTTCGTATCGTTCTTTGTGCAAGGTGGGGAATGAGGAAATGTGTTGAGATAGGTCAGGCGTCCCGCGGGGGAACAGGGCTCGGGGGCCACATGGAATCTTGTCAGCGACCCCCTATGGTACGCTTATACTACCAGATGGTATAAGCTTGGGACACAGTTACTGGTCACCCCGATTCTATTTTCATTGTGTTAGGAGTTTCGGTATTCGAGTGGTATAAGGCAAGGATGGGGAACCCGCGGATTTTTTAAGTGTTCGGTGCGATCTTTTTCCATATTTTGTCAATAAGGTATCTTCATCCCTTACATTCACAAATGATTAGTATTTTAATTGATTCAAAATTTAAAAAAAATTCCTTTTAAATCATTATGTTAAAATCTTAACCGCTCTTTTCGATCGATATATACCTTATACTTATATACCAAAATGTATCTTACGTGAAGCGTGCGACCTTATGGGGAATCCAATGCCAAAAGCTTACTAACATTTGGCCAAAGGCTTCACTTTCCTTATATACTGGACTGCCGATTACAGGGATATCAGGGTTCGAATCTTGGCCATATGCACGGAGAGTGTTATTTACTAAAGGGTTTTCTGCTCTAACTCCACGTAGACGCGAGTAAATGTCATATTAATTCAACCTTCATAACCCCTAACATGTTAGTGTATTTAGTATGCATGTATATAATTTGAACGGTTAGAAAGGCGTGGCGAAAAAAAAAAAAATGAAAACTTTATCCGTAGCTTACTCAAAGTTAATTCCACCTTCATATTACCATAGTTAGACTACTTTCATCACAGAGTTAAAACTTCTACTAACGCTCATAAAAAGAAGTGCAGGTCTTGTTTTTGGTTCTCGTTGGATAATTTGAATGGTATTCATTTCAAAGCAGAGGGTGCCTTTCTCACTCTTGTTTAGTTTTGTTGGTTTTACGGCCTCCTCTTCTCTCCACCTTTCCCTAAAATAAAGTCGTCCCCATATTTTGATCTAACTTTATTTGCCTAATTTACAACGAACAATTTCAAAGGTACTGTACCTCTATCAAAGGTTAACGAGCCAACTTGAACCACTCTGGCTTCACAGAAACATATTTCTCTCTGCTTAAAATACAAGAACTTCTGTTTCTGTTATGTATGTTTTTTTAAGGGGGTATGAGAGGGTGGTAAACACTGTGGAACGTCCTTCGTAAATTCTAACAAAAACAAAGCCTCCATTAAAAAAAACAGACACATAAAAAAACTATTCCAAATCGTGTCCCTCTCCGAAATAAAAATTGCAAGTCAATTCTTGACACAAATTATCCAGTAGGCCTACTAAGCATTTAAATTCGATTTTTTTTTACAATCAATACTTGTTCACCTCTTTTTTTTATCTTTCCTGCGAAACAATGGGGATGTTATCAAACTAGGAACCTGTGACCAATGGTTCAACTGTGAAAGATTCATAGCTTCCCTCACCCCCGATCCAAAATCCTCCCCCCCTTAAAATAACCTTTCTCTGGGATCTGTACATCGTTTGGTTGAAACCTATACAAGTGACCATTCCCAGTATTTTTTTTTCTTTTGCAAAAAACCAACGTGAGTTTTTTTCACATTTTTTTCCCTCCCGTGTTTCTATATATGTGTATGTGTGTGTGTTCATGTGTGCGTTTTACTACCTCGCATAAAATACAGAGTTTGTCCGGGTCCTGTGCTCCCTTCTACCCCCTCCCCCTTTTCCCCACACCCATCCCTCTCCCAATTTTCCGTGTGTTTTCTGGTAACAAATCTGCTTGTGCAACAATGACTTTCTGTTGGTTAGTATATTTGCAGCCATTGTGGCGCCTGGACAGTTGTATGGGAAGCTAGCGATGTGTTTCGGGTGGGCGGTTGCTCAGAGTGAGAAGGATAAAACAATGTTAAAAAAATACACACACACACGCGCACGGTTCGTTGGACAAGGGACAGGAAAAAATACCAGAGAGCCTGTAGTAAAAAGAGATGTACAGGACCAGATTTAAGGCTAAGCCCAGCTAAATTTAAGTACATTCCGCCCATTTCTTGTTACCCCCGTCATCCTCCCCCTCCCTCCCTCCATTATAACAACCCTCCACTCTAACCTTGCAATGATCATTCGATTGAGGTGTTTTTTTTTCTAACCCTCCACCCACTCTTTCTAGTAACAATTCTAGTTTTCACACGTGATACGGTTAGGTTGCAGAGACAGGCTTTTTAACATTCATTGGCTGCACCCTCGACTTTGTACACACATTGGCGTTCGTATCTCTCTTATTTACGCGGATATCTGGCTTTATTTCAATATTTGTGGAGGGTGGATTCCTTTTAGACGATGTGGATCAGTACCTATAAGTAGTGTCTCCGTACAGTCCAATTTTCTTAGGAAGGATCTTGTCTGACAGCTAAAATATTTACTAGATCTCCTGCCACGTAGTCCGACACCTTAGCTCAGTCGGTAGCGTGTCTGTCTTCTGAGCTAAGGAACCCGGGTTCGATTCCCGGAATGGCTGAAAGATATATCCTTGGGGAAATGACGGTTTCCCCTTTCACAGTGATGGACTAACGGCCGGGGGGTAAATGTTGTGTATGCTTCATATTTAAGTTAATTTATAATCCACGTGGTGATATAATCAGTCGGTTCAGAAATTGTACTATAAATACCTCAAATAAATTAAAATAAAATATTGTCATGTATTTATACCTTACGTCAAGACATGTGATATACGGCAGCTGTCACTTTTTATATATCATCAATATTAATTCGTATAAAATTACAATAATAATATAGTAACATGTTATAAATGTTGACAGAAATTTAACATTGATAACATTTTACTATACTATTAGTGTGAGTTTATAATGTGTTTGTACCCGCTTCAGTGGTAGTATGGTCTAAAACAAGGATAGTAATGGTACGTGGACACGATTCGTGTGGCACGCCGACATGACAAAAATCAACACGAAAAAAATAAACTTTTCCCAACATGGGTTAATTTTTTGAAGTCAATAATATTTCAACAGCCATGTCATTCAGTGTCATGTCACAATGAACTTCGTTAAGTCAATGGTTTGAAATCATTTCGGTTCGTACCTAAAGTGTTATCTTTTGTGCTGTTGAAGACAAAAAGTTTATAACCGAACACAGCTATCTTGGCTATCAAAATACAACATGTTTTAACTAATAGGCCTATGGAAATTATAATGTACTATGTTTTTTATTTTATCATATACATCTATATATTGTATTTTTTCACTGAAGTTGTTTCATTGTTTTTACTTTAAGTTATTTGAAAATATTTTCCAGGACACTCATTTTGACAAGTTAATGAATTTTTCTTCTTTAAAGTTTAGGTATGACGACTATAATGTTTACAATTTGATTTGAGTAATTCATTGCATTTCATAATATTCAACCTCTTTTTATTTTTAAATATTCATTAATTAATGCCAATATGTGAAACACGAAACACGCTAGACTAGTTCAAAATTCAGTCAGTCCTCTATTGACACACTGGTCGGAAAAGTTTCGCCAACCTTGGTCTAAGGCGTCCCTCTTGCAATAGACTATACTCTCAATGATAGGGAGATCAGGGTTTGAATCTCGTTCAGATGTACTGAGGGTAGCTTTTTCTAAATGGTTTTACTCATATATATAAGATGGGTTGAATCCTAGCTCTCTCGAATCCTAATCTTAAATTTTCTTTTTAATCTCGAATACAAATTTAAATCTTTAAAATGAACAGTTTTGGTACACTTAAGTATATACAATTGATTTTTTTTAAGTTGTCAAAGGTTTGTTACCATTGACTAAAGCTTTTTTTTGGTCATATCCATCATGTCATAAAAAAACAAGAGTGGCCTCTTTGAGTAAATTAATAACTATTACTACAATTTTATCCTTTTTGTCATTTTGATATTTTCCCAAATGCACACATCTACATAAAAACTCTAATTAATTGTTTAAAATTGTGATTTAAAATTAAGACTTTCATAAATATGTAACTTACTTTTGTTTAGATCTCTACGAATCTCAAATATCTATCAATAGAGGTTCAGAGCGTCCCAAATCTAACCTACATTTGCAAATAGATCACTAATTTTAGATTCAAGTTGTCACAAAATTAATTAAACAACACACTTTAAACTATATATACATGAAGATATAATCGTTTAGTAAATGTACACCACTTTATTTTATTAATCAACTACTCATAAACTAATTTACTATTATAGTAGATGGAATCAACTCCCTTTCACTGCCTTTATAAAGTTCAATCATAGTCGCCATTATGGTGATTGTATTTCTCTTAGGTATTACTATTTCATTTACAAAATGTGTTCATGAATTCTGAGAAGGTTTATTGCCTAGCCCCCTTTCCTCAACCATATCCCCACACCCGAAGATTCAGAGCTGAATGAAAGATTGATGACTGCGAAACCATGGAAAGAACGTAGTAGTCCTATATACCGATTGATCATTATTGCATCTAGCTCATCTAGATCCACAACAGCGTGAGAATGGTTCCTATGTTAGCTATTTAGTTAGCTAGCCTCTATCCTACAAATGTTCACCAATTATTTTTCTTCTTCTAAGTTACCCTACTATACAAATTAAGTGTTTAAGATGGGAATAAAGAGAACGCAAATTAAAGGTAGTTTGCAATTTTTATAGCAATACTTTTTTTTTGCTAAATTAAATTAAATAGTTCTTCGGTAGGACCATTAAGTTTAATTTTATTCTTATAGTTATATAAAAAGTTGCTGAATATCTGTCCACTATATTCTGGAATTTTATGACCCCTTTTTCTCTTGATTTAAAAAATTTCTCATCTAGTTCTGCTATGTTCATGACAGATATTTGAGAACTGTTTAGGTCACCATAAGAAGACAATTAAACTTTATGTTTGTATTGAAACAATATTTTATTTATTTTGGCCAAAAGAATTTTGCTATAAAGAAATTCAAAAATCTGTCATTAACTCGCGTTTGCTACACTCCGACCTTAATACTTATTGTGTTAATAGTATTATTTAAAAAATATTAATTTGAATATCTTTTTTAAATTATTTATATAATCTATTTAGTGGTATGTTTAAATGGCTTAGTACTCTTATTAGCACCTGAATCTTAATACATATATTGTGAACTTTAAATAATCTGTCTCAGTTATGCTAATTTTAATTTGAAGCTGTCGAGCTGTATATTTAGGAAGTCCATACTAATTATAAAACAGAAAACAATTTCCTCTTTTATAAATAGTTGATTAAAAACTTTGTATGTGAGGGTTAAAAAAACAATAGTTATAATTTAACAAACCCTTTACAAACCAAGTGATTATAATTAACATGGGACTTATAAACTATAATAATAGTATTCATGTATGAAAAACACTTTAAGTACCAATTATTTGTGTTCAAAATTGATACAATTTTACTATATTATTCGATAAATATTGTTTCTATTCATCAAACTGGACTGGTACAGATTGCATGACTTGACATAAGAATATATGAGCATCATCGATTTAGTAGCTTAAACCATTATCTAAAAAAAAAGTTACGTGGTATCTCAACCGAACTGTAACTTAATTCCAGAACAAACACACATCAATCCCACGGTCATTAGTTCCATAACCAATAAAGAAGATGATATTTTAGTTTTACTCTACCTCAAATTAAATTATTGAACCTTGACTTAAAAGGCCGATGAGGTGTTGCATTAACATGTAGCCTATCTATTGCTTAAGCGTACTTGCTTGGTGATCAAAAATAGTTGCTATGATAAACATTTTGTATTAATCTTACAAACACTTGTCGTGGATCTTTTTAATAACTCTTAGCTCGCATCCCTTCTAACCTTGCGGAGATTAAAATGTATACCTCAACGGCATTCAACACCAAAGTATTACATAAAAAGAGATACTCGAATGACTCCACGATATGATTGAGGATTGACGCCAAAAATTGGGACACACACACACGATATTTTCCGGGCCTTTTGGTTTCATAGCCGTCAGAACTTCAAGACTTGTCGATCACTCAGTAGATGAGAGGAGAAGAGAATGTATATCTAGGATTTATGAAAGGATCAACGTGGGCGTTGGACAAGAGGGTGGTTTAGGGGGTACACTCAGAGGGGCCATCGCTTCTTCATCGAAAACTAGTCAAATGTTCCACAGCTTTGAACTACACAATGTCTGCGTGTAAGAGAGGGGGATGAAAGGGTATGGAGGGAGTAGGTAACAAGTAGACACACTACTTCATAACAAGGCCCTCTACCTCACCCCCCTTTATCCATCACCACTCACTCTCGGCCGCCATTCATGCAGATTATCCTTCTACTCGTACTAATAACACTTTGTACGTGCATGTACAGTACACACAAAACTTTGATTACATGAATATGTAACTAGGTTTTACATTAATGCGACACACTGAGTGACTGGCTCGTATAGAGTGAATAGGAACACATTATCCGGGGACGCCAAACTAGAGGGATTGGCCAACGAAACTGGTCATATGGTGCGGATTTGGCGGAGGACGACGTAGTTCACGAAGACTAAAACATTTGGATGCAAGTCACACATTTGCAGATTATTATTACTATTGGTTCTGTGGACAAAAGATCTCACTCCATTCATTCAAAACATTATAAGTGCATCGTGTTAAAAATAATTGAGTATTGTTATTATCGTTACGACAGTCTTAAGGTGGGAGTGGAGTAGATACGAAAAAAGGTAAGTGTTTTTACAGTTTTTAGTGCAAAACCTTTTTTTTTGACAAAATAAATAAAATACTGCTTTATTAAAAACAAAGTTTAATTTTCTTCACATGGTGATGTCAACAGTTGTTGAATATCTGTCGTGAACTTAGCAGCATTAGAGGATAAACTTTTTAAACGTAGAGAAATAGTAACCGTTAAATTCCTAGACACCCTTGACAGATATTCAAGAACTGTTCACCATTTGAATAAAACTGAACTCTCTGTTTCTACTGAAGAATTATTTGATGTATTTTGAACCGAAAAAAGTTTTTAAATAAAAACTGCAAAAACATTGACCTTTACACGCTTCTCCTGCACCCCCATCTTAAGATTTATCTTTGGATTCAAAGTTTAAATATATCTTATAACTTCTTCTTGGGTTTGAATTTGATATTTTTCCTTGGTAATAAAGTTAGACAGATAACAAATGAATACTATAATCACAGGTAAAACATATTCATAGAGAATAACCGTTGTTCACATGATTTAGGACTTAGGTATTCAATAGATACAAATAAAAAAGAAAATTACGTAATTCAGGCTAAGTTCATGGAATGTTTCTACCAAATTTCGTTAAAATCTGTAAAAGAATTTGTCAGTAATCATGGAACAAGCAGAAAGACAGATGGACGAAATGCCAGAAGGTCGAGATAAAATAGGACGTCACTCCGATATATCAATCTGTCCTCTGATATGTGAGAATGATTGTGCCTTCTCGTGTATTTCTAAATCCTAAATTATGTTGTCAGTAATCCTTACAAACTCTTCCCTGTCGGACGATATATAATCAGCGTTATTTCTAATCACAAAAAAAAAACCAAATTCATGAACTATTTAAGGAACACCCTTATACTTATTTCCGTCCTTTTGTTGTGTATTATTCACCAAACAAATATCTACTATTGAATCATCTCATTTCTTATTTTTCCTCTTTCTATTACGATTTAGTTATTAAATATTTTTTATTTTCAAATATTTCAGTTTTTATTTATTTTTTTACTTGAAAAGATTATAACTATTCAGATTCAACTAATACAAGCATGATATCCAAACTTTTAAAGTTAACATTAAATTCTAACTTTTAACAAAGACACTACATTATTTTTGTTCGTACTGCCAGTAATCCGGCACTAAGCTTGTTTTTATAGTGTCAGATAATTGAGCTTGTATTGCACTTAAATATATCTCCTTCTTAAGGATTTAATGATCTGAAACATATGCCAGGAAATGTGTTTGTTCACTCTAATAGCCCTTATTTGTTTGGGTTTTATTTTTCAGTATATCATCATTTAATGTAAATAAAAAATAATTTTAATTAAGATTGACTTAGATATTTACTAAAAATAGTTGCCCCCTTCCCTCCATCCCCAATCATCCTCTAACACACTATTTTATGGCTTTGCGTATATATAAAAGGTACAGGGTAAAAAGGAGAAGGTCACATTACACCCATTTTCCATGACAACTTTTATATCTCAAACCACATAAGAACCCACTAAATAAATGTTTTAATTAATTTAAATATAAGAGAGACCTCTCTCAATCATAATATAAAGTGTATTAGAAAGGTCTCATTATTGTATAATAGGTGGCAGCACTAACTCAATTTGAGCTAGGACTAAACTTTTCCTCGTTTCTCCGTGTATCCTACCTATTTAATAGGCTTTGGGGAACCGTCTCTCTAAACTCAACCCATTCACCTACTTAGTAGGCCATAATACGCCACTGCGGCCAATTTTCCGATTAGAATCCACTCGAAATTTTTGATCTCAAATATGGACGTGGATGGAAAAATTAGTTGAGTAATAAGATGACAAGACACAACTATAAATACGAGTGTTTTGGCCCATCCTATATTTTGGGATCACCCTATGAAGATGATACTAGGGCAGATATGAGAACGTGATTCTAGATGTGAGTGTGGACGGATTTATGAGCCGTCAGGTCCTGACTTGGGTCCACACCATGTGGAGATGATGTTTGGGGAGAAAGGAAAGGACCTTTCCCTTACTTCCACCATTTCTTCATAACATAAGTCAACATTATCTCTGGCACAGCTTATTTTGTGCAAATAAAAAGTTGACCCCGAGAAGTGAATTTAGGATTGGAGAAACACAAGATACAATAACACACATATTTGTTCTTAGATATCGGCGAAATAAATATTATTTGAATCCTTAATAGATTTGGTTAAAACTTATATTTAAAAATAAATGGTGATTCGGTAAACGAAATAATAGGACGTAAATACATTGCTGTAGAAACACTACACCAAAGATCATAAATTAATGAATATATAGTTACTTACTCTATGGCATTAGAAACTAGGAACACTGTTACAGAAAAATTGAGAAAAGAGAAATATCCTTGTCCACCAAAGAACAAAAGAATTAAATTCATTTTCAGACCTGAATTAAAAGTATATACATTTGATTATTGCTCAGAAATGATTGGTTTTATAAAAGTATATTTCAATACAATGGTAAGATATTTTGTACCCTAAATAGTTATGTAGAAATGATGAAAATTGGAAAATCTCCCTTATGTTATGTAACCACAAACTCATTTTCATGAGGAAATGAAAAAAGCCTATTTATAAAATTTAATCAAAATCATTACAGCGATTTAAAATAATCAATTCTTTTGTTATATTTTTGCCCTTCAGTAAAATACACTTACATTTATAACTGGACATCTAATTCCATAAACACCTTATGAAAATCACAGATACCAAGCTATAGCCAAAGCTGTAAAATATTTTCAGCTCTAGCCTGAGTTACAGACAAAAGTCGTCGCGGAAATTACTTTTTTGTTTTGTTTCAAGGGGTCATCAACTTTGACATTAATTTTATCAAAATCTCGAGATCGAATTTTTTGACGATCATAATATTTTTTATCCAAGGTGTTGAAGGAAAAAAAATGTTCATTCATATAGGCCTGCATAAAACTAAAATTAAAATGTACTAACAAATATATTTAAATATTTTTTTTGGCACCACATATTACTACCCATTCAGGCTATAAACATCTGTAAAAGTTCGCCAGTGTTCTAGATATGAGGAAGGTTGAGTTTATATGAAGTAGTACCTACATTGTCGTGGAAGGAGAGTGGAAAACCATTTAGGGAAAACCACCCGCAGTATACCCTACAGATAATTTAACCTTGATGTCCCTGTAATTGCCAGTTCAGTCTATTTTGATAGTGACGCCTTAGACCAAGCGTCCACTCAAGTGGGATACTAATAATTAATAAAGAAAATTGGATCATCCAGAAATGGTTAGTAACGTGGTTAAGATGTTAAAATAGTTGACCTAAAATAATAATTAATCTGGTTTATTTCAGGTGGATCTGACAAAATTATCTACTTTTTGTTTATGGATTCGTACTTCTATTTAATTAGTAAATAGGCCCACTGGTTTGCAGTTAGTTTAATTCCTAGGTCATATTGAGATTTTTTTTTGGAAAGGACACCTTAATTAACCCATTAACAAATTAGAAAGTTCATATGAGATGTTTCAGATCACTATCAAACACTGATCAAAATATTGTTACAGCTATTGTCATTATATTCTTAAATTTTCCTAAACACAGTATATATATATATAAAAAAAACACGTCCTAATAAATTTTTCGTTTGTGAACTAGAGCGAAACACCTGTAATTGAAACACCATAGAAAATACAAGACCCGACTAGTTTAAAAACTAGTCAATTTGGACATTAAATCATTTGTTATGCTTTTTGAAAAGCGTCAACAATAGTTGTGATCCTTATTTTCACTTTTACCTTTCTTTTCTTTTAAAGAGTAATTGATATAAAAAATAATATTTTGTCGCATTAGTTCTATGTTTTAAGGAAATAAATAAGTTAATATAATTGGTTTAGTACAAAATAAAAACTGCAAAGGTTTGTAAAGTAAAATAACTTTCAAAGAAACACACCCTTCAGACAAAATGAAGTGAAATTTAAAGTGTAAATCTACAATACAAGATTTATACATTAATTACAATGAACAACACATTTTATTTTATTTTGTTATGTTTGTTTGTAAATGAGGCTGTAGTTTTTGAATTGATTATGAAAGTTTAAAAAAGTAGATTTATTAAATTATGAATTATATAATAAAATAAAGGTTGGTAAGCCAGTATAAAAAAATATTGAGGTTAATATTTTAACTTGAATTTCTTAAGTATAAAATAGTCAAATAATATTTATGTTAATACAATTGTTTGTTTGCTAAATATTTTGAGGGCAAGATAAAATGAGTGTACTACAACTATATAAAAAACGTAGACTTTTTTGCTAACGCTTTCTAAGAGGTTATTTCAATACAGTAAGGTTATACTACACAGTAAACCATAAAACCAGATTTAAGAAAATATATAAACATTATGATTAACCTACATAACCATATTTTATACACTAACCAAGGTAGCTTAGAGCTTTTATCAGCTTTTTTAACCTCTTTGTCACTAGTAAGGAAACTCTCATATTTATAGCAAGGTACCCAAACATAACTTCACGATTTGAGTATTTATATATTATAATAAATATTGTTTTACATATATTTATACACTGTAAATTGAATTATACACTCCTCAAAAATAAACTTGTTGATTCCAAACAATAGTTTTACCGTTTGTTCTCCATGGTATCTTACCTTACATTACAAAAATAAATTTATGGTTTCCGAAAATAAGGTTCTTAGAACAATTAGTTGAAAAAGGGATGAGGATACTGAAGATTGGAGTAGGTTACATAATGATGAGCTACATACCCTGTACTCACCCCAAGAGATTGTTAGGTTAGTGAAATCTCGCAGATTACCGTGAGCAGGACATGCAGCGTAAATGGGAAAATTTAGAACCGTGCTCAGTTTATTATTGAGTGGCAAACCAAATGGGAAGAGACCATTGGGAAGATATAGATCTGGATGGAAAGATAACATTGGAATGGACTGCATAGAACTAGCTCAAGATAGGGATGGAGTGTAATGAGGTGGACTGGATAGAACTAGCTCAAGATAGGGATGGAGTGTAATGAGGTGGACTGGATAGAAATAGCTCAAGATAGGGATGGAGTGTAATGAGGTGGACTGGATAGAACTAGCTCAAGATAAGGATAGGAGGCGTACTTTTGTAAGTACGGCATTGACATTTTGAGTTCCTATTCCCACAGAGTAAGTAAGTAAAATAATATTGCTTTTATTTATTATAACACTCTTAATATATAGATATACATTAGATGGTGGCTGATCCACCGTGCCTCCTTTCTTAACTTCATCCGCTTGGCAGCGCTACAGTCGGATATGTCCCACAGAGTCTTCCTCGTTTCTTTCGTTTTTTTTTTTTAGTTTTTTAAGATATTTCCTTTTTGAAGTATTGAAACTCACCAGGGTTTTAACAGGCAGCATAAAATACATATTTATTCCCCCAAATCTGAACATAAAATAAACCTTTAAATGTCACAGAATGAAAAACAACCAACCAAATAATGAGTTATAGCACACTCGCTCTGTAGACGAGAATAGAGGGAAGGAGTCAGTGAAACATAGCATGGACGGGATTTACATAAGTTAACATTTCTGTTTGACATAAGATATAACAGGGAAACAAATTCCCATTTCTTTTGGCAAAGAAATGACGATAGTAGAACTATATATGACAAGTGGATCGATAGGCACTTTCAAATAATGTATATATATTTGTGGAAAAAACTACAATAAAACAAGGCTTCTCTGGAAAAAAAAAGATTGATAGTAAACTGATTTTAAATAACATATACATTATTGCGTTTATAAGCAAATTGATCTGCTAACTGGAGTTTGAAGTCCTAAATAAAAAAAAATACTAGGATTTTATGTATCAAAGGGGGAATGACAACCACACAAGCAAAAATATCTTACATTTGTAGTATATGTTTCTATAATCTGATTTACATTTATGACGGAGTATGTATAAACTTAGGGCCAAACTTAAAATCCAAGCTATTAGTGGACAGCACCTATAAAAGAGGTTATCATTGCCATAGACAGCACTTATAAGAAAGGTTATCACCTACTCCAAATCATAGCACCTCTCTTGACTAAACAATCTGGCTTACGGATGAAGCCTGAACTACTATTCAAAGATAGAGTTTTTTTAATAAAAAAATACACATTTACGTACAAGATTCTTGTTGAGCGTGTGTTGTTTTTTCCTTGTGGATTTTTTCCCCCACTCAGTCCCCCATCCATCTCCCCTCTCTATTTTCTATTTGGTTAAAGCGTAGCTAGAATTTTATGTACTGCACGTTCTTCGATAGTAGTATTCCCTATCATCAAGACTTCTTCTTATTTTTCTTTAAACATGCAAATCCCCCTCAACCAATCGCTGTACTCTCATCGGATACATCGCGGAGATGTATTGGGTTGAGAGAAGGTGGTAGGGTGTGGGTAGGCTATGAGGAGGATTCTAAACTACCCGGGATGCATGGCTGCCGCATTCGACAACACATTTATTCCGTGCGAATACGATAAAAGGTGCATGGGGAGGGTGAAATAAAAGAAGAAAGAAAAACGGGCTCGTGGGTTTGTGAAGTAGAATAGAACTTATCTTTAAAAAACCCACATGGAAATGAATTTTTTTTAAAAGAAAGGTTAAGTACAGGATAAGTAAGGTAAAAGACGAATGACAAAAAAAAATTTGTTGAAGTAAAAAAAAGGATAAACAAGATATAAGGAGCAAGATAAAACCCGAAAGAAAAGGAACTATAGTTGGTTGGGTAAGTTTTTTTTTCTCTCGGGAATGAAGATGTATCCTATATAAGTAAGACTACGCATATCATGAAATATTCATTAAACCTCTTCAACCCCCTATACACCCCCCCCCCCCCCCCCCCCCCCCCCCC
>CABFVX010000532.1:163865-194387 GCA_902151425.1 Timema shepardi | reverse complement strand
GGATAGAGGCGGACGTTTTAGAATAAAGTAGAAATTGAGAAGAACTGCATTGGTAATCACGGGATATAACAGAGGTTGGTTTTATTTTTTGTTTGCTCGTCTCCCCCCCCCCCTTGTCCCCCTTTTAGGAATAGAAGGAGCTCTAGGAGATGGTTTTGGGTCGGTATTAAACTTACCCCCTTCTTACCCCATCCCATTTTTTTTTTGAGCTTTACATGCCAATATAGAAAAAACTCCAATTCATATGGTTGGTTCATAGTCGCGGGATACTGCTTTCCTGTTTGAAGAAGAGGAAATAAATTTTGAAATGCAAGGAAATGGTAGGATCTTCCAATGGTAATTTCACGTCTTAAGTTTTTATTTGAAATTCGGCTGATTTGAATTTGTAATATCTTTACAATTTCCTAGGCAAGTATTAGAGAGATAGTCAAGTATCCTGATATTATGACAGTTCCTCTCATGTAAACAAACCCACAACCCTAAAAATAAGGTTTTTATAGGAAGGTTTCAGAAAATGCAAACACATTTTCTCTCAGTCAACAGTGATAACATTTCATTATATTATTTCATATCATGCGCTAGTCTCGCAATATACTAGAATGTCGATGACAGGGAAATTGGAGTTTGAATCCTGGTCGGGAGTACTCAGGGTGGTTTTCCATAAACTGATTTTCTATTCTACCTCCAAGTAAATGTGTGTGCACTGCTTTTAAATGTAACCTTCGTTCTCCCTAACTCATCAGTGTAATTATAACATCATATGCATAACTTATAACCTGGACCAGTAGTAAGAAGCAGTGCTAAAAAAATCATTGGATATTGATACTACACATTAAAGGTGATGGTTGCATTCAGCATGACTTAATTTATGAACATTATTTTAGAAACTTTTTAAAAGTGTCAAAAAGGATTCCTTCCATATAAATCAGACTGTACTATTTCGAATTTTAAAATAATATAACCCACTTCCATGGCCTATGGCATCACTCTCGTGTTAGACTTGTCTGCTGATGAAGGGAAGATCCAGGTTAGAATCCCAGTCTGGTCTTTTGGGGCTAGTATTTTTTATGAATGGTTTTACAATCTCTCTTATTTACCCAAATGCATGTAAATTTCCTCTAAAATTTTACCTTCCATATATTTATTACATGATAGTAAATACGCAAATATCTCATACGAGTAGAAGGCCACGATACACACAAAAAAAACACTCAATAAAGTATAACGAAAACAATACATAGGCCTATTTCTAGCTCTATATTAATAAACATTCGACTGTACTAATCTCAACTATACTTTGCTAGTAACTACTTCCCAGACGTGCTAACTCGTCATCGAACAAGAAAACAGAGTAGACGACGAAGATGTCGTTAGTTAAAATTCCTGTATCCCTACACCCCTCCTCTTTTCTATCCTATTCCTTATACTCTGTAGGAGCCGATAGAGTAATAAGTCATCGGATGATTAGAAGTCTGTGACAAGGGAGAGGGGGTGGGAAGATGTGTCGCTGAGGTAATTAATCTTCGCTAAAAGTCTCCTTCTTGCTAACTTTGGTCTGTTCCCTCTTTCAACGACTGCCTTTAGCTTGTCCCAAGACGCTCCCGAGACAAGTTATCAACTCCCGCCCTCTGCAGTTTCAACAAGGATACAAACTAACACACACACACACACTCACTATACGAACAAACAAACAAAAGCATACGAGAACTCTACACTCCACTCAACAAAGTTTCAAGCTTTTGTATTCTTTTGACGACATAACAAAGCTGAGATTGTAGGAAAAAAGAAAGTTCCGTTTGAAATATTTTATCTTAATCATACGCACCAGTGTAGACTGAATATCAGCAAAAAGAATAATAAAATAAAATTAGTTAAACCACTAAACGACTTGACTAAATATTTTTTATTATATTCAAAAACTGTCATCAAACTCTTCCATTTGCGTAGTTTTGGGAAAAATATCCGTTAAAAACTCTCTCGGAAAGGAATAATGTTACGCCTTCTCTTAAGAAAAAACTGTTTCCATAGTGGTATATGATGTCACTGCTCGAATATGTGGCATCCAACCACAACTGACTAAGATTAATGTGAGTTAGTTGAGCCCCCGTCCGCTTGTAGCGTCCTCAGGTGGGCTACTTTATACGAACAAGATGAAAGAATGTCAGACCAAACATCGTCTGGAAGACATATTCTTCATAGAAATGTATTCTATCTCTTTTTTTTTTATTACATAGACAAAAATATCCTACCAGTATTAACATTCCATTTTACATTCATAAAAGTGGGAGGATATTTATATATTTCCCGTGAAATAAGTGGTTAGACTGTTTGATCAGTCTAAAAGACGATGGTTCGATATCAAGGGGATATAATTAAGATTATTTAATATTTGTATACGGATTCATCTTGCAATCCAAAATATAAACATTTGGGCTTTGTGTGTTCAGTTGAATTTTAGTAGACATAAACTTTAAGAAAATATTTTTTTTTTATATAAAACGACAATGATAGGTATTGATTACTTCTATAAATTGACCGCAGTAGATCACATGATTTATTTGAAGGTACATGAAATACAGCATTCTCAAAATGCTATTATTTCATCTGAGAGTTCTCAAAACTATCAAAATTGACAGCTGTAAAACAAATACTAGTGCGTATGAGTAAAATAAAACGTGAAATTTTTATAGTTGCGTCTTACTGTTCATTTAGACTGTTCACAACTTACACTAAATTAAGGACAGTGGATAAAATATATGCATCCACATTCACATGAAAAGATCGTGGGAAAATTAAAACGTCAAAAAACCTCTTCGTGAACACAAGCCTTGGATTCTATGGGAAGATGACAGACAGAAGTGTACAATATTTATTATACTTCTCAGTTCCCAGTGAGGGAGAGTATCCTATTGGTTCAGTGGTCATTGGTTGGATGGCGTGTATAGTACAACAATACCAGTGGCGTTTCGTGAAGTGTTGCTAAGAACCGCTGAGATTTTAAAAAAAAAAGTACTTGTGACATGTTCTTCCCCATTTGATCCTCATTTGACCACTCACACATAGTTTCTTTCCACTCTACATACCTCACATGAGAACGTATGCTCTTTGATACGCGGCCAATGATTGTTGTTCTGAGTGATGAGAACAGATCACAGCTACAGTTTGAACAAGTTGCGCTCACTTTGGTGACACACCATGACACGCCACTGAAAAATATTAGAATAATAAACACATTAAAACAATTGATGTAATCATTTTTCACTACCTCTCAAGACATTTCCGAAAAGAAATATAAACTTTAACACTGTCCTTTAATATTGAGCTACCCACCTTGGTGGCCGTATGGTATAAGGCGTCACTCCTGGAAGACCATGCTGCTGATGACGGGAAGATTAGGAATCTAATACCGGTCGGGTGTAAGGAGGTTTTTTCTTAAATGGTTTTCCACTCTTCATCCACGCAAATGCGGGTAGAGTTCCTTTAAAATTATACTTTCCTCACCCCTAATTAACTAGCGTAATTAATCAATATGTGTATAACCTCAACAGGTAGTAAGATATGAAACTAAAAAAGAAACTGAGTGTACTAAAGGTATGACCCAGTATTATAGGCATGTACATGTATTATTAATCATACGTGTTAATGCCAGGATCACTTTAGTTGCTTAAATCGTCGAAGACATCTAACCTAAATAATAGGATGTGGATTTTATGTTAACTAGTTTGTCACAGCATTTTTCATAAAACAGAATTAAAACTCACAAACGTTATGAACCAACCCCGGTGTAACCACTCTGGGTTCGGTGCTTAACTCCATCACAGTCAGACAGCCTCACAAATGATCTTACCTTGTTTTGCTAGCCCCACATCTTACTACACGTTCAGGCTATACGCTTGAGTATTTATCACGCTATTGGGTTAGGAAATGGGAAAGTTGAATATGGAGTAAGTGAACCCGCACATAGTGGAGGGAGAGTGGAAAACCATTTAGGAAAAGCCAACCCCAGTTCACCCGAGCGAGATTCGAACCTCAATCAGCCCGTCTTCGGCAGTACAGCTCAACATTAAACTAGCGCGTTAGCTAACTACGCCACTGAGGTGGGTAATGATCTTACCTATAGGTCTACTACTGTCTAGATTACGTATTTCTTGATCATAGTTGCTCCTAAACATTTTCTAGTGGTGTGGGGGGAGGGAGAGGGAGAATTTAAAATGTCTTGGGCTAACATTTCGTGTTTACCTTAAGGTCATTCGGCGATGAGAATTACTAAATTTGTTCGAGCCTTTGACACTTTGGCAGGGAATTTAACATCTTGTAAAAGATAGCAAGTAGCAAATTCTCGGCCCATTCTGGCAACACCAACCAGGTAAGGAAGCTGATGTCCACTTACCTGAGCATATTTGGGATTATCTGAACCTCTGCTTTGGTCTGGCATATTATTTTCTCCTAGTCTTTGTTGTCTCTACAGTCGTTACAGTCAAAACAAGACATTTCATGAAATATACATTTCAAATACATATTTGCAATAATCAATTCGAACACATTGATAAAATTAACGAGGGGAGTTGAGTTAATAAAAAAAACCAAGCTCTAAATAATGACTCTGTATGCTACAAAATGTGATAAAATCAAATTATCGGGATATAAAAAGAACCGTATTTAGATATAATTAAAAATTGTGTAATTTTACCACTTTTAAACTGATTATATGTTAAAATTATTTTTCTTTAACAGATTATCAATCATTCATTGTGTATACTTCATATGAATGTCTAGTTAAAATAAATAATTACTTTACTTAACAATTAAAATAATAATAATAATAATAATAATAATAATAATAATAATAATAATAATAATAATAATAATAATGGTGTGTCTGGGCTAAACCATTCGTATCCCAGTTTTTTGAAAGATGAGCCAGTATTAATCTGCCGTTTCCCGGGGGATGCCCGCATTTACTAATCGCACATTCTTTTCTTGGAGGTTCTTTCGAGGTCCTGAGGAGGTAAGAGGATGATGGTAGTTAATATGATGGGGTACAGCCAATGAAGATCTTAACCCAGCTAAGTCTAATTAATCACACCCTGAATACTATGGAGAGTACTCTTCTTTCAAGAAAAATCCCTGGTACCAGTTGGGAATGGAACCCAGGACCTCTAGTTCAGCAGTCAGGGGCTTTGACCATTATATCACGAGGCCGGTTATCTTAATAACAGTACACGAACATAGAAAATGACAAGTTTTATCCCGTATAACTTGTGAATTGTAATTGTACTTTTTTTTTACGCTCGAATGACCTTAAGGCTTCTTGAATTTGGGCCAATAGTATATGCGAGCCCTCTTGTTGACTCATTTTCTCAACACCAGCCCTCTTTATCTTCATTTCGTTGTCATCTTGTGTAACAAAAGTTACTTTTACACCCTTCCTACTCAACCTTTACCCCTCCCCCCATTTTCTTCCTCTATACCCCCTTACCATTATCATTAATATCACTTTGTTTTTCTTCACCGTTTCCTCTTCTCGCAATTTGTCACACTTTTCTATTCTTCGTGTCTTTCTGCTCCGCCCCGTATTAGGAAAGGCTTTTAATTTATCTGCCATTACCCATCTGCCGTTACTTTTGTTACTTTTAATATTGTGTTGCGCTACATGTGTTAGTGAAACGCGGGGTATGATGGGGGATGGGGGCAAGTGAACATAAGGCGTGGAAAATATTAATAACAAGAAGGCGTTGATTAATTCAAGCGAATGGATAGGGTAGGGCCTGTTTGTGTCTTCATACAAAGGTTTGTATTATGTAAAACGTTTTAATTAATCTCACGCTTGAATGTGTGTGTTGTGTTTAGTTTAAATATTTGTATCACATTATAATCTCGAGATATCCAGATATTAAATATGTGGTATCGAGATTTCACATGTGTTAAGTCTTGGATGTAAGAACCCTGATTCATCTAAACTGTTTTTAATGAATGGTTACTTAGTGTAGACCTAATTAAAAGTCAAAAAGCATTTGTCGGCTATTGAAACTGACACATATATTAACACTTTTATGCGTAGTTCACGCATATAATTTAATTAATCTGTAAGTGTGTGTGTGTGTGTGTGTGTGTGTATGGGGGGAGGGGTGGGTATAAGTAGAACTTGAAGATAAAAGCACTCACTACACTTGATATCATCGCTGAGGCAACTGCATGGTTACTGTTGAGAAACAGCGTTGTCATTCTCTCGTTTTTATGTTGTCAATTTCTCATCAAATATAATAAAATTTTGGCAACGTTGGTTAGTCGAGGTTGCCAGTAGCTCCTTCTTACCTCAGACCATCAGCCTTCAGACATAACTGAGAGCGAGGAGATTTGGCAACAGTTAAGTGAAAGAGAGCAAATATTAAGTTTTTCTCCATAAGACCTGCAGTTCCCTCAGCAATGATTTTGGTTGGGTGTAAGCTCTATTGGCCCGCATCAGTGAGCTTGTCATGAATTAAATGGCCAGATAACTCAGTTTAGTTTGCCAGTGATGGCCGTGTCGTGTCGTGGAGTGCTACCATAGGAAGCAGATATAGTTTCGTCTGCTACCTGCGATACGTTTTCATCACTCAGTAGAACACACATTGGCCAGGTATCAGCAGGAATACATTCCTAGGTGAGATGCAGATTCTGGTCAAATGAGAACCGAGGGTGTGAGAACAAAATCCCAGGTGTAGTTTCAACAAACACTTCTTACCGTGGCAACACTCCACTACGCAGCTCTGCAACTTTCTTATATAACTTATTTAGAAACCTTTGGAAGTTTGCATTGACTCTTTATTTGTGCTTACTTTTTTTCAGGTGTACTTCGCCAAATACGATGGATGACCCATCGCTTAGAGGTACGTTTGAAATCAGGGTGTGAACTATATTTTCTGTACCATTTGTGTCATGGAGTGATACCAGGATAAGCCGAGTGTTCTTAAACTGTACCTGGGAATTCTACTGATCACTTGGGTATCAACGAAAATACATTCCAATTTTAGGTACTCTTCGTCTTCCTTGTACGGTACCTTTCAGATTCCACTATGGTATAACTTATAAGATAGGGTAATGGTGTAATCCGTCATGGTAAGGAACCTTAACATTAATTATTGGTAAAATGAGGGCTGAATGATAATTTAAACAAACTAGGCTTATCCTGGCAAAACTCCACGACACACCACTCGCCAGTATATTATTTCATTTTTTCTTGCCCAACACCTTATTTAGTTGGTAGCGTATTTTTCTTTTGACCTAAAGATCCCATGTTCAATTCCCAGCATAGCCGAAATAATTTTGTTATCGGGGATGAATTAACGGCCGAGGGCCTGGGGGCTGTGTTTCTTCTAGATTTAAGTTAATTTATAAGTCGCAAGCTGATCTAAACGGTCAGTTCTAAAAATGCACGTTAAAATACCTTTAATAAAAATTGCTCATGTACTTTATTTTTGCACTGCGTCTGGGCTAAACGCATATACTAATTACTCTAATGTGTTTAGGATTGGTAAGGTTGAATTTAGAGGAAATGTACAAGAGTTTGCGTGTATAAATAGTGAAATACTACTTAGGAAAAAGCACTCTCAGTACATTCGACTGTGATTTGAACCTCGTTATCTCCATCATAATCATCAGTCTAATCTACTGCGAGAGTGACGCCTTGGCTTAGACCATGCGACCACCGAAGCGGGTTTTCTTACTTCTCTTCTGGACGCGTCAGAATATGTCAGATATCAGCTACCTTCTTATCGCTATTCCACTATAGATATAAACAGAGACACGTGAAAAAATAAACAACTCATTTCTTCAGACTAAGTAGTTTGTCTAAACCTCGCTCTCATCCGTACAAATGATGAGGGGGATGAGGGAATTGGGGGGTGGAGGGGCGTGCCCTACTTGTATGCATGAGACATAGCTTCTACCGCCGGGAACACGAACTCTCCATTCTGTTAAGACTCGCAAAAACCATGTTAACGTTCTAAGAGAGGTGTGGGGGGAGAAAGGGAGAAAGAGGGTAAGCGACCATCTCAGTTAATTTCAGCGAGAACTAAATCGTTAGCAACACAAGTCTCGTTGAGTAATAGTTACACAGCCACCCGCTAGAGCTCTCAGTACATGTTTTAGTTTAAACCCCCCACACAGATGTTGAACGGGAGCCGCAGAGGTAATATAACGACAAACGGGATAAGGAATACGGGCCTAACTCCATATTTCTTCTCAGATCACCACCCATTTGAAAGGAGTTATTGAAGCATAACATAATATTTTTAATATTAACCTTTTTTCTAAATTTATAGGTCACAGTAAAGAACACACTGAACGTCATTTGTTTTCACTTTCTCAAGCCACCGTACAATACGTACCGTGTGTTTAAGGATTTATGACACTCGACCAAAACAAACTAGCAATAAGGAACACAATTCTTCCAAGATTTTCCCGGCCTCAGTTACAGTTTTTTTTAAGATAGAGAAAGAGATCTAATTTCGTAGAAAGAATGGATTATTTTCCAGCGTATCACACAACACCACTCTATGCGGGAATGGGATTTCAAAAGTATCGAGAGCACTAAAACAATCTGATAACTTTCTTAAAATGTTATTTTGTGGCCCTTCAGAAAAATGTTAACCTCTAAGAAAAATAATAGCCATACATTCAAAACACAGCCACCATCTTCAACCTTCTTCATCCTTTTACTTGATAAACGTCTACCAAATGTTAGTTCCAGATCATCCACACTGCAATCTGGACCATGCACCACATCTTCCTGTTCTGATATATATGTATATTTTATTATGTTGACTCGCTGCTTTAAAAAAAAATTAAATCAATTTCCTCCCATTACCTGTTCAGGTTGTATACATATATAATAAATTAATAATCACTCTGGTGTATTAATCACAACTTGTGAACGTGGAGAATGCCAGGCCTCCACCGTGGTTCGGATTCCACGTTAAACTGTAGGTCCCCCATTTCAGCTCACAATAACACTAACATTACACACTAGCGTAAGTGCGTATAAACCGATCGGGTAGTAAGACGTGGTGCTAATAATAATAACAATAATAATCACTCTAATGGGGTAAGGATGAGGAAGGAAGCATTTTAGAGGTAATCCTCTCGCATTTGTGTGGAAGAAGCGTGAGGAACCACTTAGTAAAACCCACCCTCAGTAGACCCGACTGGGATTCAAACTCCAATCTCCCCGTCTTCAGTAGGCCAGTCCAACATGAGATTGACGCCTTAGGCTATTCGGCCATTGAATCTGGTAATATTACTATGAAATTTAAACTATGCTTAGTAACCAGATAATAGCTGAAACAGTGTATACAACTGTATATTTGTCTGATGAAAGGCGTAAGCTTTTAAGTAGATGCTGACCTCATTTTGGATCTCATAATGAAATTTCTCTAGATTTCTCTAGATATAAAGAATCCAAACCCCTAAAATAATCATGAATGTTTTTGAGAATTTTTTTGTTGAAAAAAATCCCTAAATGGTTAGAACTGAAGTATATTTATGTTTCTAATCTCAAAACTGCGACATTTCACCTTTTCATAGGTGTTTTATTTGTGAACCCTAAACTGTGATTTTTTTGTGCATATATTTTGAATATACTGGTATTTCTGGAACGCTATTTCAGTGCCACGGCTATTCACGACTATCCACCACGGTTATGGTGGCCTATGTACGGTTTTTTTTTTCAGAATAAAAATGTCTTATACGCTGATTTACTGTTGTCCAACAATACTGGCCATAGCATGCTTTTAAACAAATTGCTTCCAAAAGTACTTTTCTGTTTGTTAGAGAAATTAATATTGTAATTTAACTTAAAGGAACTTTCACCTTATGTGGTTTTTTTAGAAATTCTATTTACAATTAATAATATATGCCAAATCTATCCACACGTACTTTTATAGCTTAAGTTCCCATATAATATGCAATATTGCATAAATTCCCATGAAAAAAAGGAGTAAGTACGAAGGTTAAGTTTTCTTGATATTATATATTTCTCCCTAGAATAATTGTTTTGCTTTCAATGTTGTGTATTATTATAACCTTTGTACGGAAGTATTGTATTGAAGTGATTAGAAACCAACTTCTTAAATTTAGTTAAAGTAAAAAATATATTAAAATATAAATGTATTTGTGTTTCTGTACTAAAAGCGTTTTTATTGAAAATGATATTTGTTCCTTGAAATGGACAGTGAAAATAATGCTATTTCTGGTATTATTTACTTGATGTAATTCAGTGTGACCTTGAATTGGCAATTAGAAGGCAGTTTTAATTAATAGTGCTGTGTTTAAACAATCTTGTATCCATAGATACTCTAGCTCTCCTTTTTTTCCGCATACACACAAATACACAATATATACAAACTAAACAAATATCCGATTTCCTTTATCTATTAAAATGTACCGCTGGTTGTAAAATGGCCATATACACAGCTGGCATAGTTTTTTAAGTTTATAAATTAAATTTATTCAACAAATATAGGTTGAAATTTTTTTAGCCAAATTCTATTCGAAACTTAAGATACAAGAGAGTCTCTATCACGGAATACAATAAACAAATAATAATAATTATACTTCATTAAAATAAGTACATTAATTTTGTATGGTCATTTTCATGAAAACTTATTGGAAACAAATTAATAAACTATTACTATATTTTAATTTAATTAATTAATAATCATTTTGAAGTGAAAATTTCCATTTTATTACCGAGAATGGTTATCCAAATATACGTACCCTACTCGGCCAACCAACTACATGACCTTGAATATTTTATTGGTACTTTCTTAAAGACAAAATTGCCCATATGCTGCTACGGAAATAAGGTTGTTTCCAACACGCTAATACTTGGCATAGTATGAAGGAGAGAATAGACGCTAAATGTTGAACTCGTGTATGATCTCGTAGAAACAATGTGTATACTAGTAGAAACAGGGGTAGTAGGGGGAGCGGGAGGTTACTCCCACCCTCTTTTCTTGCCTGATGAGGTCAACGTTGTTACAGGAAAAGGTGGGGGTAAGAGGGGTTGAAATGGAGCTCCACAGTGGATGGAAGTAGATTAGAATGTGACCCTAGGGGAAGGAGACATGCTTTGCCAGGCGAGGAAGAATCCATCATCAGAATCCCCACTTGAGAGGTGCGGTCGCGTCTGCTCTTCGTCTACCCCGTGGAGGTCCATTACTCGGGGGGTGAGGGGATAGTAACTCCCTTATCCCCCCCCCCCCCATAGGGCACCCTCTTGGCACCGTTCTACTCTTGGTTGGGATATTTCCCTAGTCCCTTATTTAATCTCCAGGAAGGTCCATTAATACGCGGTGAGGTGTCTGATGTATTACGTTTCTCTGCTCTTGGCCAGCCTTGCTGGAAGTCTACTTTGTGCTTTCAAGGGGAAAACATATGACTTTTTCATTTTATTTTCAACGTAAAGTCAATCCGTGAAGGCCTTTATCTAGTGTGATCATAGTTTGTTTGTTTTTCGAATTAAGTATTGTTTGTGTTAGAGGTGATGTCATGTTGCCCGACAGAACAAGCGGTAGTACAATCATAGGTACTGGATTTCAACCAAGTACTTCCTTGTTTAAATTACTTAGATAAAATAGTATTTTTAATTGAACAGCGCTAGCGCAAGGAACTTCCCTCTTGTGCATTAATTTTACTATTAGTTGCGTTTACAAGCTTAAGTTACCAAAAACTATGTACTCTTACAATGAAAATTAAAGTTCTTATCTAATATGAAGGTTGTGTAAATTTCCATGGAAAGGGTAGGGAAATATACCTTTCAGAAAGATCATACTATTTAAATCATTGTTTTCCTACGTTTAACGTTTTTGTTACATACAACTCTCAAAGAGATTTCTTGATATCACATAATATTTGCTTGATTTTAATGTTACATATTCTTAGAACTTTTGTGCTGAGGTATAGAAGTGATTTTTTAACCATTATCCAAAGTTTATTTATAATTATTAATGGAAATAAGAAAAAATAGTTACGATCTTTACTTAAACATGTGTAAAAACAGAGCTTTTATTTACATTAATATCTGTTCCTTGAAATTGACGATAAAATTAATGGTCTGTTATAGTTGATATAACTTGATGCTAACACCCTTTTCAAGTTTTGATCAACAGTTTTCTTTCTCAGCGTTTTTTCTCAACCTCTATTATTTTTACTCTATCTAATATAGTTCTCCTTTATTTTTCTGTAACATATAAATGGCAAGTTTGATATAATTTTGTCCTGCTTAAAAAAAAATATAATCACCACAGCTATATCTATTATTTCACACAAGATATGGGCACTGTATTCGCGAGTCAAAGCTAAACAACATTGACATGTCAGCAAACACATACAGCATAACGAGACCAAAACAGCCCTTAGCCTTTTTTACTATATTATAATTTGGTTTAAGTTAAATTAATCCATGCTAAGAATATGTTACAAAGTTCTCCCATTTCCAAATATTTGCTATCCACTATACCAATTGTGGTTCATTATTTAATACGTGCACTTTCGGAACAAAATAATTATTATATCAGCACACGACATTTAAACTAGGTTAAATCTAGAACAGACACAACACCAAGCCCCCGGCCATTATTTTTTCACGGTGAAAGGTGAAACACACATTTCCCCAATGATTATGCCGGGAATCAAACCTGATACCCTTAGCTCACTAGACAAACATGCTACCGACTGAGATAAGGTGTACTACTGTGCTTTAGCTATTTTTTTCTTTCGTGGGTTTTCTTAACACCATTCATCTACACACAGATATTGGCATTTTTACTTGGTTAACTGTAAATCAAATAAATTATTAATAAATTAAACAATCCTCAATAATATTCATTTTTAATTAAATAAATTAACGGATCCCACATTTTTATTTGCATTAGGGATTTTATTTACATTCGAGCTGCTCCTATTTAAAAAAATTTAAAGTACAACTTGATTGTTTAATTGGGATAGGAAGGTAGGTATAGAAGGTGTTAACTTTTTTGTACGACATAGTTAAAGTTTTCCTTATTATTATTATTATTATTATTATTATTATTATTATTATTATGTCAGTCTGTCAGAAATTACAGAAACAGAAATTAATATTTTAAGCCGGATTATGTGAAAGTAGTTTTATTAACTTTTGTAATAATTTGTCAAATGTACCTTTCAGAAAATACATATTTATTTGCTAGAATTTATGTCATTTTACAATAGACCTATCAAATAATATTCTATGGGATTTTACTGATACTATCAAAACTAACATTTCAAGATTGTATGACTTGACGTATGAATTTATAAAATAAGTTTTAGTAACTTTCAGATATATACCCTTTCTAAATTAGCAATTAGCGCTACAATATCCTCAGTCCAGTTTCCATTGGAAGGTTCTTATCTGATACCTGGAAAAGTTACTTTATCTACTCTTACTTATTCATACGTCAAGTTATCTGATTTGCAGCTGTCACTTTTGATATGTGTTATCAATAACGTTATTAATATAGTGAAATGTTTGCAATATTGACCGCAAAAAATATGTATTTACCAACTTAAAGTTTCTTCTTACGACAAAGCGACTATACCTTTCCTATGATAGGTACAATGACCTTTGATAGGATGCATACCCCGTTTCCGGTGAAAACTTACACTCTTACCTTAATGGGCTCCACTATGGCCCTATGATATAAGTTTCACCATAGTGGAAATAAGTGAGGTAAGCTTGGTAACGAAGTGTACATCTAGTTTACCCTGGACCTTGACTGGACCATACCGTGACCATATCTTCTCAGCTGCACCATAGTGGAAACAAGCGAGGTAAGCTTGCTAACATTTCAAGATAAACCGAGAGTACGTACGTAACTATCCTAATCGTCTTATAAACATCTATCAGATGGAATTTTTTCCCACAAGTTCATAAAGTACGGGACCCCTCTCCACCGTAGAATACCAGTTGAATGTCAGTCCTCAACCGACCACTCTAAGTAATGAATGGTGATGCCCACATTATCGGCTATCCCTTTCCCCCTTCGTGGGTGAAATAATACATGAGCCGCATAACAGCCTTCCGCCTGCATCTGCACTAGACGTGTTTTCCATGATTACTAACACACAGATGGGTTAAGAGAGTGGGGATTTAGAGAGGTATATATGTTTGAAAAATCACATTTTGGATTAGGTCTTAATGGTAACAGCGTGACAACAAGAAGTCCCGTCTTTTTTTTTTTACTTTGCCTTCCGCCGCTATCGCCCGTTTAAGGGTGGGTTGGCGTCATGTCCAATCATCTGCGTTGCGTTGCCTTTCTCTTGATACAGACACACCATTTATATCTTCTTTTTTTTTATTATTATTACTGTCATATCTAAATTTACTAAGATAAAAACGTCCCTTGCTGCTACTTACGGGACTAGTGTCACGTGTTTCAACACTTGAAAATTAGTATTTATTACCCGTGAAAGTTGTTCAACTAAAAGAACTCGGTTCTGTTAATGACCATTTAAATGGGTAGTAATATTGTAGTATGGGCTTGAAGTCACATTCACATAAGGTATAAAAAACATAAATAACGAATTAGAGCTATATAATATTTTTAAATGTACGATAAGCTACGTTTAAATAGGTAAATATAAATTTCTATAGGAAAAACCTTATCTGACAGCTAGAAAAGTTACTCCATCGACTAAAAATAAATATGATAAATTGACAATTATTATATTAAAATATGTCACATTTTCCCCTTAAAAAATATAAGACCAATATTTCTATAAAGCCATTTAATATTAATGATTATAGTTTTTTTCAACATAATATATATCACATGTGTAAGCTATCCAGGCTGTCCCAAAAACTACATTCCGAATGACTCCAAATTTGAACCATTAAATACTTGTACGTATTTTGCTTCATTCATTAGAGCTATAGAAGATGCAGGCGTACAAAATGCATTCAGAAAGAGTAGACGGGTACGGTGAATTCAGTCGAACCACAGAAAATGCGGATGTGCTAGGTGCATTAATTTGGATAATTATAAAAGCTGATGGATCATATACATCTTCATCAATCATATTTATAAGACCCTTTGGTTTGTAGTATAAAATATCAGCAGGTTCAAACTCTTCTATGGGAATTTGTCCAGATTTAAACAAAACCTGCCTGCTGCTCTAAAATCAAATTGCGCTTTCTCCATTAAACATAAAATATGTGGTCAGTTTATGTAATGGAGTAAAACAACGCACAATTAGGGTAATTTGACGTACTTGGCAATTGTTCATCAAACTAGCTCAGTATGTATACTTGTATAGTTTGTAAGAAATGAACCTCACCCACACATCTATTCCCCTCTATTATAGATAGGGCCTATTTAAAAATGATTTGGTCTCTGTATGTTCCTCTTTAACTCAAAAACCACTTGACCGATTGTGCCGGGATCTCGCATGGCCATAGCTTGAACGTCCGGTTAACACACAGGCAATATATTTTCTTTTAAAATTCAATAAAATTGATGCTCACATATTTGATCTTAAGCCACAGGATCAATGTTGTATTCTCCTATTGGTTGTTTAATTAATTTTTACTTTATGATATCAAGAGAAAGTATTGTGATCGTGAAAAAATCCAATCTTAAGATTATGAAATTTTTGTGTTTTAAAGAACACGACATTACCCTCTGTCCCGCCTCTGTCCCCCCAAATAAGATTTTACAATTTTGTATCTCACCATGTCTGTCTGTTTATCTATCTATCCCTGACCATGGATTAAAAACGGTTTGATGGAATTTGTTCAAACTTAATATTTAGATTTTATAGGGCTATACAAAAAACTTTTTTTTTTCCCTAGCCCTTTAGTTAAAGGTAGTTTACTGAGTAGTTTTTTTTAATCCCAAATTTTTTGAAAGTGTATAGCTAGGAATTGTTTTAAATGACAAATATCATTATATAATTGGTTTTTAGGCAAATATTCCTTGAAGGGTAGTTTACGTGGATTTTTCAAAAACATGAAATGTTTTACAATTGGCTCTCACGATTTGTTTTAAAATGCTTATTTTGGATGTGTTTGACATGACAAATAACCTTGCATACTTATTTTGGGGGTAAAAACTCATTTATGGGTATGAGTATTTCGTCATACAGATGTTAAACTGTTATTATGTAACTTTAATTCATTTTAACTTTCTAACAATCATTTATACTGTTGGTGACCTGGTGGTCTAGGGGTAAGGTGTCAAACTTCTATGCTGGTGGCCGGGGTTCAATCCTCGGTCCCGGCACAGATTTATCTGATTACCAAACCCTTCCTTCACCTCTGACAAGACATCTTGTGAATGTGGGGAATGCCAGGCCTCCACCGTGGTTCGGATTCCACGTTAAACTGTAGGTCCTCCATTTCATCTCACAATCACCCCACCATTACACATTAGCGTAAGTGCGTATAACCCTAACGGGTAGTAAGACGCGGTGCTAATAATAATAATAATAATAATAATAATATAATAATAATAATAACAACCATTTATACTGTGTCATTCTTCTTTTTATTTTCTAATACCAGCAGGCAACATTTCAAATATAGTGTACAGAGAAGCTACAACTTAATCTTCAAAATAAATGTCCGCCTTTAAAACACGTTCAGATTATATCTCCATTTTGGATACTTTCAAGTTTTGTAACCCAATTTAAACTAATAAATAGTTAATATATATATAAACAAAATTTAAGATTAAGTTACGCTTTCCTAGGGTTAATTTTATATACTAAAAATAAAAAGTTAATGTATAGATTTCCCATGTGAAGAACGGGTACACCAGCTAGTGTTTTAATAAAATTAAATAATTGCATGTGTATTATGTTCGTAAATCCGTGATATTTCAAAATATTCAAATTATTTAAAGTAGAATTAAAAATAATAATTCTTCTTTTTAAAGTGTTAAATTTGGCATTTTAAATGAAAATACTACAAAATAACTTTCACTCCGTACAACATCTAAATCTTGATTGATTTTGTTGTCATGCTGCGATGTGAACCATATCATCAACTATATCAATAGTTCAAATACAACACTGCGTCATTTTGCCCACTGCTTCATATTACCCTACTCTCCCCTACTCAAATATACAAAGTTAATTACACTTATGTGCTTGGTATGTGGAAGGTTTGATTTAGAGAAGGTGTAACAGTACTTGCTTAGAGAGAGAGTGGAGATCTATTTAGAAAAAAACTTCAGTAAACCTGATAGGCTTAAAGCTCGATGTCTTCATCATCAGCACTCCAGTATATTGTGAAAGTGATGCCACTCAACCACCGAAGTACGTAACATATGTGTATGTAGGCTAAATCCTTAGTTCAAGTTAAAACAATAATACAACTACAAATTAATAATTTATCATTTGTATAATTATAGCATTGAATTCTTCTAAGTCAACAAACTGAAGGATGATTTGATGTGATTTTTATCAATCAGAAACTGGGTATAGCCCTTCAGCTGGTTATTGCTGATGTTGAGCACTAGTTCTATAATAGTGGACATTGGCCCTTTTTACAATTTGGCAAGAGAATCTAACATACCTTCCCTCCAATCCTTGATAAAGTTCTACCCGTGTGATACTAATCCTCTAAAATACACTACACCCATTTCCTTCTCACAAATCTCGACATTTGTTTCATCCCAAAGCCCTGACCGAATAGCTTCCCATGTTCACGAGGAAGATTCTCAGAGACTGGAGTCTTTTATGATACCACCCTTTGGCCATTCTACGACGAGAGAGGACGCCGCCGGTTCTATAAACCGCATCTATTTGCCGCTGACCGCTGTATCACTTAGATACCAGTCATTAATATCAATTGTCTGCCATCCCGGGCGCAAGGTCTGCTATCCTCTAGGGGTGACGTCATTTAGTTCGGTAGTAGCTTTTGGGCGGGACCCGATCATTTATCTCAGTTTCTGTGTGTGCGGTCGTATCCAGGATCCTCGTCTGCACTTTTGGTCAAACCCTTCCACCCCCCACCCCCCAACCCCGTTCCAACCTTTTCCCTGTCTCCCCAAACTTCCCAATTCCCTTCGCCTTACCCGCAAACATTAATACCAATTGCTCCTCCTGTCTGGTTCCTATGATCTTCATCATTGATTCCCACAGGGGGTTTGATTCACTCTAGGGTCGAACGCTCACTGATATTTTCTTTTTATCTGGTAATATATTTTATCTTGCAGTTACATTTATTTAAAATATTTTAAAGTCTTAATATTTATATTTATCAAACTATTGTAACCTCAAACATAAAAGAGGTAAAAAAGAAAAATAATAAAGAAATGTAAACATTTACAAAAATCCATTCAATATAACATGCATTGTTATTATTACTAGGTGTTCTGTCTACGACAGGTCAATACTTTTGTCAGTGAATTGCCAATGCACCCTGTCCTCTTTCTACTCCTTCATTTCCCACTCTTTCTACTCCTTCATTTCCCAGAATTTTCTTCTTTGCTCCGATTCATCCAATATTTGAATCCTTCTCCTTCCCAAGCTCCTATTTCCCTCAACCTTGCCCTCTATGACATCCAGACGACATTTCTTCCTTATATATTCAGTTAAGTGTTAAATTAATATTGTCTGGTTGTTAAGTTTGTTCTCTACTTTGGAGCTTAACTTACTTATATCCACTTCGGTGGTTGCATGGTTTGAGGCGGGGGTTCTCAACCTTTTATTACTCGTGGCCCCTTAAATATTCTAAAATATTTTCATGGTCCTTAGTTTTTACTAACACATTATTCATTAAGATTCATTCCAAAATAGTACCTTTATTTACTGATTATAATAACAAACAAATAAAAAACATATTAACTTACCTGGATGTATTTGATGGGAGCTCTGCTGTTGAACACTTTCCACTAATTCGTCTATTCTTGTTTCGATTGTATTATCTAATGCTTTTCGCATGAAGGAGTTAATTTGGAGTCGATTTCACTGCTTCGATTTAATATTTATCATTGTGAAATATCTCTTTTCACATAAATAGGTAGAAACAAAGGCAGCAAATTTTGAATAGCGATGGTAAACAGATGGGGCTTATATGTACTATCCATGATTTCTATTACACGTGATACCCCTCTCCTCCATTACCCCAGAAAATCGAGAGTACTTTACTTACATGCTTACGATCATAGAATTCTTTCTTCCAAAACCTAAAATTGAAAATAATTGACTTCTGTGATAAGCAAATAACATTTTAAATTATTTTTCTGACCCCCCCCCCCCAAAAAAAAACTTTTGAGGCCCCCCGGTTAAGAATCACTGGTCTAAGGCACTACCCACTCAGTAGACTAAACTGCCAATGATGGGGAGATCAAGGTTCAAATCTCAGTCGGATGTATTAAGGTTTAAAAAAATTGTTTTCCACTCTCCCTCCACGCTAATTCAGGTACACTTCCACTAAATATAACCTTCCTCATCACTAAAATCATTGGCGCAACTAGTACATAAGCGTAAAACCGGAACAAGTAGCAAGATGCCGGGTTGAAAAAACTTCTTACTCTATGGCATTGGGAACTCGAAAGTTCATGACAAAATACGCCACCTATCCCTATATTGAGCTAGTTCTATCCAGTCAACCTTATTGCACTCCATCCCTATCTAGAGCTAGTTATATTCAGTCCACCTTATTATAATCTATCCCTATCTTGAGCTATTTCTATCCAGTCCACCTTATTGCACTCCATCCATATCTTGAGCTAGTTATATTCAGACCACCTTATTATAATCTATCCCTATCTTGAGCTAGTTCTATCCAGTCCATCTCATTAGACCCTATCTCTTTCAGGTCCATTCTAACGTTATCCTACCAACTGCTTCCAAGTCTTTCCAAAGGTCTCTTCCCATTGGGTTTGTCAGTCAACACTATGAAAACGATTCTAGATTTTCTAATTCCCACTGCATGTCCTTCCCACCGTAATCTAAGACACTTGATTATCCTCTTGTGATGATTACAGTATATGTACCTCATCACCATGTAATCTCCTCCACTCCCCAGTAGCTTCATCCCTTTTTTTTAACCAAATATCTGGTTTTCGGACATCATTATTTCGTTTTCGTCATGTAATGCTATAGTATATATCTCTTTTCTCACCCATAGAGAACAACCGGTAAAATAAATGTTTTGTATATTCTCAATTTTATATTTTTTTATATTAGACAAGATGTCAACAACTTAAGGACCAATTATTAGCATACATTTCCCGACTGTATTCGTTTAATAATTTCCAATCTTATATCGTTATTGGTAGTTAAAGTAGTTACTAAATATTTAAACCAATTAACCCTGTTAAATAAAAGTTTCTCAAAGTAATCTCTAAATTATCGTCCTCAATATGTGTTTTTTTATGTGATCATATATATACTTAGGTTTTTATAACTAGCTTCTAATAAACTGTATGCATTTCTTACAACACCTTCCTTAATATTTTACAGCAAAGTTAGATCGTCTGCATATCCTAATAGCTGTGTTGTACCGTTTAGTGTCAACCTTTCCCTACTCTCTTGCATTACCCTAATAGCATGAAGGTGAATATCGTGGTCGCTGTAGATGTTTCATCCTTGTAATTAAAATACATTGAAAGTAGTGGGTAAGCGCGTGCCTAGGAAGTCACCCTTGAAGTCACCATCACCATCACCTTCGATGCTCACTGCGATGTCAATATAAAACAAACTATATTTTTATCACTGTGGCGAAGAGCGATGTTGAAGGTCCACTTGGCTGTGATTGGTTAAGCTGAGTCACTTGTTCTAAAAGAAGGGGTCGGCTCGGTAGTTCACAGTCCAAATAAATGGTATGCCTTGCATGATTTGTTGATGTGTGATTTTCACACAGTACAGCGTGATTTCTAGTGTTTGCATTGAAAGAACAGTTAATAAATCCATCATCACCATTATCACTACTTTCACTATTCATTGCATGCTACACAGAGTAAAAAGATCAATGTTTGTAAATGTCTCCCCACAGTGGTGGTGGAACCTCATATATGTAGCGGGCTGGGGGAGGGGGGTTAAGGGGGTTCAAGCAAAAATATATATTTTTTTTTTAGGAATTTGCTTTCCATCCTCTCCAATACCCTGTATCTCTTTCCCCCCACTAAATTCTATTAAATTGGATGTCCTTAAAAGTTATTCGTAGGGGTGATGAAGTAGACATTTAAAAAAAACTTGTATTCTTATAAAAATTCCTTCAGCAAATTTTTTAATATTGGTTACCTCTAGAGAATATTTCGAGTAATCCTCACCTTCAATTTAAAAAATAGATTCCTCTAAAAGTTGTTTAAAAGAGTCCACCCAAGAAATGTTTAAAGTTTGGATCCCTTTGAAACTATTTAAAGTAATCCTCTCCATAGCTTTTTCCTATAATTAGATGCCTATGTAAGGTATTTTAAGTGGTTTCTTCAAGCATTTTTACTTTCCTGCTATCTTAAAGGTATAGAAATTATTGTGATCGTAAAAAATAAAATCTAAATAAAGATTTTGATGAATTTTGACGTTTCATTAACCCCGAATCAGAAAAAGTTATTTTTGAATTCCCATCTGTCTGTCTGTTTGTACCTCAGAGTAGAGCCTATACTATTTTTCCAATTGAACTGAAACTTGGTATCTAGGATTTTCATAGAGTTGCCACAAAAGGTTTTTGGAATTTGGACATATAACCCTAAAATCAAGGGTAGTTACTGGGAGGGTATAGATGTTATAGTGGTCCCCACATAGAAATTTTTGGATGGCCCTAGAAGTTATTTAGATGGCCCCTCGCTTGATTTTTTTTTTAGACATTTCAATTCCTCCTGGAGCTAAATTTGAAATTTGAATACATCTAGAAATAATTTTGATTTTGACTTAAAGCTACAATTCAGCTTAATATATTCGATAATATCAGAGGATTTTAAATATATCTTGGGGGAGGGGCCAAATTTATTCCAGGGAAATGCACACTATTTCTGGGGGAGGGGGGGATATTCCGCAGTCCCTGCCCCCACGTTTCCGCCTCCACTGTGGCTCCTGCCAGGGTTTGAAAACAACTGTGAGCAGCGAGATTCGCACTGAGGATCAAGCTGCCCGGTATGTTTATCAGACATAGACCACGAAGTCTATCTATCTTCCTCTTAATCACGACCTGCTAGGAATGTTTTTACCTTAAGGCTAGATTAAAAAGTAATTAGTAAAGTGCATCTCCTTTTCAAAAGTATCTGATAGGTGAGATCCAACCCGTACCCTGCCACACGTAGAGATCAGTCAAACATACCTGAATTAACCTGACAAGCTTTTTTTGGGGGGGTATCTCAAACTTAACTAGAATTTCATATAATAGTGGGGCTTAACTACCTACTAGTAAGTGGTATAAATTGTAGCTATACGCATTTTAAATTATGTCTAATCTCTAGTCCAATATAATCTATTCTCGAAGAATTAGAGAACTTAAGGATTCAAAGTTCTAAAGATTCGAGGCTTTAAGAATTAGAGGATATCATTGTTTTAGAGGATTTAAGGATTCGAGAATTTTGTGATTTTAGAGGATTCAAGGATTTGTGGATTTCAAGGATTTAGGGCTTCAAGGATTTTGAGATTTTTCAGGACTCAATGATTTTGAGGATTCATGGTCCTATTCCAAGATTAAATTTTTCCTACAACTGTTTATTCTAGGGTAGTTAATATTTAATATGTGAGTTAACATAATATTATTAAATGAAAAGCTCACAAACAAATGGTTGAATTTCACCAAATTCAGACATTCGATTAATTTAAAAACTTAGTAGGTTGTACATAGTGTGCTCTTCTGGTAAAGATGTATGTTTTAAAATATAAAAAACAACGTTTTTTTCTAAGAGACACTATGATATAGTGCACTTAAACGTATATCTTCCGTCCTCCATATGAGAGCCAAGTACACCCTGAGGACTTTATCGACCCGACTGCTCAAACATTCATGCCACTTTCTATTCATGAACAACTCTGGGTTTCTTCGGAAAAATCGGTTTCAGGCCATGGGAATCTATTTCTAAAAGATTTTCAATATGTTTGACGAATGAGCATGGGAATAAACTTTCCTAGAAAGTAAACTTTAAGGAAAAGCAAGCTGATTGCTTTAAGTGTACTTTACAAAGTTATGCATCGTCATGTGACTTCATGTGTAGGTAAGAACCTTTTTTATGTGGTCACCATTTTTTAGCACCGTGTCCTACCACCCATTCTGGTTATACGCTTATGCACTTATTACACCAGTGGGTTAGAGATAAACTAAATTGAATTTACAGGAAGTGTATCCACATTTGCGTGGAGAGAGGGGGAGAAAGCGGGTATAAAACCATTTAGGAAAAACCACCCTGAGTGTAACTAACCGGGATTCAAACCCAGATCTCTCAGTCATTATCAGACGAGTCTAACACGAGAGTGATGCCCATTGAAACAAGTAACATCTCATTAATATTATTATCAGTGATATTTTATTTTTCTATCAAAAGTGACAACAACAGATCACGTCATGGTTTGACGTGTGGACAAATGGAGCTAGATCTTGTAACCTATACAGATATCAGATCACATGTCCCTACTATGAAACTGATGAAATGATACATTTGGAGCATCACGTTGTGTGGAGCAGAAACTTGGACTCTCAGGAAGATGGAAAAGAAATACTTGGAAGAACTTTGAAACGTGGTGCTGGAGAAGACTTGAGAACATCACGTGAACAGACAAGGTTATAAACGAAGTCCTGAAAAGAGTGAATGAGAGGGAAACCATTTTGGATGTGATTCTTCGGTACAAAGTAAACTGGATCGGACACATCCTTAGGAGGAACTGCCTTCTGCATGACGTCATAGAAGGAAAGGTAGGAGGAGATTAGGAAGAAGGAAGATTCAAATGTTAGGTGACTTGAAGGAAAGAAAAAATCTCTGGGTGCTGAAGGAGCAGTCAGAGGATAGGGCGTATTGGCGGTCTAAGTTCACTGACAAAAGGAATGGACCTGTCGTAAGACAGAACGCCTAGTAATAATAATAATAATAATAATAATATAAAAACAAAAATTTGACTGTATTTTTAATACAAATATTCTGTTGCTGGTATTGGTGATTATCATCAACTTAAGCTATCAATTTTAAAATCCCTGTTAAAACCTAACTTAGGTAAATAAAGGGTATATATCTCAAACTAGCTGTCTCATCGGACTTTATATATGCATGCAAATTATTTATTCTATAAATAGTTGGATTGAGGAAAGTGAAACAGTTCTCTAGGAATAAAAATATACAACCAAATTTAAAATATATATATATTAAAATGAAAACTTCTTCAAAATGTTCCAAACTTAACTGTTGTCAATGAGCAATGAAGAAAAATCGAGCTAGGCTACATTTTCTGGTTTGGGCTTGAACCTGTATCTAATTTTCCGGTTAATTGGGTGTGAGATGTTGGAAACAAACTACGTAATACTTACTTGTTTTACTGCACAATAGTTTTTAAGAAATTATGTGTAAAATAATACACTATATAGATAGCAACTAGAAACAAACATGTTCCTCTAAGCCTTTAAACAAACTTGGATCCCCCGGCTTAGAGTAATGAAAAGCCCAATTTAAGCAAATCCTTTTTATTATTTCCAAATCTGTGGCAATTTATGTATATGTTGAACGTTTTGTTTCTGTATAAAATGTTTTCTTTTTTTACAAAAATATTCAAGAGTTCTGGACACGCTAATAATTTTATTTCTATTTGTCGTATTCTTCTGCCGTGACATGAATGGCAATGGCTCTTGCATTTGTTAAACCTGACAGGGGAAATATAGCCCTCCCTGCCCTTATCCCCCCTTCACTACAATAGTACAAAAGGGAATATATTTCCTTCAAGGAATGTTTAACAAGAATGGCAACACTTTTATGAATGAAAAATAACGCAAGGGAAGCTGTTAGAACTAATAATAAATATAATAGGGTGGAAAAAGTCTTTAAGTGCCCTTTTGACAAATCCATTTATTGATTTTTTAAAGACTTTATCATAAAAACCAACAATATTTTTTGGGTTCACAGTACCATAGACATAAGGCCTACTGTGAGTTAAGTAGTTTTTTAAATACATTAAAAAGATACATGAATATTAATTTACATTTTTAATGGTGTTGCGAAGTACAATAAAAGCGTAAATTTTACCAGCCAATATTTGAAAATCCTAGAATAAAGATTAATTTATTTATCTATTTAAAGTATAAAAGTTTGAGGAAGTTAAATAAAATACCTATTGTTTTGTGATGACGTTTGTAAAAGTATAGTTTCACAATAACGAATATTTTATGAAATATTTTCTTTGCTGTTTGTTTCTTTGTTTTCTTCGTTCTTTGTTAATATGTTTATCTTAAGGTAGAGAGAGTGAATCCCTAAAATATCTGAAAACAAAAGTACAAAAAAAAGTAAATATATATTCTATATTCTCCAACTAAATCTCACATTTTAAAATCCATCCGGATTATCATACTACTTTTTTAATTAATGCTAGTGGGGTAGAGGATAGAGAATGTAGAATTCAAAGGAAATATTCCCGTTTTTGAAAGAGTGCATAGTAATTTAGGTTAATTCTTCCCTGATTGAGCCCAAAACCAGAAAAGTAAATTAGATTAGCCTGAGGCTTCAATCGATGCGCCTATGAATCAATTAGTATTTTTATTATTATTTTTCTAACCTTGATTGACTACTTGTTGATGCTATACACATATATAATAATTACTTTAATGGGGTAGTGACGAGGAAGGACGCATTTTAGAGGTAATTTACCAGAATTTGCGTGGAAAAAAGAGTAGGAAACCATTTAGGGGAAATACATCCTCGGTACACCCGACCAGGATTCGAAAACCCGATCTCCCCGCCATCAGCAGGCCAATCTAACACAAGTTACACCTCAGACCATTCATCCACTGACACGGGTGTAATTTTTTTTAAATTATATTATTCATTAAATGGATTTTCATTATAAGGTTCTTGTGATATAGAACATTCCTATCCTAAGAGTATATCAACTGTCCAAAGTATTGAGGTTAACGTTTGAGGGTCTACACAGTGCAAATGGAAATTTAAGAAGAAGAAAAAACACAGTGTTGGATGTAACAAAAGATGTTGGTAGCTAGTCTTCATTCAGGTGACTGGATAGGTAGAAGAAGACCACACAACGCTTCCTAGTGGGAATATCCGGTACTAGAGCCTATCGGGGAATAATGTGCTCCTTTTATCATGGAGTGGACAGTTTCCGAGTCTATTTTAGATCAATGGAAAGCGTGAATAGTTTGAAAATTTGAAAATCTACCAACATTTAAAATCTTTAAATTTTTTTACTAGTTTTTTCAGACTGAATCATTAAATCACTAATAGAGTATACAAATTATAATATAGTTTTAACTAGGATCAAATTTTAGTGAAAACTATCTCATCTGACTGCTAGAGAGTCTACTAGATCACCTTTCAAGTATTCATACGTCAGGTCATGTGATTTGTAGCTGTCACTTTTAATAGATATTATAAATAGTCCTACCCATAAAATAGCACTCGCAATAATAGCGAAGAGTTATCAGTGTTTTAATGTATTTAAGTCTCTTCATATGAAAATTTGACTGTAGTTTTGAAAAACAAAATTATTGTCCTTGTGAATATTTCGAATATAATAATTCTTATTAGTGTGATTTGATTCATAGAGGTAGCTGTCACTGTAAACATTAATTTACTTTATATTAAATACCTATTTTAATCTAAAACAAGTTGAAAATAATTCAAGAACACATCAAATTTATATTTAATTTTCAATTAATGATATTCGATACGATATGTATTAGGATTGTTAAAGTTTTGCATTAAAATATGTAAGAATATACCTGTTTTATTTCTCGAATTACGTTATCTAAATTAAAATAAAATAATTCCATGAAATCACCTCAAATCCTAACTATTTTATTTTATTTTTAATAATAATTTATAAAACTACAAGTAAATAATGTATTAGTTCGTTGAAATCACGTACTCTTAATAATTCTCCTAAATTGTCTTATTAGTGTAATAATTTTGGTTTTATTAGCCTAAGTGTATTTAAGGTGCATTTTCTAAGCGTAGGTTCATTTCAGCTCACATCTGACACACTAACCTAGCCTACCACAGCGCACTAAATGTGTTAATGCATTTTATTTAATATTTTGAATGAAAATTGAAATTTTAAGAATATTAGCCTCACTTTATTCGAGGAAATTAAAAAAAACACTATGCCCGTAGTTTATTAAATTGTGAAGATTCAAACCCAATTTTACACTAATATTTTTTCGGCAAGGAATCAAATTTGAACACATATTGGTGGTTACTTAAATTAGGTCGCGATTCTCATCTTATATTTCCTGCCAGTTTTCAAGGTTTCCAATCCTCAACCTGGTGCACTGAGGTTATTTTTCTTAATTTATTTCCCGATGTCCCTCTGAGTTTATCGCCTTTTGTGAACTGTTGGCCAGACAGAGCTCCTGGGTACAGATCCAGAGGTCTCTGGTTCAATATCCAGCTCTTCCAAGATTTTATGTGAAGCAGTGGGGTAGGGAATGGGGTCAACTTAGCTTGGTGAGGACAAATTGAGAAGCTACTTGAATGAAAAATTAGCGGCCCCGATGTAGAAAACTGAGTCTCATGGCTGGAGGGTTCATTGTGCCAACCACATGACACCCTCTGTTGGCAGAAGTTGACACTATCTTCACCATTGGATGGGGGTGGTCTCGTTCGATATGGATCTATTGTGGGCTGACGCCTTGGCAGCCCCCCCCCCCTCAACGTGAGTGGGGGGGGGGTTCAATTCCTAGACCTCATTCCATTATTGTGGATATGTGAATATCCCGGATGGGAAGGAAGATGTGTTGAACATGAAACATAATTATGATTACGGAACCTTAAAATATTAGACGTTAAACTTGGATGGGTGGAGGAGTAGTAGGATTCGTAGTTTTCAGATTCAGCACCTGGATTTAAACCAGTTCCTACCTAGCGTTGTAGTTGGTGACTAAACTCCCAGCCACGTGGATGGGTAATCTATTATTGAGGGCTACCACCACTTCCAATGTGTGTGACATTTTAATAAACGACACGTCTTAACAAAGAAATGAAAAAGTGTTTGGGTCGGTTTTACTGTTCAAAACACAGTATTGTTGCGTCACATTTCTTTCAAAAAATAAAGATTTTACTCCTCCCACATCCTCAAACAGATGAAGCCCCCTTTTTTTATCTCTATTATTTAATACCTTCCAAGTTTGACATTTTGAAGAAGTTAAATACGAATAATTCAATCAGGTTACAAAGTCACATGACCCACGAAGTATTCTTTTGGCATAGGTATGAAAAGATGTGAGCAGTGTGTGGCCTGTAAACTGTTTCCAGAGGAATGAAGTTATTTTCTATGGAGGCTCCATTGAGTGGAAAATGGGGGAGGGAAGGCCTAAAACCATTCATCACAAGTGAAGCTAAGTTTGCAACATACAATCAAAATTTTGTCAGAAGGACCTTTAAGGAAATACAAACTTTTTTGGTGGTCAAAATGTGTAACATTTTACTAAATTATTACTGTTATTTAGTAAATATTGATATACTAGATCAAAAGTGACGGTTTACGATCACATGGTTTGACGTATGAATACGTTAAAGTATATATAATAACTTTTCTAGCTACTTTATAAGGTATTCCTATGACAATTTGACTGTGCGTCCAAAATAATAGATTTAAGTTTAGCTGAAAATGTATAAGCCTAAATTTGAATGCTTATTTTGAAATCACTTCGGTTACATCTTTCTAATAAAGAACACATGTTAATATTCTTAATTGATCTGAAATTTTACATATCCCATTTATAAATGTTAGCAATAATTAGTGAATTTCCACTCGTGTTTTTGATGGGTTTTTTCCCTTGTGTTAACATTTTTTTACCCGTTCGGGCTATCCACATATTTTACACTAATGGGGTAAGGAGAGGTAAAGACAAGGAAGGTAGACTTGGGTCTCGCGATTATAATACTTTCTGAAAAAGTAAAACAATCACTTTGTGATATTTTACTTAGGTATTTTACATTCTATTCTTTTTAAATGAGTGTAATCTAATAGCAGTTTTAAACATTTCCATTCTATATTTATTGTTATCTTATTTATATTATAGTGCTTGTGTTCTCATTATGAATACATATACTTTCTTGAACTCTGTGTGAAAAAGGGACAATGAACTTAAGGTTGTATGGAAGGGAATGCCAGTTAAGGTCCCTAATATTTCCGTTTTTATAACAAATCTTTTTAGCAAAAATAAGTTGTATATTTTCTCATTAGATAAGTTTAATTTATTATTCTACTGGAACAGGATATTTTCTTTTCATTCCAAAATAGTATAATCATGATCCACGATGCCCATGACAGATACCGTATTTAATTAGTGTGTTGGTCACCATGTGAAGAAAATCAAACTCTATGTTTCTAATGAAGAAATATTTTATTTATTTTGTCAAAAAAAATAGTTTCGTTATAAAACAACAAAAAAAAACGTTCAACTTTTCTCGCGTTTCCTACATACCCACCTTAAGCTATTTTGTTTAGTCCCAAAAAATGTCCTGTGGATATATTCCTGTCAGGAAGTAACTTAAAATGGTCGTGGAAGCATGTGTACATCAAGAATACTAAATAAAAAGAGAATTTTGAAATTTATTATTATTATTATTTAGCACCGCGTCTTACTACCCGTTCGGTTTATACGCTTTAAGTACTAATTACACTAATGGACTAGGAATTGGGAAGGTTGAATTAGAGGAAGTGAACCCGCATTCGCGTGGAGGGAGAGGGGAAAACCATTGAGGAAAAACTACCCTCAGTTCACCTGACCGAGATTTGAACCTCAATTTCCCCGTCCTCAGCAGTCGAGCTCAACACGACTAGCGCGTTAGCCAATTGCGCCACCGAGGCGGGTTATTTTGAAATGCAAGTCAACACTGTCCATCATAAGATAGTAGACAATGTTTCTACTCGTCTGTGGAAGAGTGGAAGTGTTGTCAGCAGTTAAACATGATCATTCACAGGGTTAACTAGTCATTTTCTTCCCTCTCTTTCTGTTCCATTCGGTGACGTCTAAATGTGATTAGTGCTCAAAGTGCTTAGGCGAGTCAAGCTAAGAATCAACCCGCCTCGGGAATTAGCTTTGAATTCACCAAGTAGGTAACGTCATTAAGTAAACCAGAGAATATGAAGGGGTATAATATGTAAAGGGAAAGAGGAGAGAGAGAGAGTGTGTGAGAAAAACTAGATCTAACCTGAGAGAGTCATCGCTAAAGTTAGACAGAATGGCACCTGGGCTCACGGACCTACCTACCTCATCCTGTGACGATCATACATCACCCGGACAGAACAGGAACTCTGCCACAAGATCCATGAAGACGTCGCTCTGAAGAACCTGAATACCACCTCGAACAATTGCGCCGTGCCCCACCTGGGTCGGGAGGGGGG
>CABFVX010000532.1:145299-163764 GCA_902151425.1 Timema shepardi | reverse complement strand
GGGGGCAAGGCCTGCAGGACACTTTGATATATTGGCTCACTTTCACGGGTATCACAACACTGTAAACGTAGACCTCCCACATAGTTGAGGGGTGAGGGGGTGAAATCAAATGGTGGGATACGTTTTTATAGACTGGCTTCTTCTGGCTGGGCTGTGATAGCTAGATGGAAGTAAGCGCTAAGGTTGATATTTTATGCAGTTTTTGTAACAAAAAAAAATCTCATTTGGCTTATTAAATAAAATATTGTTGCAACAGATCACTTAGTTTATTTTGTTACATACCCTTTTCGATGGTTGAATGGCCTAAGGCGTCATTTTATTGTTGGTTTGGCCTGTTGATGACGGTGAAATTAGGGGTCGAATCCTGGTCGGGTCTAATTATGGTGGTTTTTCCTAAAGAGTTTCTCACTCTTCTTCCACGCAAATGCGGATAGATTACCTCCAAAATGATTATTTATTTATCCCTACTCCGTTAGCGTAATCATCACATATGTGTATAACCTGAACAGGTACTAAGACGCGTTAAGAAAAGAAAGTACATATCAAATGGTATTTAATACAAGACCTGCTTCGGTGTCCGCATGGTCTATTGCAGATAGGTCAAGCCTGCGACCCTATCCATGATTTTGTGTAGCCCGTGGACCTATTGAAGAAACCCTAAACAATGTGAACCCATTCTTCTTCTTATAAATGTCTTAGAAATACAACATCTAATAATGTGAAATTTAGGAGCTAGGTATAATTTGGAAGACTATTAGGTTGGTGTACCTAATTTGTAGTCTTTTTTCGACATGGATAAATCCCCAAAAATGGTTGAATTTGCCCAACAAATATGTGAAATTTTCGGCAAAACCTTAAATGTGTTGGACAGTTGTTTTCTAGCATGAAATTGGAACAAACATACGAAATATATGAACTTACTGTTTATTTACACGTTAGCCGAAAAGCAAGCGCAGAGCCAAATGCTTGGTCACGTGACGAGCTTTAAGCCAATCACAACATTTCCTCTCTATCGATTAGAGCTGTTCTGCTAAGGTTCAACTCATCTCTACTTCGTCCACTCTGCCTGAGATGTTTGGCACAGGAGAACCAATCAGATCTCAGAACCAATAATCTCTCATCAGTACCCATGCGCATTTGACAACGCATGCCCTCTACATCTAGAAGAAATCAGACATCTTCGTTGGCCTTGGTGAGTAGATTTAAATAAAACGTTAATGTAAAGCCTATGAATTTATCCATGTACTGGATTATACCACGACACAGTATTATAATTTGAAAACATTCGTCGGAAGAATTATGTTTATCCTTTATAAAATAAAATATTTTGTTAATCAGATGTGTTAAGTTAACGTTTCAATGCATCCTGGTTCAACATACAGCGTGTAAATTGCTGCACCACTGAGGCAGATTCTGCTATCTACGAGTATTTTCAGCGAACGTGTAAATCAAGCTTCACGGACACACATCTTTCAGCAATAATTATATCAAAGCAACTTTGCACAAGATGTATAGCACACCAAACGAACAAATGAGATGTGTCCTAGGTGACCTGGTGGTCTAGGGGTAGGGTGTCAGACTTCTGTGTTGGCGGCCGGGGTTCAATCCTCGGTCCCGGCATGGATTTATCTGATTACCAAACCTTTCCTTCACCTCTGACAAGACGTATATTAATCACAACTTGTGAATGTGTGGAATGCCAGGCCTCCACCGTGGTTCGGGTTCCACGTTAAACTGTAGGTCCTCCATTTCATCTCACAATCACCCTACCATTGCACATTAGCGTAAGTGCGTATAACCCAAACGGGTAGTAAGACGTGGTGCTAATAATAATAATAATAATATATTAGTGTGCCAATACACCTACACATATAAATGGGCTTATAACACTTAATCCCAATATTTTTACAATAAAACCCTATGAAAAACAATATCAATTTAAAAAAAAATCCCATTGAAATACATGATGTATAAATATTACATTTATTGATTTATTGAATCAGACATTCGTTACTTAACTCACTTAAGAGAATAGGTAACGTTTCACCATGAAGTTTATTTGATGATTCAATGTAGGCTTACTGTGGGGTAACTTATACAATAAAATAGCTGTGATTTTTTTTTTAACTATAGATTTTTTGTATATCCGTTCCAAAGTTATTAATGATGAACTAACTCAAAGTAACAAACCTAAAATGTAGGCCTATAATGTAGAAGAAATGTTGACCAACATGGTGAAATGACGAGGTATTTTTTTCGACTCATTAGCTAGGTTGGACTCCAATCCAAGACAATAACAATCGTAATACAGAATGTTGTCTTTATAATGATTATTAACGTTGATTGAAAGAGTTTTTTTGTCGCTATAAGCCTCCCCCTCACCTTTCCCAAAGAGGGGTATTTGCTTCATACATTCATAAATTTCACACAAACAAAAATGGGCTAAAAAAAATCCAACTAATTTTAAAATGTAGGCAATAATAAATATAATAAATGCAAACCATTGTGTTTTTGTTACTACCATTCATTTATTACTTACGAAATTCTTGTTCATTATGTCTGACATAATTATGTAAATAAAAATACATACCCCGTTTTGTGCCCCGTGTGTGTGTGTGTGTGTGTGTGTGTGTGTAGAGACACCCCTTAACAATAATCTCGGTAAACCGGTTATTCCCCGACCATCACTCTAGGTGGTACACATTCATAAAGGTAGCTGTATGTACAGCCATACACAACCTAACAAAAGAAAGATCTAATAGGGTTAGTCTGACAATTTGAGCAGGATAAGGTACCCCACTAAGCTGTATCACCCTCCCCCTCCATGCTCCACCTATTCAAAAATATATTTCCCTAACCCCCCTTTTTCCCTCCATACACAGCTCCTTTTCGACTTGTGAAAAATCTTGTTTTTGTGCTGTACTTCTTGGCATTGTCACCGTGACAATATGTGTACCGACTTTTCTGATCCGATTTGTTGGACATTGCCATGACAGCTTTTCTTTGGGCCTGGGAGGGGGGAGCAGTGGACTCATATATGGGCCGTGTGCTCAATGGAACAAATCGCAGCTGCTAAACTTTAATTTGAGTGTTTTTTTTTGTGGTTTTATTTTCAATTTTTTTTTTCATAAATCCTCTCGGCTTTTACGCATATCTACACTATTGTGTTAGGAATGAGAAAAGCTCAATTTAAAGGGAAAATACCCGCATTTGCATGACAGGAGATCGGTAAAACATTTAAGATGAATCATCTTTAGTACATCATACCAAGATTTGAACCCTGATCTCCCTACCACCAGTGGTCCAGTAGATTGAGAGAGTGACGCTTTAGACCAGTCAACCATAAAAGTTTGTATCTTATCTATTATAATAATTTTCTTTATGAAATATAACACAATATTTTGTCTCGTGTTCCACGTATCTTCTCCGGGATATCATGTATTTGCACTAGTAAGGTTGAAAGAAATAGGTAGATTTTAGATGGAATGTGCTCACATTTGCGTGAAGGTAGAGTGGGAACTCATTCAGAAATAAAACCATCTTGCTTACAGCTTGCCGAGATTCTTCACTACAATCCAGACAATACGAAACTAATAATTTTTTCGTGTGATCTCCAGTGTTGATGGTAACAGTAAATATAATTTGTTAAAAACATTTTATTCTCATTTTAATTACGAGTAAAATATATTTTCTCAAGTATTCTATCCATGGAACTCTTAACGATGCAGTTTATAGCAAAGGGTAAGACCTAATTAAGAGCTAAATTCAGAAATAATCTTAATTAAAACAAGTTTTATAGATTCGTGACAGTGGCCGAGTGGTCTAAGGATTGCATTGAACTAGTCATAGATGAATCGGGAGCCAGGATTCTAAACCGGAACACACAAACCATGGTTAGTGTTCCACAAGTGATTTTAAAATTCTCTCTTTACGCTAGTGGACCGTCCTTATATTTTTTTAAAGCCTTGCATAATTTAATTTTTTTTTATTCACCCTTTTCCCCTCGCAATAGATTGCAATATTTTCATTCATACCTCTTCCTCCCCTTTATCGTAAGTAGTCTTTTTATGATTTAGTAAATTTGATTATTATTAAACTTAATAATTGGTAATAAAGTGAGATACATTAAATTTTAGGACTGACCTACTTAAATTTGTTGAAAGTAAATACAATATAAGCGAAATTTTATAAAAAAAATATTATATCTCGTCTTACGATAGTAATAATAAAAAACCTTAAGATGGATTCTGAGGCCCCCTTTCCACCTCTCTCATTAGAAAACATAAGAAAATATAACTTCCCCCCCCCCCCAAAAAAAANAAAAAAAAAACTTACGTAATTTAAGAATGATTTCTAATTAGTAAGTAATCTAAGATTTCCTGCACATTTTTATCACTTACACAAAGTCGTTGGTTTATTTTTGTTTGTTAAATTTTAATACATACACAAAAATAAAATAAAAACAGTTCACTAAAACAAACACTCAAACTAGTGTCTAATATAAAAAATATATACCTTGAATATATCCTTAGAGGTAACAATAATCAAGGCCGTAGCCAGCCAATAATTTAAGGGGTGGGGGGGTGGGGTTGGTGGGCACATCCCCCAATTGCCAGAAACTAGGAAACATTCTAAATGAAAAAGAGTTCTAGAAGCTATTTGAAGTGTTTTTTTATGGCAACATAACCCCCGAGCTGCTGAAGGCTAGGAAAATTTCCAAATATTAAAGAACTCTAGAAGCTCTCTGATGTGCTTTTTATGGTAACAAAGCGGCCTAAATTGTACCTGGATCTTAATTTTGATATTGTTTGAACCATATATAAATCCATATATATTTTGTTCATAAAATTTTAGGAGGGGCCTAAACCCGCGGAACCTCCCCCTGGCTACGGCATTGGGTAACATGTATATTATTATTATTATTATTATTATTATTAGCACCGCGTCTTACTACCCGTTTGGGATAAACGCACTTACGCTAATGTATAATGGTGGGGTGATTGTGAGATGAAATGAAGGACCTACAGTTTAACGTGTAATCCGAACCACGGTGGAGGCCTGGCATTCCTCACATTCACAAGATGTCTTGTCAGAGGTGAAGGAAGGGTTTGGTAATCAGATAAATCTTTGCCGGGACCGGGGATTGAACCCCGGCCGCCAGCATAGAAGTCTGACACCTTACCCGTAGACCGCCAGGTTACCGGTAACATGTAATTAAACCATAATATTATACTTATTTTAGTAGATATTCTGATGTAAACAAGGTGTCGGTACTAAAGACTGCCTTGGGAGAATTCAACTACACCATCATATCTGATGTCTGACAACTTAGTTCAGTTGTTAGCGTGTCTGCCTACTGAGCTTAAGGCTCCTGGGCTCAATTCTTGGCATGACCGAAAATTTATCATTGGTGAAATGTGGATCTCCTCCTTCACATTGATAAATTAACGGCCGGGGGTTGGATATTGTGTCTGTTCTAGATTTAAAATAGTTTCTATGTCGTGTGCTGATAAAATCAGTCGGTTCAGAAAGTGCACATTAAAAACCTCCAATAAAAAATAGAGAATACATCTTTAAAAAAGGCAGGGAAGAGTTGTTGAATCTCTTACGTTCAACTTACTGCTCAGAATTGTAAGTCAAGTGACAACTTGACCAAAGAGGGAAGAATGGTTGAATCTCTCACGTTTCAGCTCACTGCCCAGAATTGTAAGTCAAGTGACAACTTGACCAAGAGAGGGAAGAATGGTTGAATCTCTCACGTTCAGCTCACTAGCCAGAATTGTAAGTCAAGTGACAACTCGATCAAGACAGGGAAGAGTTGTTGAATCTCTCACGTTCAGCTCACTAGCCAGAATTGTAAGTCAAGTGACAACTTGATCAAGACAGGGAAGAGTTGTTGAATCTCTCACGTTCAGCTCACTGCCTAGAACTGTGCGTGAAGGGAAGTGACACCTTGAACAATGCATACAGGACGGCAGAATTGATCCTGTTTGTCCGTTCATCAAACCTCGACGACATTTCTCCTCAGGGGTGTAAGGAGGACAATAGTAGTCCACGTCCTGGAAGGGGATTTCGAGGGGCACTAAGCCGATTTCTTCGTGGTTCTCTGGATCCTGCAAACTGCCCTAGTATTCTGCAAGGGTTGAAGTTGTATGACCTCACTTGTTTGCTGTCAGAGCCAATGAACGAGCGGCTGAGCTTCTCACTGTATGGGGGGCATATGCCGAAATGTGAATTTATACATTAATTAACTTAAAATAAAGCACATTAATACTTATTTTATCCACACAATAGCTAACTTATTAAAATGTAATTCACTATATTTCATTTTAATTTATTTGATGTATTTAAGGTGCACTTTCTGAACTTAATGATTGTGTCAGTACACGATTTAATAACTTAAATTTAGAACAAAAGCAACATTCAGCATCGAGCCATTAATTGAACACTGTTAAAGGGGAATACCTCATTTCACCAATAATAAATTTTTCGACCATGATAGGAATCTAGCCCGGGAACCTAAGTACAGTAGACAGACATGCTACCGACTAAACTAAGAGCATTCACACTAAATATAATATTAAATGTACACATTTAGAACTTTTTAATTATTATTTATAATATACAAGCTTTAACGTATATAACAAATTAGTCAATTTTATTCTGTCCATTCTTGTTCAGTTATATATATATATACATTTTTAAGGTCACATTATATCTTTATTTCCTACCTCCACATTAATTACACTAGAAACCCACCATACGAATTGGGAATATATAAAATTTCAGTTTATCCGGAACAGACTTTCCACTAAAGTAAAAAGTATATAAATATGAATTCAAATGCTGTGTTCACAATCATGACTTGCAAAATACAGTACAGGGCTTTTAAAAAGTAGGGATTTTGTTTTTCAAGTTGTAGGTCTTATTCTTTTTTTTGCTTGTAACAAAGAATCACATTTAATTATTTATAAGGTATAATGTAAATGTGTTATTTCTATGAGATATTGGATGTGTCCCATTTATTTTACGTCTTCAACAGTGAAAAATCCCATGGCTTACGAATTTTTCTGAATTTCGATTATTCGGATTGTACCTGGTCCCAATAAAACTCGAATAAACGAGTATCTGGTATATACTATTATTATTATTATTATTATTATTATTATTATTATTATTATTAGCAACTCGTCTTACTACCCGTTCGGGCTATACGCACTTACGCTAATGTGTAATGGTAGGGTGATTGTGAGATGAAATGGAGGACCTACAGTTTAACGTGGAATCCGAACCACGGTGGAGGCCTGACATTCCCCACATTCACAAGTTGTATTTTCAGAGGTGAAGGAAGGGTTTGGTAATCAGATAAATCTGTGCCGGGACCGAGGATTGAACCCCGGCCGCCAGCATAGAAGTCTGACACCTTACCCCTAGACCGCCAGGTCACCATGGTATATACTACATTTAAATATTTCACATAAGTTAATGTTTAACAAGTCAGAAAATAGTTTATGTCAACAGTAGCCATCTCTATTTGAAATACCTCAGTGTGAAAATAGAATTAGACGAATGCACTTTTTTGACCCAACCTATTCGAACCATTTCTACGACACACACATGTTCTGGCCATATACTATAGTGGCTTAGACAGCAAAAAGACCAACAAATAAAGTTGCCCTTTTTGTGGAAGGCTATAAGTAGGGAGTATGTTAAATAAAAGCGATCAAGGAAAAGTGAAGGGGTGTGGGTATCCACCCCATCCCTATACACACTCCTGATTCAGACAGAAGTATCCTGTTCCACAAAGCCTATAGAAACCCCTCCATTCTCCCATTAAAAAAAAATCCTATAGCTGTAGCTAAAATATGCCTCACACTGGTTACGGTTTTAAATAACATAGCCCCAACAGGGGGCCCCCTTTTTCTGAGTAAACCCCATGTGACATCGTGAATGGAGCTAGATACACACGTAAACACTTGCATTGTAAACACGTCGGTTCTATTGTCATTTACGTTTTTAACTGTTCTTTTTTTTATTGCTACCATTCCCTGTACTTTTTTTTTTCCGAAATCCCCTAGAATCGCATTAAATATAAGCGGGCTCCCTCCAAAATGTCCCACTCTAACCTCACACTTTGGTTTAAGATTTCTTCTCAATTCTATAATCTTCACAAGTTTCGTTTTTGTGCCTGTCCAGTGTTTGACATTCTTCATTATATGAATTTTATTTATGTACAATGATTGGTACACCGTATATTCTTTAGGGATTGGAAACTTTGCACTTATTTTTTCTTCCTATCTTTCTTTTTTCACTAACATAATTTATTTCAACCCCAGTTCAAGATATCCTTTCTCTCTCTCTCTCTCTCTCTATATATATATATATATATATATATATAATGTGTGTTTAGTAGTTTGGTGTTTTTCTGTGACTTTATTACGTCTAGATAAGCTTGTTTCTTGGTGGTTTCAAAACAGAAAATATGTTAAGGACTGTAATTTAATTCTGTCAAGAGAAGTATACGATACCGATTTGAAATTTCATGGATTATACTTATCTGAGTGAAATAGAGGGACTAGTTTTAAATGTTATGGATTCAATTAAACCTGGAATTTATTTGGTTTACTTTAAAACAGATTTTTTTTTAAATAGCACCACGTCTTACTACCCATTCGGGTTGGACGCCTATGTACTACTTAGAATAATATGTTAGGAATTAGTAAGGTTTGATGTAAATGAAGCTCACCAGAATTTGCGTGGAGGGAGAGTAGAACACCATTTAGGAAAACCACCCTCAGTGCACTTGTCCGGGATCGAACCCTGCTCTTCTAGTCTTAGGAAGTCAAGTTTATTGGGAGAGTAGTGCTCTAGAACATATGGCCACCGAAGTGCGTATTATGATGTTGGACATTAAATACAAAAATATTGGTTTGTTTTATCAACGAACTTGGTTGACAAAGTTTTTTTTATTACAATGTCTTATTTTATTATCTATCTGGACTAAGCGCATGTAATCACATCAAGGGATTAGCTGTATGATTTAAAGGAACTATACCCACATTATTTGCATGCAGGGACCATGCTGATCCAGTTGTTTTTAAAAACACCTTCAGTACACCCGACTGGGATTCGAACACCGATCTCTAAATCGCGGGTAATCCAGTCCAACACCAAAATGATGAGAGAGACCGTACACCTGTAAACCTCACGTCTATACGAGACAAACGCCTTGTCCCCTTGTTCATCGATCCGGACTTATTACTTATCAATACTAACCTTCTTCCTCCTGAACTCTTAATAAGAACTACCATCTCCCTCTAAACAGCCCTTCAGGCTTACCAACAGTTGGTATTGTATACATACACGGATATTGGTATACTAGTAAAAATATATTGTATCCCTACGCATGGGTCACAGATCAATAACTAGAGTTATAATGGATGGGGAATATTAAAACAAAAGATATGATGGAGGCTAATTTAATTTATGCGTGAAAATATAAAACACTGATGTATAATAAATAGTTTTTATTTTAAAGTGCTATAATAGTCGAGTAGAAATTCATAAACGCCAGAAACAAAACAGGTTTTTAACTTATCTGGGCGGAGCTGTCCAACAGCAGGAGAACAAAAAGGGGAGGCGGAAATACAAGTGCCAATACAATTTGTGTTGCAACCCCTTTATTTAATTATATCATTAGATTCGCGAATATACTTTCTAAGCGCCTATAACCATTACCCAGTTACTTTTAATTTTCAAAGCATGTAAATCCAAATAAGCAGCCGAAATGTGTATTTTTTTTAGCTTTTCGGAGTAGAAAATGTAAACTTTTAACAATTTTTAAGATTCTATAAATGTACAGAAACAAAGAAGATACAGTAGTTTTGTATTAATTCTAGTAAACACCAAACTTCTTTAATTTAAAGGGAACTGTCAATATTTAACCATCTGTTTGGCAATATCTCAGCTATATAATTTTTTTTCTATTAAAATATGATTAAATTTAAGACTTATTTTACTATTGATATAAAAAATATATAAAAAATTGGTAAAAACATTTTCTCTCCTTTTTAAGGAAGGGAGTAACCTTACCTCACTTTTGACCTCCGAATGAAATTACTGTATTAATATTTAAAAGAAGCTGCTAACGTATACTAAAATGTTTAGTAAGTCAAGATAGAAATAACGTACAAAAATTAAAACGAACACTGTCTTAGAATGATATTCGTTCGTAAACCGAGAGTTGTATGTGTTTTGAACATTAAAAAAAAAGTGAGTTGTTCCAGTTTTCTTCTGAGCCTATCTTCGGTAGCTCAGACCACCTCGTCTCGCAGCATGAGGTCCAAACACCTCTAACATTTACCAACCGAGCCACAGAGGCTATTCTTCCAGCCGAACCAGACTGCTTTTCTCCGACAGGGCCCATTCATTGATTGATCGCTAATTAATTGGCCAAACTCTAACACACTCCCCCCTTCCTCCCTAAAAAAAGGGGGGGACAGGAGATGGGGCAAAGGAAAAAAAGAAGAGGTTGAAAAGTTTACCTTCACAAATAAAGTTGAGAATGAAAAGGGATGTTGACATAATAGCAGATTTTTGAGACGGCTCATTTTGTTTCATAATGATGTGTTTTGAAGGTTCAAAGAGAGAGAGAAAAAAATCTATAAAACGAATTTGAATTTCTTAAATGCCAATCTACAGCAAAAATTAAAAAAAAAGGAATATTAATCAGCTTGATAATAATTAAATGGCCTACTAGTGACATTTCTCCCGGTTTTAACAGTATTCATTAACTTACATAGGATGTCATCAATTGACAGCATTCAAGCCATAGCAAGAAATTTGTTTTGTTTTAAACAGAATTGAATTTTGGTAACTCTTTTACAGAGGCTTATTATTACTTTTTTTTAAATTCTTACCCACCTCGGTGGCGTAGTTGGCTAACGCGCTAGCCTTGTTGAGCTCGACTGCTGAGGATGGGGAGATCGAGGTTCGAATCTCTGTCGGGTGAACTGGGGGTGGTTTTTCCTAAATGGCTTTCCACTCTTCCTCCACGCAAATGCGGGCTCACTTCCTCTAATTCAACCTTCCCAATTCCTAATCCATTAGCGTAATTAGTAGTCTACTTAAAGCGTATAACCCGAACGGGTAGTAAGACGTGGTGCTAAATAATAATAATAATAAATTTAAATTCTTAGTCTTATTTTTTTGGTAGGCTCTTAAGATGGGTATTAGGGAGTTGAAGTCGATTTTTAGAATTTTCATAGAAAAAAATAATTTTGGCTAAAATATATAAAATATTTCAAAAGACTATACTACCGATGTTGGGGAGGTTAGGGGTCTCGAATCCCGATTGGATGTACTAAGGGTAGTTTTTCCAAAATTATTTTCAATTCACCCTCCACGCAAATGCGGGTACACATCCTATAAATTCAACCTTAATAATGCTTTACTCACTAGCATAACTAGAAAATCGGCGTGGAACCCGAATGGATAGTGAGACGCAGTGCTAAAAAAAATACAAAAAATTGGGTGCAGTTTCACGAGGATAAAAGACTAAAGGAGACTTTGACAAGTACACCTACACGGTCCGTATTATTGTCAGTCTCTCCCACCAGTTGAAAGAAAGCTGGACTGATGGGATCAGAAAATTTGGATCACTTAAAGGTAAGTATTTTTGTCAGTCCGATGACCACCCGTCCATCAGTACTGCCCTTTCACGATCATAGCTACTGTCAGAATTTTTAAGACTGATCGTGTGGGGAAATATTACAAGAAAACACCTTTGGCCTTTCCGGGAAGAAAACCAATGACTTTTGGCGCCAGAGTGTCATCCTGTTTGTAACTAAATGAAACAATAAACAGCTAATATAGATTTTATGAATATACATCATTTTGCATGTTTTTTTTCCAGAATGGTTTCATGACACACTATATAATCTTTTTTACCTTTCATCATTCACGCCTGTAATAGTTTTTTGTTTTTTTAGCCCCGCGTCTTACTACGTGTTCAGGTCATATGCCTTCACGCTTATAGATATGCAATTTAAATTACATGCTCATTTAGTCTGGTGTGTCGAGAGTGAGAAGATTATAATTCTAATCTAAGCTGGGTCCATTAAGATTTGCTTTTCCTTAAATATTTCCCACTCCCTCCATGCAAACGTGGCTACATTTCCTCTAAATTCTACCTTACTCATTCCTAGTAAAGTTGCATTAGAATAATTTATATCTATACGTATAGGGCAAACATTTAACAACACTTTGTGAAAAATTTCTACTTTATTGATTCATGTTTCAATTCAAAGCATTTCTTTAATAATAAACCTCGAAGAAAAATTCTTGACAAATATTAATTTGTAAAATTCTAAGAAAATGATTAAAAAAACACACCATCCTTTCTAATATACTCCAGTGTGTTTCGCAGTTAATAAAAAAACTGAATCTAATGAGTTACATTGTCCCCGTATAGCTTATAAAACTGTTATCAAGCTATTTTGTAAGTTATAAAAATAATAAAAGAAACAAGTGTTAAGGGTAAAAAAAGAAGAGATAATTGGTTCACTAAGAGTTTATTTCTTTCTTAGTAAAAACATTGTTCCTTAAAAGCATTTTCAAATAAAAGATTGTTAAAACCACTATATAATACCGTATTTTGATACACCTCTCTGTTATCTGAAATGAATGCTGTTTAAAATATATATATATTTTTTTAAATCTTGTACACACGAAGACAGATGTCTTACAAACCTGAAGTCAGGTAAAAGCAAGTAAAAGTAGCCACTGTTTGAAATAAAAAAATAAAATAAAAGATAAAAGTTATGTTTGTACATTATTTGCAACAAATCTAAACTTTAAAAAAAAAAGGTAGTTATCGAAATGTTTTTTCCTTCAAACATGAAACTAAAGAAGGAGAAGATAGTGGGGGGAGGTTATAAGGGGAGTAACCTTTCCCTTCTTTAACAAACAGTGCCATGTCTACTGTTGGCTAATGGATCTCAAATAAGAAGATAGTGAGTTTTTTAAAGAGAATAGAAATCAACAAAAAAATAGAAGACCGATAATTTTTTTAATGACTAATAACGTCATTACTGTTCTTATATATATTTTTTCTTTCAAGTTGGTGTGTGTGGGTTTTTCATGTTAGTCATTCTTAATGGAAGGACAAAAGTTACTTGTCAAAATGTTGTATATGTTTTACTCTTCTTCCTTTCCCCCCTGCTCAACTCCACCCAAAGCTGTAATTTATACGATGCGATCGAACCAATAGGAATGCTCGTTTTTATCACTTCTTCTGTAGTAATTTATTGTTGGGTTGTGACACGTCTGTTGGACACGCTGCTCTTGTGACAACGTCGTGTCTATCTGTCTTCCGTCTCACGTCCCCAAATATCTGGCGCCGGATTTTTCGTCAGTTTGGTCAAAATGAGGGTTGGTTGAGGGGTCAGTAGGTGAGGAGGTTTGAGAAAGAAAGGAAGTCGAAGAGACCAAAAAACATAAGGACGGCTTGTACCAAAAATACGGTTGTTTTTAATTTTAATTGATAGTATAAACTAAAGATTTTTAACGATTAATTATTTTGGGTTTAATTAGCAGCACTTATTTGACGATCGGTTTCTTCTAACTTTTCACCATATTTCTTTTTTGCATGTGTGTAATGGTGTTTAATGAATCGTTTGAAATGTCTTCACTGATTTTAACATGTCATGACTGCGAGGGGGTGTTAAAGCAACCCTAAACATTACGTTAACAAAAGGATGTCTAATATAATGAATGATAGCAGTAAAAAAAATTATATCTGGATTTTAAATCTTACAACATTTAAGTGAAAAAACACGTAGTATTTTAAATCAAGTTCTCGAAAATGTCGAAAAGGTTTTACGGTGATAAGAGATTATAGAGGAAAAGATTTTGATGGCATTTCATCTTTTATAAAAAAAAAATTCGTTTGTCACATACAATGCTCATAAGTAGGCCTACATAAACTCTGTTCATGATCCCATTGATGTAGCGATGTATATTTTATAGGGCTTTTTTGTCATTAGTTTGCATCATTTTTATGAATTTTTATGTGTTCTTGTGTCATTTGTAGGTAATTTTAAGTAATTTTTAGGCATTCATGTTGAAAAAGTATATTTTTAAATAATATCGGTATTTTATAACTGTATAAATGCCCAAAGATAAAGTTTTTAATCACACAGTTGCAGGATTGAGAAGCTAATGTAGGCCATGAACTTTGTATACTCTTTGCTTTTATTGTTGTAAAATACACATTCCTGGTGATAGACTACAACTAAGCTGGAGAGGGTTGCGTTGGGAGGGAGTAGTTGCTACTTCTGAAGCAGATATATTTATAAATTAAATGTTATACCTAGCAGAATGCCAAAGATTGATTATTAAAACTTTTCCCTTAAGTTTACATCTGTAAAGAGTGTTTATTACGAGTTTTTGTACATATTTTTAGGTTATATTTTAAAAATTTGAAGTAATTTTTTAGAATATTTATGTAATTTTTTGATAATTTTTAGGTCATCAAAATCCAAGCCCGGGTATTTAGTACGAGTTTTTGTTAATATTTTTGGGTAATATTTTGAAAATTTGAAGTAAATTTTAGAATATTTAGGTAATTTTTCTAAACTTTTTTTGTGATCATTTTTAGGTAATCAAAACTATTAATAGCATGAACTTCTACAGATTTATAAATTTATATAGGCCTACTGCGGTCATATTGTCCAATTTTCATAGGAAGGACCTTATCTGATTGCGATGAAAGTTAATATTGTAAATCTATTTTCATGCATTCAAGAGACAAGTCATGTTATTTGCAGCTGTCAACTTTGATATCTATATCATTACCTATAAAACGACACAAATTAAATAGTAAAACATTATCAATATTGGCCACAGATAAATTTTTGTATTTTCTAAAAGATCCATCCTATAAAAATTGGACTGGATTTATAAATTTTCAAATCAAATTTAGAGACCAACGATTATGTAACAGTTACTGATTCACCCGTATCGGTGGTCACATCGTATAACGCGTCAATTTTGCGTTGGTCTGTACTGCCGGTGATGGGGTGATAGGGAGACTGGGGTTCGAACCCTGGCTGGGTGTACTTGGGGTGTTTTACCCTAAATAGTGTATCCTTCTCCCTTCAAGCAAATGAGGATACATTTATTCTAGAATTACATCTTCCTCATTTATGTTTTTTTGGGGTGATTAATGTATGGCGTGTAACCTGAACGGGAAGCGGTGAAAAAATATTAAAAATTACGTATTCAATTTAAATATGATGAAACTAATTTCTTAACAATCACATCAAAGACAAATAGGCTCATTTAATTTAATTCGGCTTTAAAACTGCCCAATTTCATTTTCCGAACCAAGAAAGATCATGTACATAAAACTCAAAGCCCGCGCAATCGAGAATAACTCAACAATGATAAGTCATGAGACACTCGTCTCATTGTTCCTCTATCAAAACAGGTGTAACATTCTTTGATAACAAAACTATTTCCCTTCTATGACGTCAATAAAGTGTTGTTCTGTTGCGGACATGAGTAAGTACTATTTTTATAGTGCCATATTGTTGTAAGATCCGTATAAGTCCATCTCTCATATTTGGAGGTTGGAAATAGTTTTAATACTCCTAGTGATTGTTTTAAATAAAGTAAATACTCTCCGGTGATATATTAGTTTGTATTGATCTCAAACGTTTGTATGTGAATACACTCTCTACTTCCTGTTTTGCATCAACGACTGGAAAAACTTTGAAAGATAAAATTAGAGCGCGGGTACTTGGGTGAATTATTACATACATTTTCCAACAATGTAATCACTTCTGGGCTGTGGCGTAGTACCGGTATGTTGTTGGCTATCAGTAGTTGACTGCCCTCCCACCAGGAACGCTGCTGCGTCACAATCTTGCAGACGCAAGATTAGCTGGCATGGCATGCTCTTTCTTTTCAGGGGTAAGCCGCCAGCATCTGAAGCACGTATAGCTACCCGGGTGGTTCTATAGGATGACCCAACAAGTTGGTCATATCAAATGTTTGCTCGCAGGCCCTGTAATCTGACAGCATTTGTTTGGAGGATGAACAGGACCCGGATTTTGAAGATTAAAAAAAAATTACTGATCATGCTTCAGGACATGAATTCTGGTCATGAGTCTCTGGTTGTGATAGGTTTCTTTTATAGGTAAAATTTGTTAAATTTCGAAATTTTGCGTTTTTTAGGTTATATTGTCTTGATTTGCGTCAATTTTAGGTCATTTTTGTTGCAGTTATAGACAAATGTAATATTTTATCAATGTCAATATACTAACACAGATGGGTTCATTAAACCCTTATTTAGATGCAACATTAATAGTCAGGTTGATAACATTGTATAAGTAAATCGCTCTTCTGGACTATTCATATTGACAACCACTTGTATCTTTCATATTTTAAATAACAACATAAATAAGTCTAACTTATATTCAAGATATTCTTCGTAATACAATATACTGATTAATAACTATTCTTAAGTCCTTTTTAGGCATTCATATTGAATAAGTGTTTTTTTAAATACTATCGAAATTTCATAAATCTATAAAATACGCAAATGTAATTATTATTTCCAACACCCATATATCGGAATAATAAGATAATGCAGGCAATGAAGTTTGTATCCTCTTTGGTTCTATGGTGAGCTCATTTGTTAAAGGCATCGCATTTATATGTTTTAGTTTATATTTTGTAAAGTGCGTGTTTGACTTAGTCATGCACAATCATTAAGATTTGTTTTTATATTTTGAGCTCATTTTTTTGTTAATTTAAAGTCATTATTTTTAGAACTTTTAGGTAATTTTATATGCATTGTTTTTATAATATTTCAGATAGTAAAAGTCTGGGCTCTTCTAATGACACCATTAAATATTAAGGAAACCTACTTTTCACGAATCATGTTTTCGTTGAACATGCAGGAGATCCCAATTTATCCTATTTATTCCATTCTTACGTATTTATCAGTTCTAGAAATAAAACAAAGCTATTTATAGATGTGAAGTTCCAAATTTTCACACCAACTCTCATATTTTCAAACGAAATATGTGTTCGTTATTTAAACAACGTTCGCGTTAGACGTCCATTTTAGATTTAGAAACAGTTTATTTATTTTATCGATAGATATCAGTAGAAAAAGTATATCCACTACCATGACCATGATTTTTATATTAACCACTAAACTATATAGAGAGATTCAGTTGGATTGAAAGTTTGTCATTCTAATCGCATTAGCGTACCACTAGATAAAATTAATGTGCCTAAATATTTGTAAGTGAACTATTGATTTAATCAATAAAAGTAGCCATCGAGGAATTTGTGATTATAGCAAATGATGTAAGACCTTTTTATGGCAAAATTTATTTTCCTTAGAGAGTTTATAAACTAAAGCTCTACCATAATATTATAAGGCATGGATTTTCAACTGGTGTACCATGGCACATTGCTGTGGGGCGAAGTGTCAGCAGGTGTGCCTCGGGAGTTTAGAGGAAGGTCAAAAATAAGCGAGAAAAATAATTTGAAGAATAAAAATAAATCTTTTTAAATTTATGTTTCTTATTATTACCAAAAATAACACAATTACTAGAATTTTATCTATTTAACCTTCGAACACAATCTTAATTCTAGGTTTTTTTAATTCTAAATTCTTTCCTTAAGAAAGTCAAAGTGTGCCTTCGCAATTTTAACGCCTTGTTCAGTGTGCCGTGTGTTGAAAATGGTCGAGAATCTTTTATGTGGACTATATATATTTTTACAGTATTCAAGAAGAAAGCAACAATAAGACAACATAAACTTGCCAGCTCAGATTAGTCAGCATTTTAAAATTGTCATTCAAGATCTCCCTAAAAAATTGTTATTTAACTTTCAAAGACCCACACCGGTTGTTAAACGGTCTTTTTTCGCCACGCTCGCATCAGATTGGATTTCCGGGGAAAAGGAAGATGGGAGCTTACCCGCCTCGCTGGCGTAGCTGGCTAACGCGCATCTCGTGTTGAGCTCGACTGCTGAGGACCGGGAGATCGAGGTTCGAATCTCGGTCGGGTAAACTGGGGAGGGGGGGGGGTCCTAAATGGTTTTCCACTCTTCCTCCACGCAAATGCGGATTCACTTCCTCTAATTCAACCTTCCCAATTCTTAATCCATTAGCGTAATTAGTACTTAAAGTGTTTAACCCGAACGGGTTGTAAGACGTGGTGCTAAATAATAATAATAATAATAATAATAATAAAAGATGGAGTTTGAATTATATTCGGGTGTAGTGAGGGTGGTTTATCCTGATTGATTGTCTTCTTTCTCTACTCACAGATTCGGTTACATTTCCTCTGAATTGTATTTTCTCATTCCCACCCAATTTATGTAGATATGGTGATAGTTTGAGTGGGGGGTAATACATGTGCCCATATTTTTTTTTTTTTTTTT
>CABFVX010000532.1:105641-145226 GCA_902151425.1 Timema shepardi | reverse complement strand
TTTTTTTTTTTTTTTTTTTTAGTATAACCCATCTCCAAAAATTGTGATTTAATTTCCAAAGCTTTGGCCCAAGTGATTGAGGGTCATCATTTTATTTTCGAATAACCATTTATTGACCGAAATAGCAGTTTACTTGAAGTAGGGAGGAGGAAAATACTTCGATAATTTAGTACAATCGATATTTTCCGTTAGTTACAATAATATTTTACTTAGTTTTTTCTATTCCGAAGATTTTACTCATTAGAGCCCTTTTTCATCAAGCCTAGTCTTATAGCTCCGTAAACATGCTTAAAAAGTTGATTAAAATGAGCTAATGTTCCATTTTCACACATTTTTTTATATTAATAAAACTCAAAAGTACAGGATTGTTAAGAAAAAAAAGTCATGTTGGACTCTTTCGACTTTTTCCTTGGTGTGAACAATATTTTTTAAATAACACATCGTAGAATTTTAGATATCAAGTTAAATCTTAACGTCTGTGCGGCAATTTCTCGCCTACCGAGGCGGCCCCCTTAACTTGTGTCCCCTGCACTCCCGCCTTAAGATGGTAGAGAGTGTTACACAAATAACGGCCATCTTGTAGACCGCGCGTGTTTATATGTGTCAGTATGATGACGTTGGCACGTTGTTGCGAAAGTGTCGATAAACATTCTACATCTTGACGACGTGCTGAATGGTTGTTCTTTGTCTGTCTGTTGAGAGTGTGGCTATCCGGTGGGTCCGGTCATACATCTGACCAGACAAGTGTGTGTGGTCTTCACTCTGCCTTCTAACAGCTCGTGTAGGTGCTACAGTAGCCACATGGCTTCTTTGGTGCTGGCTGACAGCTCACAGCTGACGGCTTTGAAAAGTTACCAGAACAAATTATGTAGGCCTATCCCTACTTCGAACCAAATGATCTGCAAAAACATGTGTTTAGCAGATGTCACTTCTGACAGTCAACATTTAGGTATATACCTAAATGTTGACTGACAGCTGTGAGTTGTCAGTCAGCACCAAAGAAGCCATGGGGCTACTGTAGTTGGTGGTGGGTTTCTTGAAACTCCAGGCTACAAATATGTTTGGTGCTGTCCATAGATGTTCAAACAGTAGTTTAGATTCTTTTGCACACGAAGATACGTTAGAAATAATTATTTCCTCTGAAGTGCAAGAGTGATGACATTCTAAAATCATAGAAAACAATGTCATTTTCCAAAGATTGTTTTGCTGGGGAAATCATATAAACGAAGGTGACCACTGATCCCCCATAAATAAGAGTTATTTACAGGAGGGAATCCATAATGTTCTCCCCATTTTGTTGTTGTTGATAGTTATATGGATCTGGCCAACACATGAGCTAAATCAGTAGCAAGTCTACCCACTAAGCTAGTGGTCCCGTGGTCGATTCCCAACATGGGCGAAATATGTATAGTTGATCAAATGAGGGTTCCCTCTTTCACATTGATGAATTTATGGTCTTGGTGTTTTGTTTGTTCTAAATTTAAGTTATTTTTTAAGTCGTATGCCGATCTAATCAATCTTTTAAGAAAGTGCACGTTAAATACCTCAAATAAAAAAAATATTGTATGCATCAAACTAGTAGCTTGAATAGCTTTCAGTTAAGATGCTTCATATGCAAATTGGACTGTAGCTCTACTCTCCTAAACCCAGATTTTGGTTTTAGGGAACCAGCCTTCAACCACCAACATTGATTGAAAGTCGCTAACATTTATTATTGTATAAATACGTTTTACCTATTTGATTCATGAATTAAAAAGTTATCAAAAACTTCCAATAATACTTCCTAATGTATTACTGTATAATGTATCCTACATTACACAAACGAACTAAGAATGCCAATACAATTGTAATATTTTCCCCCGGCTACTATGGCAAAACCATTTTTCAATTTTCCAATAAGGGATTTCCTATAAAAATCAGACTAGGCCTAGAAGTTTCACCACAAGGTTTGATTGGTCCAAAAGGCTTATATAGTTTTTTTAGCTGAACGCCATTCATGGCTGACAGAAAAAAAAATTAAGAAGTAAATATGTTTAAAATAAAAGATTCACTAGAAACTATGGTTAACATTACTAGGCCAACATATACTAACATTTCATTGGACGTATTTTTTACTTCCTTTTTTGGTTTTTTCATCTTCACTCCAACCAAAATATAAACAAATATATATTCGGAGTTTCTTTAAAGGAATAAAGATCTCTTTGATCATTAAATTTATACATCAACGGCCTACTCTTTATCTCTTTCCCCCTTACTTTGTGATTGCTTTCACCCCAACACACACACACACATTAAAACACGTACACACGTGAACTCGGGGGAGAGCAAGTGAGTACCGAGGCTAGGAAGACAAGTGCTTACTTAATAGAAGCTGGCAAACAGTCGAGAGGCTTTGCCCTCCCCCTCGCCCCCAACCCTTCGGAAAGGGGGCTCTTGTCCCCCTTCACCGCCCCCCATCGTAGCCTTCCCACACTTCCACTCGCTCACTTCTCTTCCCCCTTTTCAGAAAATGTTGACACAAAACACCAGTCGAGTTAATTAAACTCTAGCTGACATTGATCCCCTCCTCACAGTACCTCTTCTTTCTAACCCGCACCCCCTCTTTTCCAAGTCTCCCTCTCCGCCCCCCCTAGAACTGCGTCGAAATCCAGCCACCCCTGGAAATATCTCTCTCACTCGCAGAAGTGTTCATTTCCTGATAAGCCAGTCAACACTCAAGCTCAAAGTTTGGTTAAGAACTCAATATCTGTCAAGCTACGATATGAACAGTTGGAGGGCAGGGTGGGGAAAGGGGATGCAAAGAGAAAGAGACACGCATACATCATCATAACACACTCATGTTCATTTATTATTACCAAACGAACAAACAAAAAATATCAATTGGCCAGATTGTCAAACGAAACAAAAAATATATACATTTTTTTGTCAATTTTTTTCCTTCTGAAACGCTCGAAGGAAGTACTTTGATTATTGTGTATTTTAGTAAATTAGAAAATACAGATTGATTTTTATTTATCCAAATATATATTTGTTGTAAAGAGGTAAATACAGTATATGGATTTCAAACCCATCCAACCTCATGAATTTCCTCTGTCATAACAAAAAACGAAAGGTTGGGAAAAGATACTTTCGATATAAATAAAAGAGTAAATGGGTGGGCGGGTGGGGGTGGGGGTAGGTTTTGTTGTTGATAGGGGGGATTTCAGAAGAGTTAGAATATAGTAGCGAGATGAAGGTCCATCTACCAAAGGGCCTACACTTCCACCAGTAAAAACAAAATACAGAAATAAAAATAAATGACTACATAAGCTCAGTCATTGTACCAAGTTAATTGAAAATCCTTCAATCGTCCCAAGTTTTCAATTTGAGTTACGGGAAGTCCTAGAAACAATAGTTTCATCTGAAACTTTGTTTGCCAGCCACAACAAAGTCCTGAATGTAAATATAAGGGGTAGAGGAGTATGGTCTCGTTCAGACAATGAATTAAGACTGAAATGTTTTCGTTTAATTGAAATACCCTAAAAAAACTATTTGTCAGATTTCTGTATTTAAGATGCTTAAGTGCTTTACGTATGATAAAAACAGTAAATTATCTTGTCCTCGTATAAAAAAGAATAAATGTTGACTGTTGAGTTTATTTTAATAAAGCCATGTAATTTATTAAAATAATATCTTGTCACTACTTTAAGGTGGGAATGTAGGAAACACGAGTTAAGGAGAGTGTTTTGCAGTTTTTATAGCATATTCTTTTTTGCATAAAAAAAATCTCCTCTGTAAACATATAGTTTAATTTTCTTCATACCCGCCTCGGTGGCGTAGTTGGCTAACGCGCTTGTCGTGTTGAGCTCGACCGCTGAGGACGGGGAGATCGAGGTTCGAAACTCGGTTGGGTGAACTGGGTGTGGTTTTTCCTAAATGGTTTACCACTCTCCCTCCACGCAAATGTGGGTTCACTTCCTCTAATTCAACCTTCCCAATTCCTAATTCATTAGCGTAATTAGTACTTAAAGCGTATAACCTGAACGGATAGTAAGACGTGGTGCTAGTTAATAATAAATAAAATAGTAGCGAATTGATTTATCTACATTCTGACACAGTAGTGGGGAACCTTTAGGCATTGGAAGGCTGCATGTCCCTTCAAGGATCCTGTATACCACACCTTGTGTACAGTGCATTATGCTAAAATATGATACTGTGTCAATCATAGATAAATAGATCGATATGAGTGGATTTTCTTTAGAATTATGCTTAAAATAACGATGTTTGATTTTAATTAGTTAAAATACACGACGTTGAAAACTATAGGCTTTATTTTTAAAACAATGAAAATACGTAATTGATTTTTTTAAGGTGTGAAATGGCAGCTCCAAATACCTCAAAAGGCCACAAGTTCCCTATCCTTGGACTGACACTTAAACTCAGTCGATAGCATGTCTACATATTTAGCTAGGGGTACTAGGTTCGATTCCCGATACGGCTGAAAAATTTGCCGTTAGTGAAATAAGGGTTTCTTATTTCACAGTGATGCACTAAGGTTTGGGGCACTGGTTGATGTGTCTGTTCTGAATTTAGTCCACTTATAAGTCGTGTGCCAATCCAACCAGTAGATTCAAAAAGTGTACTTTAAATACATTTAAACAAAAGTATGTTTCTATACGCCAAACCGCACGTGTACCGCAGACCCAACGTTTGTCAGATGGTGTCAATCTTGTAATTGTTGACTGCTTTTAATTTTGTATACACACTAGGAGATTATGGGGCTGATGTCCTGTTGTCATACAGAACACGTGGAAGTACACCCATAGGTACCCGTTTTCAAACAAGTACTGTACTTCCAAAATTAATTTTTTAAGTTAGAGAAAATAGTATTTTGAATTGAACAGTTCTGCCGCAAGAAACTTTTATCTTAAGTTTTATTATTTTGAGAAGTTGTATTTACTATTTACAAATTATATTTGCCAACAGCTATGTACACCTACAATAACAACTAAAGTTCTTATTTAATAAGTGATGTAGCTTATAAAATATGCTCATTATCAAGAGAAAAAATAAGTATATACTTTCATCTTACTTTTTTGTTGCATATGTTACTCAAGGATGTGTCTTAATATTATCTAGTATTTGTTCATAGGGTCTATTTGCTTTTAATGCTAGAAAGTACCATTAGAACTTTAGTAATGAAGTATATTAGTTGGAATTGATTAGCAACCAACATCCTAGAATTATTTATAATCAATAATATACATCGAAAAAACAATTTAAAACTAAACTTATTGGGGTGTCCGTACGAACATAGAGTTTCTTGACATTTTATTTGTTCCTTGAAATTGACATTGAAGTATTATTATTTTAGGTATTATATATATTGATGTAATTCTGTGTTACTATTATTTGCACCACGTCTTACTACCCGTTCGTGTTATATGCACTTAAGCTAATGTGTAAATGATAGGGCGATTATGATATGAAATGGAGGACCTACAGTTTAACGTGGGATCCGAACCACGGTGGAGGCCTGGCATTCCCCACATTCACAAGTAGTTGTGATTAATACACGTCTTGTCAAAGGTAAAGGAAGGGTTTGGTGATCAGATAAACTTGTGCCGGGACCAAGGATTGAACCCCAGACCCCCAACAGAGTAGTTTGACACCTTACCCCACCAGGTAACCGATAATTCGGTGTTAATTTGATTGAGCAATGAAAAGAGAGTTTTAGTAAATATGGTTAAAACTATTTTCTTATTCTTTATTATTTTTCGTCTGCCTAATCCAGGTCTCGGTTTTTTTTTTGTAACATACACGGTTGATAAATTCTTTTTTTTTGTCTTGCTTTTTCTTTAAAAAAAATTATGGTCCCCAAACTAATGTACAAAAGAGGTTTAAAGATATATCAATATTCCAACCATAATAATTTGTTTTTTCGATGGAAGAATGTGGAGAATCAAAATTTAGGGACATCTATCCCTGGTTATTGCTTAAATGGGTAGTTACAGTCCAATTTTCAAAGGAAGAGACTTGTCTGACTGTTATAAAAGTTACCATACTTAATTCCACTTATTCATACGTCAGGTAATGAGATCTGAAGCTACCATTCTTTATAAATATTATCAATACCTATACAATAAAATAGTAAAATGGTATCAATGCTTACCAAAACATATTTTTTATATTTTCCAAAAGTGTCTTTCTATGAAATTTGCTGATTCATAAGTAACAGGCTCTAAAGTAAACATACGTATTTATAAGTCGTGTTCTGACACTTTTTTTAAAAATACTATTTAAATGTCTAAGATAAAAATAGCACAGTTTTTTTTTATATCACGGATGTTAAAGGTTGGCCACAGTGAACCTCTTTGTAAAACCCGACAACCACTCCTGCCAACTAAATTCCGGAAGTGTCTTTCCCTCGGCTTTCTCCCTCGTATAAAAACAAGTGTTGTGCTATATATATTGTACCTCATATTGTCTGAGAAGTCAGAGGGGGTTAAGCTGAGTGTGGAAATTGAAGCGGCAGATTAGTGAAGCAGCCCTGGGCTTCGTGTTTACGAGGGTAGCGGCGAGATATTGGCTTTTCGGAGCACGTCTTTGCCAACCTCCCCATCCGCTCATCAGTGTTACCAACTTGGAGGGAATTTCATTCCCCCGCTCTGGGGGATGAGGAAAGTACTTGGTTTCTTCTTTGTTGGATCAAACTCGTCCAAATTGTACCAACAATTGCTTAAGGATGTTGCTTATCTGTGACGTAGCGGCAAATCACTGTAGGATTTCTCATATTAATGTGTTTATGTTTTATTTTGCGAATCTTAAATACAAAACTTTGGATAAAAAGCCACAAACTATTCTCAGATGAAATTTAAAGTATTCTTACATTGTCACAATTTTTTTTGTTTGTATTATATTGAAGTAGTTTTTTAATTATGTTTTTTTTAATCGTCTATAACTTGGGCTATTTAGTTCATTCACAAAAATGCCCTGTAGAAATCGTCCTGTCGGGATATTTATTAAAAATGTCCGTGGAAGCATATATCTATCTAAACTAGGAAACAAGAAAATAATCATTTTTAAATTATAGTCAATTTCATCCAGGCGTAAACAATAGTGTGTATGTATACTCATCGGATGAAGAGGGGGAGGATTGTCAGCAGGTAAATAAAATACTTCACAGGCTGAACTGCTATTTATTTTTTTCATCTCTTGCTAATTAGTGCATTGGTAAATAAGTGTGGTAATGCTTAGGTGCGTCAAGTTAATATGCAGCCCGCTTCACAAATAGCTTCGAATTCACCAGTAACGCAACGTCGTTAAGATTATTCTTTTTAAACCAAGCATGGCTTCTTTATTATTAAGACGTTTGACATAAATTGAGTGCTTAGGGAAGTCAAAATTAGTAGGATTCCATCTTCTTTTCTATGGTGTAGGTACTATATAATGACCTTACAGGGGTTACAAATAATATCTTTTACATACGGTTGCTTGCATTTTGAATGGTTGTAGACATGGTCAGGTTTATATAAATACATAAAGTTTTGGTTTCTTTCGATCTAAAATTATTGAACAATATAACACTTAGGCCTATGTGTTATGTAATCAACACACTCGGCTTGATACATTTACAGAATTACCGGTAGTTCCATTATAAAATAAAAGGAAATTAAGTTACATTTTAATAACAAGCTTATCCACACCGAATAAAGGTAGCATGGGGCATGCGTGCGTGGAATTTGCGATCTGGTATTTTTCTGTCCAGCCGTGCTACTGGACTAGCGGCCACGGCAAGTTTTTCGTAGGATGGAGCATTCATCATGATGATACACAACCCATCTTAAACAATTTTAGGGGGAGCCGGGACAGGCCACCATACATTTTGCATTTTAGTTTAATGTCCTTGTCTTCTTTGTACTCTCACGCGAGGTCGAACTCTTGGATTGTCTGCCATAAAATCTCATAATGTCAAATTCTATGGTTGAGGTTAGGTTAGTTATGCTAGTTTAGGTTAGGTCAATGGAATAGGAAGTATCTAAGTTAGGCATTTCAAATGTTAGTGCACTGCCATGATCTAGTTTCAGGTCCCAGATCAAAATTAATGTTCCAAAACATAATCCGCATCGAAAGGTGCTTGGTTTTACAAATTTGAGTGTGGTGGACACAAATCTCACAACGTTATTTTTGGCAGCCGCAAATCCCACCGATCTCAAATCGCACGGCCGCAAGTCCCACGTAGTCATTATATAGGCCTACTACATGATAATTTATTCAATGTAAAATTTTCATATGACAGCTAAAATAAAAAGTTACTAAATCTATTTTAACTTGGGGCCTATTCCTATTATTAGGAGTGTGCAAGGCTTTGAATCTTCGCCTTGTCTTTGAAACAAATATCACCTTTGATTTCGCTTCGAAAACAATCCCTGCTTCTAAACTTCACCAATAGAAATATATATATATATATATATATATATATATGTATATATATGTATATATATGTATATATATATGTATATATATGTATATATATGTATATATATGTATATATATATATATATATATATGTATATATATATATATATATCGCTAAAATACTCAATTTATGTTAATTTATTTCCATTAAGAGCTGTTATACGTATTACAAATCAATATTCAAATGTAAAAAAAATATCAAGTAATTGAATTGTAAATTGTGTTAGTCACATGATTTATAAAAATAAATATTACAAACAATTGTGAACTAAAAATGTTTTAAGTAATTTTAGTGCATTACCACAATATTACATTTTTCCAATCATAAAAGAACTAACGCAAAAATATTCGAACCTCAGTTCAGATTCTAGAATATTAATTTCATACATTCGATTGAGTTCGCTTAGAATTAAAAAATGGACCTGGCATACCCCTAGATATTATCAATACAAATAAAGTAACACTAGTATTACAGTAGAATATTATGAATGCTGGCCACAGCAGCAACAACAACAACAACAAAGTTTTTCCCAAAGGTTTTTTTTCCTACACAAATTCTAATATTTTCTCTTAATAAACAAATAATAAAACCAGCTATTATATTTGCATCAAGGCACATGATATATTGTGTGTTATATAATTTATTAAATAAAAGAGTATTTTGTTCTTTTAATATATGAGGCAAGAGTGGTTACTACTGCCTGCGGTCGTACGCCAAGCACGGAATACGCCTTAAACCCATTCATCACCGGATCAAAAGGGAGTATAGGAAAGATTTTCTGCCGTATTGAATAAATCTGACACCTCAAGTTACGATTTACTGTAATTCTATTCGAGAAGTTGGTGGGCTGGAGACTCCACTCATTGAAAGCGGTTGGGGTGGTCTTCGCAACCCACACTCTTGGACTTAAAAAACAAATCTGGAAAGATTTTTTTTTTAAATTGACGATTAGTATAAATATAGTAGGACTCTGCTGGAAAAGACGGTTTCGAAAATACAAATAATTTCTTGTGATCAACAGTGATAACATTTTATTATATTATTAGTGCTATTTTGTGGGTATTGATAATATAAACCAAAATTGACAGATTCATATCCCATTACTTGACGCATGAACACGTGAAAGTGAAACCGGTAAATTTTTCTATCTCTCAGTTAAGATTCTTCCCATGAAAATCGAACTTTTGGAACTATCTATTAAATTAACCGTAAGATGACGTGTTTCTATGTATTTTGAACATATTTAAGAACAATAAATCATACTACTTAAGGAGTACGTATCTGAAAATGTCAAAGTACCTTCTATGCATAGGCAACATATAGCTCATCTATGGTGAAAGTGTAGGTGATAGCTAACAGAAGTTTCTTTATTGAAATCATTGACTTAAATTCACTAATGTCAAGCTATTAGGAAACAATTATTTTCAATAAAACTGTTATCAAACGCTTCTAGTAATACTTCCAGCCAATGTCTGCAGTAAAGAACTTTCGGTTAGCTGTCACTCACCTACGCTCTCATCGTAGATTAGTTATACTTAAATATCTAAATGAATGTTGTCTAAGTGCATATAACCTGAACGGTTAGTAGAGCACAGGCCTCAATACTGAAAAAGACTGTCTTTTGTTTGAAATATTGACTAATCTACACCTACACGTTACCAAACATTCTACCAGTCGCGTACCCGTTTAGAACTCCTCGTATCGCTCGAACCTAAGGCATCACAGTTTAAGAAACACTGTTACATGTGATTTAGATGTGTCTGCTTTTTATATGCGAATTTGTTAATAAGGTCTGAGCGTTTAAGGTGGAATGGAAAGGAACGCGATGAAGGCCAGTTTTTTTTTCAGTTTTCATAGGAATACTTTTATTTTGCAACATAACTAAAATATTTCTCTAGTATAAATATAAAGTTTAATTTTATTCACATGGTGATGTCAACATTTCTTGAATATCTGTCGTGAACATAGCGGCATTATATGATAAACTTTTTAAATGAAGATAAAAAAAACTGTCATTAAATTCCAGGACACCCTTGAAAAATACTCAGCTGTTGGTGTCACCTTGTGGAGAAAATTAAACTCTATGTGCGTAGCCTACTAAAGAAATATTTGATCTTTTTTGGCCGAAATAATTTTTTCGCAATAAAAAAACTGCAAAAATACAACCCTTAACTCGCCCTACCTACACTCCCACCTTAATATTATTTATGTATACCACGTATTCTTACCTATCAGGGATATCTGCATTTAATTACAGTGGCATTATTAGAATAAATGTTCCTGCATTTACATAGAGGAAGAGTAGAAAACCATTGATTAAAATACCACCCTCAGTATACACATTCTGGGTTTGAACTCTGATTTGACCCGTCGATGACAATCCAGAGTCCATACTAGAAGAGCTCAACATTTAACTCGTGCACCCACCAATGCGGGTATTTAATACTAAATTCATTAATTCAACTTTTTTAAAATAAAAAAAGTAGATAAACACATTTTATTTATGTATAAAACAAGTTACGACATAATTCCCAACACATGCTCTTTGTCACACTCTTTTAAGAATTAAAAGAAAATACCACCTCCATAACTTACTTAGGTAAGAAGTTACATCTGTTAAGTGATATGATGATATATTACGTAATAAGAAAAATCTCGACCTAAGGAACATGTTTTAAGAATGTATGAAAATCTTTACAAATCCACCTGTACGTCTATTTAGAGAAGAACAAAAAGAAGTCGTAACTTGAGCTTTAAAGTGACCATCGAACTTAGAAGTCACGGTGGAGTCATCATTGTGCGACGCGGGGATGAGAAAGGGTTAGAGTTGGGGGGAAGGAGGGAAGGGGGATGATGAAATACAGAAGCTGCATCATTACTTATCTAACACGGATCTAACTGTGCGGCCGGTGTGTGAAAGCTGGGGGGAGACCTCCTAGGAAGATTTTACTAGTTGTCGCTAGCGTCCGTCACTGGCCCCCGATACGTGATACTCGCAGCTGGAGGAAGGGGGGAGGAATGCTCCCATGTACAAACAGTTTACATCAACTCAAGGGAAATAATCACACCTGCATGTTGGTGGCCGAGTGGTCCAAATAATGAGGTTAGTACCGTACTTTATTCTCACCAATAGCGCGGAGGTCGCTGGTTTCCAATCACTGTCGGGTTGATAGAAGGTGAGTTTCTTTTCTCCTCAAGTTTGTGCCTCTCACTGGGGTTTTAACGTTATCTCTCCTCCCTATTGCGGGTGCATTTTCTATAAGTTACTCTTACTAACAATATCCAATGGGTCATCCCCATGTTGAATGAAATATATTTTACGGCTATAAGCATATTGACTAATTTGGTAGTGATGAGAAAAGTTGAATTTAAAGGAAGTGTAATCTCATTTGCATGTATAGAGAGTGGGAAACTATTTAGGAAAACCCACCCTCAGTACACCAGGCCAGGAGTTGAGTCCCAATCTCCCGGTCATCGACCGTACGGTCTATTGTGAGAGTGACCTTGCGGCCAACAAAACGGGTCATACTATCATTAACTATAAAATAACACTAATAAAAAGAGAAAATGTTATACATTTTGACAATAATATGTTTGTATTCTCTAAGAGAGCCTTCCTTGAACACTAGAAACTTTCATGGGATAGATTTCTTGATATTCGTGCATGTAATTTCCTGGTTAATCGTTCGTGCTACCGTAATTTTGATTTAGAACGTAGCCCCTTCTTCACCTGAAAACCCAAGACGGGGTGGAAAGGGGTAGAAAGGAGGAAAGAGGAAGGGGGCGAAAAAAAAAATTAATCTCGTCGAGTGTAAAAGGATTATAAGCAAGTCTAGAGAAAGAGCATCTTCTAGGGTCCACGATGAATAATGACTACTACATGATACATCTGTGTTAGTTTTATATGCCAGCAGGCCAGGCCTATCTTGCGGGCCCAAGATAGATTATACTGGGAAGAGGTTCCGGGGGCCCGTTTTAACACCCACGCGAGACTGACTGAACCATAGGCGTGATAAACTGCCTTAAGTTCTTAGTCAAAATATAGAGAAGAGAGCGTGTAAATTAAGATTAGCATCACCCCCTCCCCCTTTTACTTTCACGATCTGTATGAAAATTTATCGCTCATGATTCAGGCAGTGTTTTACCTCAGAAACAGTCTTCTAGAGGATTTGTTTAATTAATTGTTATTTTTTTTAATACGTCCAATCGAACAAAATGTATGTACAGTAAGCTTCAAATTGATTAAATACATTGTGTTCTTAGACTACTTAGATAAATCTGTGGACCACATTATAATTCGGACCAAAGCGTCTCTGAAGCTATTTTTGATGTTAACGAAGGTGCTTACTTGGGGAAGTTTGGTGTGGTTCTATAAAGTGGGTTGCATACAGACTTAACGCACCTAAGCACAAGTATACTTATACATCATTGCACGAAATATAGATAAAGGGAAGAAAATGTGTAGTTCACCTGGCCTCTTGTTTATAAAGTGGTAGTAATTTCCCTTTTCCTCTGACGAATATACACACTCACTCTATTGTTTGTCTTTGTAAAGCTTTGACTAGCATTTCAAAATTATTTTTCTCTTGTTCCCCATTCTATATAGACATATGCGTCTACATCCTATCAGAAATATTCCTAAAAGCAATTTTTGTGAATACAATAAATAACCTGCGTTGTAGGACTTGTAGACAATTTAAAAAAACATTCAATATAAAAAAGTGTTACATAGTAATATTATTTTAGAATTATTTAAGAATATTTTGTATCAATACTATATCTATAAATCTCACCTAATAAAGCGCAGATAATTAAAATGAGTAGCCCTATCTTGTCTTGCCTTACTTCACAGGAAAACAACTTCTTTAAGGTGAACTATTAGGAGACGTGATAAAAGCTGATTATTTTTGCAGTATTTATATAAACACCTTTTTGGAGATGAAATAAATCAAATATGGCTCCAGTAAAAACACAGTTTAATTTTCTTCGTTTGGGGATATCAACAGTTTTTAAATAGCTTTCATGAGCATAAGTGTATTAGATGAGAAACATTTTAAAAGAAGAGAGAAAGTTGTCATAAAAATTTCAGCACACATTTGACTGACAGATGTACAAGAACTCTTAGTCACCATGTGAAGAAAATTAAACTCTATGTTTCTACTGAAGTAATGTTTTATTTATGTTGGCTAAAAATTGTTTTGATAAAAAAAAAACCCTACCTTTTCTCACGTCCCCTACAATACCACCTTGACCATGTGACCTGCGAGCTCCTAAACACTTGCTCGATCCAAGCCATGGTTAACACATGTTTAAACTGTCCTACACATGGTGCTGGTGATTCATTTGTGAACCTAATTCACCCTCAAGTGGCCGGAAAACAGTTTTTGGTTGTGGGTGGGGAGTGTGAAGAGAAACAAAAGCAGACTTTATTTCTCCTACAGGAACCCTGAAGGCTCCCCAGGAGACAATCTCCAAGCATCATGGTAGACAGGCGGCGAGGAGGATCGTTGGGACTTTATAATCCCTTCTTTGAGGAAGTGGAGAGTATTTGAGTCTAGACTTGTATTAGACTGAAGTACTGACGTGGGTGGAAGGGGGTAAGAGGGAGGGATCACCTTGTCCCCTCAGGGTGGATCCCACATGGTAGATTGTATTAATATTACGGTAGAACAATGGGATTACTTCTTCAGAGAAAAAATAAAGTTAATGTCAAAAGAAGGATTCTAGTTTGGAAGAAACTTTTAGTAAATGCAAATATATATATTTTTTGAGGCCAACACCAGTAACATTTAACTTTTTTTTTAAACTTTAGCCCATTACATTAATTGCGCTAGTGGGTTAAGGATAAGGATGGTAAAATTTTAGATGAAATATACCCACATTTTCATCTAGGGAGAAGGGGAAATTATTTAGAAAAATAAAACACCTTCAGTAAACGACGAGAATTCGAACCCCAATCTTCTAGTACAATACGAAGGTGACGTATGCAATGGACTTAATTGCTGGTGACTGTAAGGTAGGGTGATTGAATGTCGGCTTGTAAAGAACAAAGGACATTATTTTTCCTAAATAGTTTTCCACTTTCCCTCGCCGCAATATGAGGATGTATTTTCTATATACCTCCCTCAATCGTATCTAATGGACGTAATTAAAATGCGTACAACCTAAGCGAGTAGTAAGATGCAAAAGGGGGTTTAGGGATAAGGTAAAATATTAATTCTGTATCATAAAAGACGCCCCAGCCTTCTCATTGTTACTCCATGATTTCTGCCAAACTAACGAGGGTTAAACCAGCCCCTACAATTAGTGACACAGTGAAAACTAAAAATAAAAAAATGGAAAAAATAGGGACCTCCCGCTAGTTAGCGACCAGCCAAAACCCCTTGCGCCCACTTAGAATCTACCTCTCCATCCCTTAAAAAAAAATTAGTTGAAAAAGTCACTTCTAGCTTGTCCAAGACAACTAAAGTGTTTTATCTGGTTTCATCTGTTGAGACCCTCGTTATGGTGATACTATAGCCCCACCCCTACCCCTTATTTCGAAAAAAACCCAACTAAAACAAAATAATGGCTGGAAGTCTGATTTATCTATTGCTGGTTTCTAAATTAGGTTTTCAGAGTGCGTGGGCTGTCTGTTCTTAATTTACTCCTTTATGAAAACAAGGCGTGTTTGTTAGTGAGACGATCGAACTTTATACTTCATTGATTTTATATAATTAATCAAAACTAGGATTAATAAAAGAAAGAAAAAACGTTGAAACTAAAAACAAAGATAAGACTTTTGATTTTATTTAAATTTCAGGCCTGTTTATTTTTGGGAAGATTATATTCTACAAACTGAGTGGGCTATTACTTTGATGTCTGAGATATCAAAGTAAAAACACTTTTCTTTTACTGCATCTCACTGTCCGTTTGGATTTTACATGTGTTTATAGAAATTGTCTTATTTGAACGTTAAAGTGTTATTAGATCTACTTTCAAGTATTTTATCATTAAGTTATCAGACTGGCCGAAGAATTCATTATCTGTGAAATTGAGGTTTCTCCTTTAGCAGTGATTAATTAATGACAGAAGATGGGTGTTGTGTCTGCTCTAGATGTAATTTATAGGTCATGTGATGATATATTCAATCTATTCAGAAAGTGCACGTAAAATCCCAAAAATAAAATCATGTATTAATAAGTTAAGTCATGTGATATGTAGCTGTCACTTTTGATGGATATTATTAATATCAAAAAAATAACATAAACGTAATAGTAAAAGATCATCAAATATGACCACAAAAAAGTTTACAATTTATAAAATAAACTTTTAATGAATATTGAACCTTGCTAACTATACTAGCATGCTAGAAATAAGGTAGAATTCTGACGAAATGTACCCACATCGTTGGAGAAAGAGTGGAAAAGATCATTCAGGACTATCCTCTCTCATTGGACTAAGCCAGGATTCGAACCTTGACCTACCTAAGCCAGACAAATTGAACCAGATATTTTGCCCACGTGTCCATTGGTGTGAACTCTTGGATTGTGAATGCATCCTACTGGGGCGTTCATACGCGTTGTAAATGTCTTGACTCTCTGTTAATGGTGTCCTGGAATTTAATAACTATTTCTTATCTCTATTTAAAATGTTTGTCACCTAATACCACTATGCTAATTAAAGGTATTCAACATGGAAAGAAAATTAAACTCTTATGTTTCTAATGGAGCAATATTTTATTTATTTGTGCAAAAAAACGAGTTTTGCTAAAGATAACCTGCAAAAACACCCTTCTTTTCTCGCATTCTCTAAACCATATCCACACCCTAAGAAGTAGTTTGTGAGCTCAAAATATGGTTCATGTTGAAATGGGTACGAAAGGTATCAACATATTTATTTATTAGTATTTATTATTTAAATAAAAATAATGAGAAAAGGTTAAATTTGCTCGTTTTTGATTAGGTTTCATGGGAAATATCGTATTTCTGAGATTAAAGTAAATATAACATAAAATAAAGTACATATAATTAGAATTCCTCATAAAAATTAAAATATTTACTAGACAGGAAAATGTAAGATAATATTGATGACTGCTCAGTGGTTTTGGAGCTTCATAGCTGTCATTCTCATGAGAAGTAACGCATTGTGATTACATTTCCCCTAGGTGGGTGGTAATATTAGCTCCACCGCACTGTAAAGTAGTATTGTGTTTCTATAGTTGGCGAAAAAAAAAAGCACAAGTAATAAAAGTTTATTAGTTTTGTTTCGTATGCGTAATGCCTAATACAGAATATCTAGAAATAGCTACGCTAGTCATATGGGGGTCTAAATATGGTAATTGGTTGTTAAAAATGAGAGTGAATTATTTTCTTTAAATAAAAATAGACTTATGAGCTGGTTTCTAACCGTTACTCTTTCAAGCACTACACCTGTTGCAGTGAGATTTCACATGAACATAATTTTGAGCGTTCAGTTTAACAAATACGCTATTTAAAATGTGTACCTGCCATTTTGGTTTCAATATGATTGCTACAAAACTTAGCTTTCTGATCATTTCCGTATCTTCTGCATCCCAGATTTTACATTGGATCAACTTTGAAAGGTTCTACATAAAGATACATAGAATATTATTAAACAAATAAAATAAAACATATTTTTTCCCCTCAGTAAAATACTCTTAAATTTAGGTTTGGTATTTAATTCCAAATTATTTCTTTTCGAGGGTACCTCATGAAAACCCTAGATACAAAGCTTTAGTCAAATTAGGTTCGAAGGGTCATGAAACGATGACTTTTACCAAAACACCAAGTTCAATATTTTTGGCGATCACAATATTTATTTCTCCTAGAGGTCAAAAGAAATTAAAAACATCATCATTCAATCCATCAGGATGTGAGGTAAGAGCATCTTTTATAACACCTATGGTTATATTACTATTGTACATTTGTATTTAGGCCCTTGTTCCTTCTAAAGGCCGTGGTCCAGATAGGTGACGGCAACAGATCACCACGGGCTTTTGAGGTACTTGTCTAGCAGCCGGCAGATAGCAAGAAGTGCCGTACATCGGGCCTGAAGAAGGGGTCGCTCTTATTCCCTCACGATGAAAGATTCTTCCACAGAGTGATGGATGTCATTGAACATCTCTACGAGGTCCTGTACAGATTAGGTGGAGACCAGAAGCTCTCTTCCACAAGAGGTCCATGGAGGAACGAGGATGAGAACTGGCTCTTCTGGCGCGTGCGACTCGTGACGTGTTCTAGTCCGTCCAATTATCAACTGAGGGGTACAGTGAATAGAGGGGGGAAATCACATTACAAACATTTCCCCAGGACATCAACTTTATTATATCTCAAACCCTATAAGGACCCCAGAAAATACATTTTGAAATTAATTTAAATATGAAAAAGGGATCTCTTAACCATAATCTAAAGTGCATTAAAAAGGTATCATGATTGTCTAACAGATGGCAGCACTAATTCAATTTTAGTTTAAATTGGACTTTTCCCTTTTTATCCTTTACCCTTCAAATGACATATTTAAAAAAAACATTTTTTTTCTTCAATAATAAATGTTGCTGTGAAGAATAACCCTAAGCACGGGATTCATCCTGAAGCGACCAGTGGAAAAGGATTGGCGCACTAAGCCAGGGTTTTATTTCTGTGTCAAAGTTTAATTTTCCAACTAATTAAAAATAATAATGGCTAAAATTGCACTATATTATTAATGTATTTTGAATTAAATTTATATAATTTATTGTATATATGTAGATTATGGAATATGTATAACGTTTTGCATTATGCACCAACAACTTTGGGGGTACAAAGTTGAAAAGAAGTTATATTTGGGGGTTCACAAACAAAAAAGGTTGAATACCACTGGTTTAAGGCATCATTCTCACAATAGACTAGATGACCGATGACTGGGAGATCGGGGCTCCAATCCTGATTAATACGGGTTTTCCTGGGTGGTTTTCCACTCTCCTTCCACGCAAATATGGGTACACTTCCTCTGAATTTCACCTTACTCACTCTAAACGCATGAGCGTAGTTAGTATAAATGTGTATAGCCTGAACAGGTTGTAAGAGGCAGGGCAAGGAAAAAAAGAAGCAGCAGCGAACGTGTTAAGCTCCTACGCCTAAATTTCCCTTTCAATCCAACATCAATGTCTCCCGCATCGGTAAGCACGCAGACTAAACGTCAAACTCATTTGACGTCAGTCCACAATCAAGCCATACCAAACGAGTTTCTGCGGTCTGTTAGTGAAGATAGTGCCAATTTCTGTAGATATAGGGTGTCATGTAATCAGCACAATAAGCCCTCCGACCATTAGTCTCAGTTTTCTAGACCAGACCTGATATGTGTTCATGCAGTGGCTTCTCATTTGTCCACATGAGGCTTAGTTGACCCCGTTCCAGATCCACTGCTTCACAGAAAAATCTGGAAACGCTGGCGATCAAACCTGGGATCTTTGGCAGGATCTATAGACAGGAACTATGACCACTAAACTATAGAGGTGGTTGGTTTCAAAGTAGTAATCTACACAAACGCAAGCCCACTTACTCTGAATTTCACTCTATTTAAATGAGGATAGCCCTAACATTTGGTAAAACGCGTTTCAGAAAAATATAACAGTTATGCACTTGAGGATTCATTTGAACTTTGAACCAAAGAATCTCTTTATAAGCTAATCCATGGAAAGACCAGCTTACGCAAGTCAGAAGGCCAAGACTTCTTGACTTGCCTCCTCTCATCTTCCTTTGCTCCTTAACCTCTTCATTTATAAGGAAGAAAGACAAAAAAAAAGAGAGTAGGAAGTGCGGAAAGTGAGAGCCTTGGGGGAATAAATTTAGAATAATACTTTTCAGCATGCATGACAGAAAAGAAGCTTCACTTTATTCCACCTTAGCATCATCATCTTTCACCACTCTTTTTTTCCCCCTCCTAGCAACCCCCTTTTTTTTCTTCTCCTCCCACCCTCTTTTACTTATTCCATCCCAAATTCTACTTTCCATGGTACACTTTGCAACCCCCATAAGGAATAGCTGATGAAGTATTCACTGGCTGCTGAGAAAGAAAGTGTGTATGAAACTTAATAAAATAAGAAGTAAAGTAGTAAGTTCGAAACTGTGTAATATAAATTTAATGCTCATACATGTTTCACATTCTCAAGAGCATGGACATTTCTCACAATTTCCCATCCAATGGAAATAAATATATTAATAATAAAGGGATAGCCTTGTCTATTAGAGCCATTATCCTTCTTCGATGAGAAATATCCTTGCATTGCTGTATTTCTTATATTATTATTATTAGCACCGCGTCTTACTAACCGTTCGGGCTATACGCACTTAAGCTCATGTGTGAGATGAAATGGAGGACCTGCAGTTTAACGTGGGATCCGAACCACGGTGGAGGCCTTGGTATTCCCCACATTCACAAGATGTCTTGTCAGAGGTGAAGGAAGGGTTTGGTAATCAGATAAATCTGTGCCGGGACCGAGGATATTTCTTATAAGAATGACAGTTCCGAAATTTAAAAACCACTAAAATAAACCTAAATGATGGAGGTTCTGTTTAAAATTTGTTTAAAAAAGTACTTGTTTGTTTGAAGGAGAATAACTCATGTTTCCAACAATTATCTTCAAGAGTTGCGAGATATGGCGTGAAACGTTTAAAATTAATTAATCTCATTTTTTCATATTTTTTAAAAATTATAAAATCTAAAATGAAATGTTTTTAATACCAAAGAGAGATTTTTATATGCTTCACTTAAATTTTAGTATGAACAATTTTTTTTTATAAATTACATGCCATTTATTAAATTTAATCTAAATGAACGTTTGCAAAGTGTATTAGATCTACAGAAGAAAATTTGATCTAAGGCCCATGCTTTTACTATTTTTGCTATAAAAAACACTCTTTGAAAACCAATTTTTTTATTAAGATACGTTTAGTTTATTTTCTACATACAGTAATCTCAACAGCTCAGTTTGTTGGCCTTTGATAAGAAACATTTTAAATCAAGAATAAAAGGTCGAGTAAAATTCTATATTCATGGGGAAAATTTAAAGACGGTTGGGATAACTAGGTTTGGAAAAGTAAATTAAAATCACAGAAGCAACATTTTGTTTATTTTTGGCAAAAAAAATGTTTTGTTATAAAAACTGCAAAAATTATTACCTTTTATCGCGTTCCCTTCACCCCCACCTTAACTTGTGTCTTTTTTCACACTAGCTTAGGAAAGATGAAACAACCAAACATGTCTTTTGATATTGCGTCTCCTTTCAAAATTCACAGCCTGCTTGTAGCAAGTGTTTTTGTTGCCATAGCAACTAAATCATACGATAGAGGTGAGATAAGGGTGCGGGGGAGGGGGATACAAGGTTTGGAGGGGAGGGCAAACAACTCGCGATGAAGATGAAGGGATGGAGAAATGAAGTTCTAGGACAGCAACCAGAGATATCCAAGATGTAGTGAAGTACCAACCCCCTTTTCGAGACCACCCCCTCTATCTCTCTTCTTTCAGAGGGAACCAAGAGGTCAATATTGGACCTTTATTCTGCCACGGGGCATAGCTACAGGATGGTCTATAAAATATAGCTGCAATGAACAGTGTCCCTCCAAAAAAGTACAATATAATTAATGAAAATATATAAAAATATGTATTTACTTTTTAAGATATGGTTCATTGATTTTCCACAGAATCAGTTACTATTTTATTTATACTCACTTCGGTGGTCATGTTTTTTTAAGGCGTGGCTCTTGAAATAGGCTTGGTTTATTAAAATCAGAAGATCAAGTCTCAAATCTTGTTCAGGTGTACTGAAAGTGGAAATTTATTCTATATTGTTTTCCACTCTCGTTGCACGCAAATGCGTATACATTTGCACTAGATATCATCACTAGCTCTTTAGTGAGAATATGCGAAAATTCTTAACGAATAAATAGATGCAGTGCTCAAAACATATTAATATGTAACTACACTAATATATAAATTTTATGCATTAGTGTAGTTATGTTGAAAGAAATACATGAGTTTCCGTTATAAAACAAATGATGTTTTGATCTGCTGTTCAATAAAGTCAATAAACTCCACGTGAAAAATTACGTAGATAGAAACTAAAAAAAATTGCGTTGACAAATATTAAAAATTAAAAATAACATAACAATTGAAAGCTATATTGTCAGATAAAGTTAGTAAAAGATGTAACGATAAGCAATTTAAATCCCATTTTTAAAAAATAATTAAAAGGCAAAGTCTTAGATTAAACACGTAGCACAATAAAAGTCATAATGAATCAATCAGCATGTAAACTTTAAAAATTAATTTAAATATCAACATTAATTTTTTCCAGTTTTGTCGAAAAAGGTTATTGCCATTTATAAAATATTACGTTCCTCTTTTACTCAGAATTTATAGAAATATGTAGAATATCTTTCTTTTTTTAAGAACCCCCCCCCCTTCCCCTCCACTAAACAGGCCTACTCCTTCTATTGTTTTCTTCTGACTTCATTTTTAAAAACTAATATAAAAGAGTTAAAGGTTTGAAAAAGAAGAGTTTGTGATTACAATAAAAAGTCTAAGTTCTTTTTTACCCGCAGAACGTGAGTAAGATTGGGTAAAAGAGGGGATGAGATAAAATTGTGAATGGCTGAGCGGGTAAGGGGGGCTGGGGCAATCTAAAATGATAACAGAATTGGTACAGCAACGATGACGACATTCGGTAAGAACTGGTCGAGGGGTCATGGGAGGAAGGGAAGTTGACTAGACATTGGAAACGGAATATTTTCAAACTTCCCCCTCCACTTTTTTTTTTTAAGAAACTACGATGTCTTCGTTTTCATACTTTGCAATATTCAAATCATACCAGATGAATCTTTTCGGGAGGTTTTTTTTTTTAACTTCTTTTTATTTTCAATCCCTTAGCGCCTCCTCCCACTCTTATCTTTCTACTTTCAACATAAAATGTTAAAATATTCAATTCGTTTCGAGAGAATGTTTGGCTGTATGTGTGCTTGGGGGAGGGGGGTTGATGGGGTAAGTAGGGGGGGGGGGAAGGGCATGCAACGTTGATATTAGCTAGTTTTCTTACTTTATTTTGGAAGAAATAGAGAAGGTAAAATAAACTCTTCTTTCTTTATGAAGGATCTGCTTTGCAAGAATATTCTTACAAGCTGAATCGTATCGATGGAAATGGAGGAAGAGATTGAAATCAATATAGCCACAATAGCTCTTTATCTTACACTTCTAGGACCATGTTTTTTGGTAGATAATCTTAGTGCCGTTGAAATTATTTGAGCTACAGATAAAATAAATGATACGACACAGTTTACATACTTTCTCAAGACGTATATTGTAGTTTGTGACAAAAATGTTTAAAAATTAGTCATCCATCCTTGTAATTTTGTTTATAGGGAATAGAACACACAGTCGTATTTATGATGTCAAACACTTCCTTCAGATATCTATACATTTTGAACCAAAACGTCGGAGACATTTTCAGAAAATTTCCGAGTGTCAAAAAAAGAGTCCCTAATAAACTACTCCTATACGCATTTCTAAAATATATCTAATTTTATTTGTCATGCCAAAAACTCTTTAAGATATCCTTTCAAACAAAATTATTAGAGCCATTTCTGAAAAAAAAATATTTTAAAAAATTAGTAATTGGTAAATTTTCTGAAATTCACTGTTATTTTTACTGTCAAACACTTCTTAGAAATATATTTAAAACATAATCATTATACAAATTTTCAAAACTACTCGAATTTTCAAGAAGCAATCATCACTATTACCTTGAGTGCTTGAATAAAAATAATAATATGCCCTTAAATATAACCATATAGTACGAAATATATACTCAACAAAATTTAATAACTCGTTATGGCTCTAGCTCCAGACAGACAAACAGACAGACGTGGGTACAATCATAATTGTTAGATCCACATTTTGGGTTCAGGGGCTCATAAAACTCATATTCTCGAGATAGAAAATTTAAATTAATAAAAGAATGAGCCCGTATAAACATTTTAATATACCTGGGGACCAACTGGAACTGAACCAGGATATCACATATCTGGAATCTACCAATTTTATCATAGCACTTAGCAATGTGTAATGTTTCAATTTTATATTCAAACACACACTGATGCAGTTTCTTAAAATTCAACCCTTTCATACTATTTGGTTAGTATAGTGATTAATAGAAACTGTAAAGTAAAGGAACTAATTAGTTTCGCTATCCCGTTTCTTTACGCTTTCATCCACATTAGTGTAGGAGTTAGTACACCTAGCTACAAATCTAGGGGTCCGGGGTTCGTTTCTCAGATGATACCTTGGATATTTTTCTTTTAAAGGCAATTATAACAACTGTCGCCAGAGGTTGGTAAATTAGGCTTAAGTTATGTTTAAGACCTCCCACTGGTCCACACCTCCATATTCACTATCATCACTTTATCTCGTTGTGGGTCCGACATCTACTGTAGCCCCATGGCTTCTTTGGTGGTGACTGACATCTTACAGCTGACAGCTGACAATCAACATTTAGGTATACACCTAAATTTTGACCACCAGAAGTGACAACTGCTAAACACATGTTTTTTGCAGATCATATGGTTCGGCGTAGGAATACATAATTTGGTGTGGTAACTTTTCAAAGCCGTCCGCTGTGATATGTCAGTCAGCACCAAAGAAGCTATGGGGCTAGTGTAGACAACTTCCATAGGTGCACCCTGGGCAATGTTTTGTGCCACCAGAGAGGCTAATATTCTACATACAGGCCAGTGAACTTGATGTCATGTCCCTCCCGGTCAATATTGCCATACGCTTAAAAAAACCTACCCTTTCGGATCATACGCATACATATTCATTAAGGTAATGGCGTACTGCAGGATAATATAAAGGATAAGATGGACAGTTTGGGTGACTAATGAATTAATTCTAAGAATATTTAATTTAAAGAGAATCATTCCGCAGGTGATTCTAAAAAGAAGTATGGCTCATATTATGTGAATTGATGGTTTGTTGAGTGACGTCATAAAGGTCATGGTGGAAAGGTACAAGGAAGATAGCTAAATTAAATTATATCGCCATGTCTTACTACCCGTTTAGGTTATACGATTAAATACTAAATACGCTATTGGGTTAGGAATCGGTAAGGTTGAATTTAGAGCAAGTGACCCCAAATGTGTGTGGAAAGAGAGTTGAAAACCATTTAGGAAAAACCACCACCACTTCACTTGGCCGAGATTTGAACCTCAGTCTCCCCATCCTTGTCAGTTTAGCTTAGCACGAAAATATCGCGTTAGCTAACTACGCCACCGAGGCGGGTAGGAAGATAGATGATTTATTGTCTTAAACATGGGAAAGTGAAGAAGTTTTGAGGTCATAATAAAGGAAGCTGCCAATTAGACAGGCTGGTTGATTCATTTTGGATAAGGCGATGGATCTGTCCAAAGGTAGAATATAACATAAATAAATGCTGTAGGAATGGGGAAAACAGGTGGAGAATAAAAGGGCATTTGTGAATAAAGAGAGTGGGGAATAAATTAGGAAAAATCACTCTAAGTATACATGACCAGGATTCGAACTCTAATCTCCTCTTGGTAGGCAGTCTAGTCAATTACGAGTGTGATGTCAGAGGGCTTTAAAAACTCGACTACCGAAGCTGGTCAGAAATTTAATGATTCGCTCAAAAAACTTTGGGAAAATGTGGACAAAAGTTAGCCAACATAAAAATGACAAAAAAAATGACTCCATTATTTGAGTCTGTACCACTGAGCTATGTAAACAATCCCCGGCCCTGCGAAAACATGGGGCACAAAGCGAGTTGATGAATGAGTGTCCAGGGGACGAGGCCTTACCGGTTGAGGCACGGAGGTCAAACAGGTGTTGCCCATAATCCCGCCAAGAATCTCAACAATTTAACACCTTCCCTGTCCACTACAGCAGCACATTGCTTTGGCCCTGGCTACCTTTTCACTAAAGAGGCGTGTTTCGGGATACCCACAGTGCAGCAATGGAGTACCTCCTTGTGATAAAGACAAGCGGTGTCTCGTGGGCGAAAAAGCTGGGACGTTGAGCCTTAGACTACAATCAGCTGTGAAAGTATTGAAAATATGTACATTAATACTTTGATAGCCAGCACTTTTCTTTTTCTTTTAAAAAAAGTATAGAACCTGAGAAAAAAAAAATGTCTACGGCTCTTTGAGGTTGTCTATCCGAAAGAGGTAGTCTTACGAATTCTGTATGTCCTCACGTATGTTTGTCCATCCTTACGTTTATCTCTGGGGCACAGACAGGGCTTCAAACGAAACAGTTGGACGGATGTTGTTCATACTTGATATTTAGTAATGCTGTTATGGCCATACCTCTGGGATTATATTGTTAATTAGCAACGTATCTTACGACCCGTTCGGGCTATACGCCCACACCTCGGGGAGTTTTACTAATTGTAATGCTAGGCTTCAAATGGAGAGTTATTTACTAAGACTAATTTGAAATTTGTCTAAAAATTCCTTTAAACATTTTGCTTAAAATTGATGGATAGTGAGTATTTTTATATGAAAAATAAGTGTGTTTGATGGGGAAATTTGTTCTAAGTGTGGCTTAGTGCAATTTATTTTAGCAATTTTTCATACATATAATTATACAAATATTGGTGATTTTTTAGGAAAACATATTACACAGTATTTTTAATAAAATGGTCCATGGGGGCTGACCACAAACTACGTAAGCATATCGAAGGTGAGAGGGGGTATTGCTTGGAGTGACAAAGGGTGACGAGCGGGGGAAGGGGTATTCAGGTAATGTGTAAAGTCACATTACAACTAAACATATCGGGCAGCATTCTGTGTTAATAAACCTGACTTCACGCACGTGTAAACAAACAACGATCGAGTCATCGACTCAGATCGTCGATATGGTTTCAATAAAAGTTTTATATAGGTTCTACAATTAAAAATACTATTTAAATAGTGGGTGGGGGCTAAGTTATTTTATGACGTAATATTAGAAGATAAGCTCATAACTTTGTGACTATGTGTGACAAAGAAGGGAGGGGGTAAACAATCCTAAATTAACAAGACGTAGTTTATGAACAGCCCCTTGCAATCAATAAAATGTTGTCGTCTGATAAAAATTTAAAAATAATTGTAAAAGTCAAAGCAATTGTAATTATAGAAGTAATAGTTTAAACTTAGGAAAATGCCACAAATTACCCTTCTTCTTCCTTCATTACTTTATGTTTGAATTTTCTAAGAGTTCGTTTCTGCCAGAATCCTTCTATGGCTCCTTCTATAAAAGACGTTGCCTACATGTGACGTCATGGCAAATCCAGATAGAATTTGCCATGTTCAAGTACTTACGTTTTATCTGGCTAGTTTGAATGATATAATATTTAAGCAAAAACCATACATCTATAATATAAAACCCATATCGTGCCCGTCTGTTTATTCTTCTAGAGGGTTTATTTCATACTTCTGTGAAATATAAGGTTAAAATTCGTCATGGACCCTCCTGGTAGGTAATCCGAGAATGATGTGAAATATTCTAACCCTGAAAAATTCAAAAAGGGGCCAAATATGTGGCCCCGAAAAGTTCCCTTACCTTATAGGCCAAAAAATTAAATATGTCCCATTGCGCTGAAATTAGATTCCTAGGAGTTTAGCCCTTCTTAACACAACCTTGTTGTAGTTTTTTTTTTTAAGAAATTTTATATCTGTAGGTTTTCATGGCCGATAAACAAGATCCCATGATTGGTTTTTCAAAATTCGACTCAACTGACTCCCAATTGGTATTAAAATGGAAAATGGGGAAGGTATATTGGTTAACTAGGAAAACTAAATTTGTCAGGAATACAAGTAAAAAAAATAGTTTTAAATATTTTATCTTTATAATTGGGGGAGGGGGATTCCAAATGGGCAAAATTCAAAGAATAAACTACTTATCAGTGTAATAGAAGATTGAAATTTGCAGGGCAGGGGTAAGGAATACCCCAAACCATAATGAAGGTTTCAACATTCTTAAATTTAAATATTAAGGAACATAAAATAGAAAGAGGTTCCTGTAAATGTTGTCAAAACTATTTTTTATAGTTAGTGTGAAATCGATATATTTTATTAAATATAAAGTGTCCACTCCATATAACCAGAATAAATTGAACATTTAAAATTTAATAATAATACGTAGCACCTCGTCTTACTACCCGTTCGGTTATACGCTATTTAAAATAGGAGTACGGGGATTTGTAGGAGCCAGAAATTTCCACGACTAAAATTATCAACCATTTATCAATAGTATATAATAAAATGAAATCTGGTGAGATGGTAGAGGGAGACCACACCAAAAATCCAACATTTTTAAAAACTTGGATCTACAAAATAGGAGGGTGGGTGTGTAGGTAGTGAAATGGAAAATGGGAAAAAATGTCCAAAAATAAATAAAATCTTTTTATATGGTATAGAATAGAAATTTTGCAGACATCTAAGTAGAAACACATGAAAGTTTTTTTTAACCTTAAAATTAAGATCTGAATTGAAGGAACATTAAGAATTTCAAAAACGAATGTAAAAAAAATGTTTCTTAGTATGACAGAAAATTTAAATACCTGCAAGCCATTAGGATGATCACCCCAAATAAACAAAAATCAAAAAATACTGAAAATTTTAAATTCCTAAATTGATTTCAAAAAATTGGGTCTCAACATTTTCCAAACCAGTAGAAAAAAATTCTTTGTGTGGAATAAAAATAGAAATTTGGCATGTAAGTAAATATATCTTCCCGGATAACCAAAATATGTCTAAATAAATGGAATTCCAAAATTGAAAAACGGGAAACAAAAGAGTTCGAAATTGATACAACAAATGTGGAACACTATTTTCGGTGTGGTTGAAAGTTTAAACTAAGCAGGCACGTAAAATAATCATATCAGATAACCAAATAAGTCTTAAAATTTCAAAATGGAAATTTGGTAACCGAAATGACTTTGGGAGAATGGACATTAACTTGAAATTTCCACAAACATTTTTGAAAATCCACATTTCAGTGCCAAAGAAAATATTTAGATTAGGCAACTAGCTAAAGGATCACCCCTGATAACATAGAAGTGGAAGGGGGTGAATATCAACAAATAGGAACCCGGGAAATTGATGGAAAAAAAGGGAATCCTTCAAAACTAATAGAAACAAACATTTTGCTACGGTAGACAGTTTTAATTTTATAGAGGCAGACGAAAAACCCCCAAATAATAAATATTTATATCAAAGGGGATCCATAGTACATTATTATTATTATTATTATTAGCACCGCGTCTTACTACCCGTTCGGGTTATACACACTTACGCTAATGTGTAATGGTAGGGTGATTGTGAGATGAAATGGAGGACCTACAGTTTAACGTGGGATCCGAACCACGGTGGAGGCCTGGCATTCCCCACATTCACAAGATGTCTTGTCAGAGGTGAAGGAAGGGTTTGGTAATCAGATAAATCTGTGCCGGGACCGAGGATTGAACCCCGGCCGCCAGCATAGAAGTCTGACACCTTACCCCTAGACCACCAGGTCACCCATTGCACATTACTTACATAGCTTGGCGAATCATGATGCTCTTTGGGAAAACATGTTGCTCATTTGTTCCATGTGTATCTATATTAGTCTATTATTTAATTTAATTATTTTATTTTCGTCTTTAACGTATAATGAAGCTATTTTTATATTCTAGATGAAATGAGCACAAGCTCCCTGGTGAAGAAAGGCCTAAATATTAATTATTAAATAAATATGAAAATAGCTATATATTGTCACACATTTTTATTTTTATTTTGAAATAGTGTTTTTTTAACGTGTTTTTCTTAAATCGTCTACAATTCAAACTATTTGAATATTCTCGGGAATATCCTGTGGGAATTATTTTGCTAAAATATAGAGTAAAACAGTCCTTGGAAGCAAAATTCTATCTATAAATAATAGTAAATAAGAAATAACTCAATTTTAAATGCAAGTCTATGCTTTTCGGACGCAAATAGTAGAGTGAGTATGTGTAATATTCAATGGATGAGGGGGAATGTTGTTAGCAGGTAATCAAGGGGCCTCGTAGGGTGACATACTCTTATTGGGTGCACTCAAATTGCGGAATAAGGTATATCTGTCAACAGACATTCAATTAGGGCTAACAGTCAACCGGTCCACATGAATAGTGGAACAACCTGTAATCCCATTCAACTACTAGCCACTAGCCTAACCTAATTTAACCTAACCTAACCTAACATAGACTAACCTAACCTCCATGTTCCATTTTGAACAAAATCATTGTGGATTTAATTTTTACGCCGCAGTTCGTGTTAAGGTATTACCGAGGTCGGATGAGTTGCTCCGCAATTCGTGTGCACCGGTATTAATTACTCTCCAATTCGTGTGCACCTGTATTAATTGCTCTCCAATTCGTGTGCACTGTTATTAGTTGCTCACCAATTCGCATGCACCGCTCTTATTTTACCCCCTATTTCTATTCGATACATTAGCGTCTAGGTGTGATGGTGCTTATTAAGTCCATCAAGTTAAGATGCAGCTCGTTTCTAAAAATATTTTCGAATTTACCAAAGTAGGCAATGATGTTAACTAGACGTCACCACTTATCCCCGACCAAATCAATGTAGAAAGAGGGGGAAGGTTGGGGGATGAGGGTGCATGTCAAAAGAAGAAAAAAACTGGTAACAAAACAAATAGAACGAGATAATAAAAAAATTCAAAATTTTTAGTAAACAGTAATCTATCAAATGCCATACACCGCGGCACGATAATACATCTCCAATATTTAAAAAAAAAAATTAAATTAGTGGAATATTGAAGAATATGTGTGGTGTGGGGGGTGTGAATGTGTGCAGGAGAGGAAGACAAACAAGGTGATAACCTGCACATATCCCTCCTCCCGTAAACACACCACCAACCTTCTCAACGCCCTCCCATACCAATGAAATATTGGCAAGGCCGCGTGTCAGTGCTGCTACCTGGTGTGGGTCGCAGATAACACGCTCTCTCAGCCGCGCGAACACAGCACCGTTGTATGACAGGGAAGCTTACACACACACACGCACACGCACACTCGCGTGCGTTTGGAGCTTATGAATCTACGTGCAAGCGTTTAGAAGCCCTGATAACACAGCCAGCGTTTATTGAGTCCCGCGTAGATGAAGAGTTGATCATCTTCCATAGGATGAGGAGGGGGGGACTGAGGACAACAAGTGGCTAACTCAGGGGTGTTTGAGTGAGTCTATTTCTTACCGTGTCGGAACTACGGTCCAATTCTGAACACATTTTAACACTTTTAGTATAGCCAGACGGGATTTAAGTCCGGTTATCTCCATTAATAGTGAATCCTGATTTTTAAAGATATCCCATTCTCAACTACCATCATTAATTGAAAAATCACTAAAATTTGGCTTTCTAGAAACATGTCTTATTTAATTTATTAATTATAAAATTCATCTAAGAGATTAGTATTCAATAGTACTTATTTATGGGTTACTGTACAATGTCTCTTGACGCTACAACTCAAACGGACTTATAATAATATAAATACAAAGTGTAATATTTTTAATTTCGCCATTGTAGCAGCACGAGCTTACAGCTGTTAATAAAATAACGGGCTCTCTATGAAAATCAGACTATAGACGAGCTTCAAACTTAGTTCGCGTGCCTACCAATGCGGTTGAAAATCGATTTTTAGCACAAACAAAATATTATACTTACTTACTATATGGCTTTAGGAACTCAAGAGTTCATTTCCGCACTCACGAAAGTACGCCACCTATCCCTATCTTGAGCGAGTTCTATCCACTTCCCACCATATATCTTTCAGCTCACAATATATATAATACAAATAATGTATAACATATATATTTAATATATATAGTGTGTGTAAGAATATAATGATTTTTTTCTATTTTAGTTTAATACGACCTAATTCATTATTTGAGTGCGTGAAAAGATATTCATAGAGATATTTAAGAATAAAAGAGTATGTATGACTCTGTGTATGGACGTTGTTGAAGCGAGGGGAGTTTCAAGGATAGGGAAGTGTGGAAAAATCTAGTGAGGATGGATTAAGTACAACGTTGTTGTTTATTGTATCTATGTAATGTAATGTAATGTAATGTAATGTAATGTAATGTAATGTATGCATGTATTCAAAGTGCGACTACGTCTACATACTACCTTTTTTCAACAAATTAATTTGGTCATAACAAAAGTTTGGTGACTTGTACGCTTTTTTAAATAACTCTAGGAAAGTTTTCGATTGTGTGTGTGATAGGGGCTGGGGGAGGATATGCCAGTATTTACTTTGACTCGCTATGGCGGTTTAGGAACAGATTAAAAGATTTGACAGCACATTGACAGCATGTGAATATTACGTCAAACGTAGAGTCGATGACATTCGCGGGAGAAAAAAAAAGAAGATCTATGTTGACTATTTTCAAATAATTCCCAACCAAATAGCTCTAAAAGAAATTTTATTAAATAGATATAGATTTCTTTTTGCTAAAAATAACTATTTGAGAGATTGATAGTTTGTTTCTTATTTTACAAAATGTGTGATTCATATTAGTAGTCACGTATCCTAAAACGTTGAATTCTCAAATTGATAGTTTGTCAACTTTTACGAGAAAACAAGATGCGTCAGAATTCAAGTACATTGCGAGCTTAATGCAGGCCCTGATTTAAAATAGGAAGGGGTGGTGACGGGCTAATGAACATAGGCCTCCAGATATATATGAATATTTTTAAATAAAATAAAAATGTTCTTATCTTTAATATTTTGACATTATTTTCTTTCCTTATAGCTAAAAACCAATTAATTTGGGTTACTCTTGTACACAAATCTAATTTATTCTTAAGACAATAATAATTCATTATTTAAATAATACCTTTGACGTTGAGCTTTTAACAGTACATTTTAAAATAAAAAATGGATATATTAAAACGTTTGGGGGGAAAAAAATATTTATTTTAATTTTGGGGCTCCAATCTTACTTCCCTGGGGCCTATATGGCCACATAGACACCACTGCAGCTGTTTTTTTTTATTTCATTTAATTGATTCATCGTAAATCTTAACTTTAAATTATTATTTAAGAATGATATTAACATCATGTTATATATTAAAAAAATAAAAGGGTTCCCCCCATGGTAGAGGCAGGGTTCCTGATCACAAATAACCAGGCTCTGTAGTAGTAGAAGAAGAAGAAGAATATGAAGGCATGTAAATTATCAACTGAAAGTTCTGTCTAAAATAAAATGTTTTTCTCTTGGAATTTGTAAATGAGACATAGAGAAATTTTTCTTCTGATAAAAGTTGAAAATTACGGAAATTTTTGTGTTTTGAAACTATAATATTAATTATAATTAAGTGCCAGTTGGTTGAACAGAAGTTATTTGAAAACGTCGAGTGTTTTATTTGATAGGTAGAAGAATGATTAAAATTTGTACATGAGGCGTTATTGGCAGGTGTACGTTGATAAAAACAAAAAACAATATTATTAATATCGTCTATACGCCAATATTGTCAACGTTCTGGAAAATAGTTAGATCAGTTTATTATCAAGTTATTCTTCCTTGAAGTAAAATGATGATTTATTGTCAACCATATGTCACCCTCTTTTTATCTCACTTTTCTAATAAAAGCACGATATTACCTAATATGGTACTATAGAGTCAGTAGTATTAGCAATGTCAACACAGATTACAATTATTCATTTTTCTTCATTAAATAGTTTTACGTATTGGTTGAGTGATAATATATTTCAGTTTATTTGTAATGTGATTTCAGGATTACGATTCCTTAATATTTGGTTAGACTATCATTATTATTATTATTTATTAGGTTTTTTGTCTTAATGACAGGTTTATTCCTCTTATCAGGGAACTTAGATCACCCTGTCCTTTACCTCCTCCTACTGCTTCCGGAAATTCATATGATCCATTATTTGAATCCTCCTCCTCTCTAAGCTACTTTTCCCCTCAACCTTGTCTTCTATGACGTTCAAAAGATAGAAAGTTCCTCCCAAGCTCGTGTCTGATCAGGCTTGATCTGTACCGAAGAATCACATCCAAAATTGTGCTATATATAGAAGATTGGGTGAGAATAGCACAATTTTGGATGTGATTCTTCGGTATATATATATATATTTACTTACACACATATATATGTAAATAACTAACAACCAGGGTGGGAAATCCTAAGAAGATTGGGTGAGAATAGAACAATTTTGGATATGATTCTTCGGTACAGATCAAGCCTGATCAGACACATGCTTGGGAGGAACTTTCTGTCTTTTGAACTTCATAGATGTTAGTTTTATATATATGTAAATAACTAACAAACAGGGTGGGAAATCCTAAGAAGATTAGTGGGCCAGTGAATCTCACGCCTATTTGCCCCTCGCCACACTCCCAGGAGATGACATTTTAAAATCCCTCAGCGTTATCTGACCATTTTCTCTAAGGGAACCTTAATTTGAAATTTCAAGGTTCTATATCTGCTGGTTCAAAAGATAAATCAGCGAATTTTGAAAACTTTCAATATTCTTTTTTATCCCTTAGAGGTCCAGTTTCGTAAAATCCCGTCTTATTTATGACTTTGGCCTAAAAGAAAACTTCACACCAAATTAAAAGTGTTCAGGCCATGGTTTAGGAAGATCCTGGGATACGAAAGTGAGTGAGTGAATTCTACCATATATATATGGCCTCTAAGGGATAAAAAAGAATATTGGAAGTTTTCAAAATTCGCTGATTTATCTTTTGAACCAGCAGATATAGAACCTTGAAATTTCAAATGAAGGTTCCCTTAGAGAAAATGGTCAGATAACGCTGAGGGATTTTAAAATGTCATCTCCTGGGAGTGTGGCGAGGGGCAAATAGGTGTGAGATTCAATGGCCCACTAATTACCGTATTTTACCAAACCATGGGCCTGTAAACTTGAAATTTCTCTTGGCTTGAAGGTAGTGGGATTACTTCATATAGCCAGAACAATCTAAAATAGGGAAATTCCAAAATGTAATCTTAGAAATGGAGGGGGGAGGGGCCTAGGATTTTAAAAATACTTTTAAGATTAAGTAAAAAATTAAAATTCGGCAGAAAGGTAGAGAGACAAGTCCAGATAGATAAATACATCTTAAAAATTTGAAATTTGAAATAGTAAATTGGATAAAAGGGGTTGAGGGTGCTCAAAGATTCCAAAATTATTAATAAATTACTTACCAGCATGGTAAAAACTGGAGTTTTGCAAGCAGATAAAAGAACACACCAAACAAATACTAAGAGCTGAAACTACTAGTTTTTTAATTGAGACTTTGCAAAATAGGTAGGGGACGAGGGCGAGTGCCTAAACCAAAGCACACATTTTTAAATTTGTCAGGCAATTTAAATTTGGCAGGCAGGTTGAAATAAACAACACCAGATAGCCATATTCATTATACAATTTGAAATTTATAAGGAGTTTTTTTGGATGGAATAAGGGGGAGGGGGTTTATAATTTTTCAAAACAAATATTTTGTTTCTCGTGGCATAAAACTGAAATTCAACGAGAAGGTATAAAGACCATTCCAAATAGCCATAAAATATGAATATTTTAGATTGAGGAAATAGGATTGAGGGTAAGAGTTCAGGTAAAAAAGAACAATTTTTTCAAGGAATAAAATTTAAATTTGCCAGGAATGTAGAGGATTCCTCCAAAATTAAAATTAATTTTAAATATATATTATTTAGAAAGGGGGCATTTTCTTAAGCGTATGCCATTTTTGACCGGGAGAGCTATAGCATCTAGTGTGGTCACCTACTGTGTGTGTGTGTGTGTGTGTGTGTGTGTATGTAAGCATTTAGCATACTGGTGTCACAGAACGTTGGTCAGGGTATATCTCGGAGGTGGTTTCACGTCGTACCCACAATGAGCTGATGTGATGATAGTGATTATGATGATATGGAGCCAAGAGTGATCTTAAACCTAACTTAAGCCTAATTGACCAAATCCTGATGACTGTTGGGATAATTCCCCTTTCGGGAAAAATACCCATTGTATCAGCCGGTAATTGAACCTGGGACTCATAGGTTCGTAGCCAGCTTCACTGACAACTATACCATCGAGTTGGGTAGTGGTATGGGGAAATGGGGGCATACAAAATTCCCAAAACTGGAATTTGTAAGGTGGATATGAGAACCACCCCAAACAACAATTAAAGTTTTATCCTTAAATTTAAAAATGAAGCAGTAAATGAGGAAAGGGGGTCCCCCAAGATTGCTAAATTTCTTATAACACACACTCTTTGATGTGATATAGAATATATGTTCCGACATTTAAGTCAATAAACATTCCCGGAGAGCCGAATGATGCCTGAACATATCAAATCTCAACATTTAAGCTTGAGTTTTTCAGGTATAAATTGTATTTTTAAATAAAAACTCACCATTCACTCTCACAATGTTTTTCGATTCTAATTGTTTTCCAGCTGATATTCGTTCACATTTTATCTATCAATATTAATTTTGTGAAAGAAAAAAAAACCCATCGAATGTTAAGGAGTGGCAAGCTATGAGAAAGTTTCTCAATTGTGTAAGGCCATTTTGCTCGTTTAAAGTGTACATCATGGCTGGCTTTAATAAAAATGTCGAGGGAGCGAAATACCAAACTTGGTTAAAAACCCAAATAGCTACAGCTTCGTAAATTAAATGCTTAGTATGGATTTAGCTTTTCCCTTTCCAGAGTTTGATGTAAGAAGCGGCTAAATCTCTGAACATATTATTTTTAATGTTATAATGGTATCTAATACAAAGTATGTAGGTCAATATTTTATCATGATAGTGAAATAATCCCTTTTTTTATTAATAAAAATGTGCACTTGGTCACCTTTGATGGAAAAGTTAGGATTTGAATCCCAATCAGGATTAATGAGGTTTTTCCCCTCTTTTCCAGCAGTTCTTCTCAAAGTGTGCTACACGATGTCCTATAGAGTGGTCCGTATGATCCCAGAAAGTTTCGTGATAGAGAGGAATTAAATAATGTTTATCACGTATAATACAAACTCTCGAAATTCTGAAAATTAAATATGAAAAATCCATACTAAACTATAGGTATTTATTTCTTCGCTAGACACATGCCACATATGAACGTAAGACTTCTAATCTTGATTCAAGAAATCCAAACAATTATTTATAAAAAATATGAGGTTAGAAATGTTAAAATTAACTAACGAAATTAGATGAAATTATATCATATTTTTTGATGCAACATTTCAATAAATCAATTAATTGTTGTCTTGTATTCACAGTCGTAAAATAGAATTGCCTAAATATGTCAATTGTACATAACTTTTAACCCTTCCACCCCCAAACCCTACTTCCAGGGCTCCAGTGGCCCCCCCATTGCTGATGACTTCAATTTAGTGGTCCTACATTTGAGAAACACTGCTTTACAGTATGATTTTCCATCCTTATTTAGAGTCTTTATTATTAATACTCCCCTTGACCCCCCCCCCACCCCGCCTCCATCCCTTAGTTGTTAATAACTCTTGTGTCCATGATAGTTTAAACCGCAATAATTAACTTTCTCAAGCCTATACTTTTTGACAAAGTTTTTATTAGCTCATGAGTTAAACATATCAACAAAGTGTTAAAACATAAAAATATTTTCAAAGTTAGAAGTATTGGCACGACAATGACGTTTAGGATAAATTTTGAGATAAAAGGAAAAAAAGAGGAGTGTCATTTTAAGCACTTTTTTTTTTGTAAATTTTAGTTCATTACATTTTTAAGTTAATTGCCCTATGATGTCATTTAGGTTCACACTCATGTTCCTAAGTTTTCTGGTGAATTCAGAAATACACCTTTTTACTTTCTCATATAAAGAGAAAATAAGCCTATTTAAATCGTGAAATTTTTCAACTTTAAGATTATGTTGAGTCTTTACGTTTTTTATGTATCCAAACCCAAGAAAGGTGAATTTTTAATTCTGTCTGTTCTTTGTCACACGTCTTAAGCGGTTTAACGGATTTTATTCAAACTTGATACTCGTAGCTAGATGTCATAGGTCAGTAAATCTGGGTGTGTTTTTGAATTTTACCGTATCCCCCAAATTAAGGGTAGTTGATTAGTGAGCGCTTTCTTTTTTAGTTTCCAGTTTTTCGAAAATGGTTCTTAAAGATTTAGTTTAAATTGAAGGTCCAGTGAGTTTCTTACCTCCCAAATAAAACTGTTTACTTGATTTTTGGGTAACAATTTATTGAATAGTAGTTTACAAATGAGTGGTTTTTCCTGGATTCGAAAAATTTGCTATAACGATTTTGTTTAAAATGTGTATCCAGGGAGTGAAAAATAAACATTTTCGTGTAAGGGAGAATGGGAAACAATTTATGAAAAACTATCCTCACTACACCCGAATGTATTTTGAATCTTGATTTCCCCGTCATCAGCAGACCAGTCTAAAACGAGAGTGATGTCTTAGACCGTTCGACCATTGAAGTAGGTTGCTTAAGAATTAATTGCTATAATCATACTAGCCTAATATATTATGTGATATTAATACAGTAATAATTAAGATTTGATCCATATATTAAAACAAAAATGACTTATTTTAAATATTTTATTATTACTTAATATTCATTAAAGATAAGTCCCGTACAAATAATCGACAAAACTAAAAAATATCTCTGACATTATCTAAGATGTATCAAATTTAGCCGGTTTCTTAAGAGGTGGTTATGTAGGCAACACATGAAGAGGGCAGTATTTGTGCAATGTTTATAGCAAAATATTTGTTGGCCAAAATAAATAAAATATTGCTTGAGTAAAAATATAAGAGTTTAATTTTCTTCGCATGATTACATCAGCAGTTTTGAATATCAAGAGCATGGCAGCATTGGATGACAAACTATTTTAATGAATAGAAAAATATGTCAATGAATTTTAGGATACACCTTAACAGATATTCAATAACTGTTGAGGTAATCATGTGAATAAAACTAATCTCTTCGGTTGTATTAAAGCAATATTTTTACTTTTTCGACCAAAGCTATATTTTGGTATAAAAACTGCCAAAACAATTCTATTTTCTCGCGTTTCCTATATCACCCCCACAAATTACTCTTTAAACCTACACCACCAATCTTACGAATGGTCTAATTAAAATAAGAAGTAATCTCAACTTTTGGATTATCGGATATATAGGCCACTTTTCCACCAACTCATAAATAATGGATGCAATGTATAAAAAGAGGTAACCAAAAAAAACTATATAAAAACGCTGAGCACAGTAGAAATTGTAGGTTTTGTTGAAGAAGGTGGTGGTAGGGTGTAAGATTGGTGGTTTCGGAGGGGTTGCGAGATAAATGGAAGAAATAAAAGTGCTTGGATGTGAAGACATAAAACATTGGTTTCTCGGGATCTAAAGATCTTGAAGTAACCGCGTCAATTATTCAGAAGGACAAACATTCTGAGGCCAGATAAAGGGTTAGCAATACGATTAGAGGGGTAGGTTTCCCCTAACTCATTACATCATCAGAGGTAGTTTGCATAAAGGTTCGTTAATATTTAAAAGTGAATAATCAACATTTATATACTGATTAACTACCAATTATATGATACTGATTAATAAACACCTACATATTGATTTGATAACATTTATATATTGAGTTATACTTGCTTTAGAGGCCGAAACATATAAGGCGTGACTTTCATGTTAGACTGACTGGCCTGCTGATTATAGGGGGATTGTGGTTCGAACCCCAGTCGGTTCTACTGAGGGTAGCTTTTACTAAATATTTTTCCACGCTATTTTCACGCAGATTCAGGTAGCTTCCTTCATCATTAACTACCACACTAGAGTAATTATCATACACATGTATGTGCACAACCTCAACAGGTAATAAGATGCGATGATAAAAATATATATACTAATTCATCATATATCAACACTTTTATATTAATTCATCCAAACTTACATAGGCCTGTTGATTCAACAACAATTACATATTGTTCATAAACATATACGTACCAATTCCTTCATTTAGATCACTTACATTCGTAAGAAAAAAAGAAAACTCATGCAAGACTAGCTGATCTGGGATGATTTCATCCTCTGCAGCAGATCGGTTATATATATA